>CM061921.1:36914136-37428250 GCA_031002005.1 Vandiemenella viatica
ACACTACACAAGTTTTAGGGTGGGCTCTGAGGGAAGATTGTATCAACCTTATACCCAGTGTTTACTGGTGAACCACCTTTTGTCAGCCAGCAGCATCTGCTCATGGTATAGCACTGTGCCTGTTTTGCATCAACACCTGGTAATCCTGCTCACAATTTAGTCATGAATACCCTATGTTAACAGCTGTGTTCTAACTGGCATAGCACCACAGTGCCATACACAGCCCAGTGGGTGAGCTGTGATGCTTGGGTTTGGCATTGTGGATGACATGGGATCAAATCCCTATCCAGGTATCCAGATTTGAATTTTCTATGGTTTCCCGAAACTACTACAGATGAATGCTGGGATTGTTCCTTCAAAAAACCGTTGACAAATTGTTTCCCATTACTCCGGCATCCTCTCTCACCTCTGATGACCTTGGTGTTGATGAGCCAAAAAGCAAAATAATAATTAAACAACATCAGTTAGCTACCACACAAAGGCAGTGTTACATGAATATCTGTTGCTGATGGCTCTTAACCAGTCATGGAGTAATTCTTGTCAAAATATATTTTACACCTATCATGGTAAAACAAGTTGCATGCTGTGGACGAAGAGTGGGAAATTCTGGAGTGTTCCCTCAAGTATTGTTTATATATATATTCACTAAAAGCAGATGCAGTTATCCTGTATTAAAGTCACTAGAACATCAAATTTTGTCATAGCTCTAAATGTACAATATGATGTGATTCCTTCACCTGCATTCAGCCAATTTGAAATATTTATCCAGCAGATTATCCAAGACAACATATATGATGCCCTCCATTCCCTTGAAACCTGTTGGAAATAGATTATATTAAATTGGGTTCCCAGTCATGTGGAAATCAAGATGATTGAGTCAGTAGATGAAGCTTTCACATTGCTGTATAACCAGGTCAACGTGGACTTCTTCTGGACCCAAAGCATGACCGATCCTCAATATTGAAAGGTACCTTCATTGATGCTTGGCTGAGGCCATTGCTGGAAGTCAAGCATAAGTTCTGGATGCTGTAATCAACTGTGAAAGTCATTGAGCAGTTCACTTCCCCCAGCCAGCTAGAAAGTATTAGGTTCTCCTTACATGCCTCCACATAAGGTACTGCCCAATGATTCGTTACTGTTTGACAAAAAAGCAGTGTGTGTGTGCGTTTTGCCCCTTTGAGCAGGCCTTACACAGTCAATGGTATCAGCAATATCAGTATTGCAGTACAGTTATCAATTCTTGTGCTTACCAGTCTCAATACTGCCGTACCTTTCATAATCAATATTATTACCAGTACTTTTGCCAATAAATTTTCCCAGTACCTGTCTTCCTGCCTAACAAGCAGGGTGAGTCTGTATGGTTTTATTCATTTATTTCTGGTTTTTGTCCTTCCTAAACATAGATAATCATACAAAAGGTTCCATAGCTGCTATTTTGGCATTTCAAAACTACCTGTTGAATTAAACATAAACATTGAATGAAGGAATTGTTGAAGACGAGAGAAGAATATTGACATCTAGTACTGCTGAAGGAAATCAACCTTAGTGATGTTGAAGATTTCAAGAACTATTTTATAATAGATGAAAGTAACTTTAATTAACTTTATTCTCACAACAAATGGCAGGAGGTTTTCAACAGCTGACTTTCTTGCCGTTTTCTTCAGATACATTGGGTTAGTTGGATTTAACATATTTTGATGGCTTTCCTCACTAATTAATTAAGATTTTAGTCACTGATTAACTGCTTTACTTTATTGCATGGTCATCAGTGAAATAATCAGGGATCAAACATGGAGGAGATAGTACTGCACGTTTGTTTTATTTAACACAAATTATTATCCACCACCACTAACAGATATAAATTTTGTCGCAGGTTCCTCTCAGAATATTCCTGGGCCATGCTATTAATGATACACTCACTGAAGATTATATGCCATCGCCAGGTTAATGTTTCCAAAGAGAGCATAGTACTCTTCCGAGTACATCTTTGGATCAACTTGATAGACTACCTGAAATTGAAATTAATGTGGAAGTTGGGTAGAAACTTAAATTTACCACATCGTAATCTTGTTTCTACTTGTTTGTAACTAGCTTACCAAATTTTTTTCTATGATATTCTTTAACCATAATTTTATGAATATTTTAATTTTAAATATACTTCATTTTTAGCATAACTTTTATCCACTCTGTTTTGAAATATAGCTGTCCATTTGTGTGCTTAGCTAATTCTTTGTAATACATATTAACTTATTTTTGGTGACTTAATCTTGTTAATAGTGATCAGTTATGTTTTAAAATAAATAACTTGAAATGTTATTTTTTTCTGGTTAAAGCTGCAACTGCAAGACATTCACTGAATAGAGGCTACCGCACAATACTAGTTGAAGATTGTTGCCGTGGTGTTGACTTAAGTGCTATTGAGAAAACAAAAAATGATATTTTAGCCAATGGCGGTATAATCATTGACTCGTCAAAGGTAAATCTTCTATTATCATTTTATGATCTTATAAATTGTATCTTTTTTTTAATATCCCCAAAATTTCGGTAATATTTTTCCAATCATCCTTGACTGATTTGTTGCAAATTTCTTACTCTTTTTATTCTAACCTAGTCTTATCATCTCCAAATAATCAGTACATTGTATATTCTCAGTTATCTATGTCATATTCAGTAATTTTCAACTACCAAATCAACCTACAGGTATGTTACATATCCTAATGTTCGAGCCTCCATACTATTTCTTATCCACAAACTCCTTTAGTCAACTTTTCTAGTACATCTTTATTTTGTGCATTATGTTTCAATTGAATTTTCATTATCCTAGTATGGCATCACATTATTTTCCTTTTTTCTGTTATTCACAAAGCCCAAGCTTCCCTTTGCTAAAACATTGTGTGAGAAATATCTTTGTGAATTTTGGAACATTAATTCAAAGTAAGAGTTCTCCTTTTGAAGGCTTATTTTACTTTCCATTAAGGATAATTCTCATACTTCTTTTGCCACATCTCTTCATCCTTTTTTAATTAGTACCTAGCTATCAATTGTGCTGCACTTTGTTAACTATGGATTATATATATAGTTTGTGTAAAGAAAATTTCTGATCCAGATATGGAAAAATTACTGAATATATTCACTCTTATATGCAAATATGGATAATTGAAACAAAGAAACTGCCATTGGGCACTAAAAATAGGTAGGATAGTGAAAAATAACCCGTTACTTACAACAGATGAAGGCAGTAGGGTGAGATGAACATGTAAAAAACACAAAAACAAACAAATTGCACAATAATTCGGTGAGAAACCTTATTCATGTGAGAGGCGAGACATATGATGGGGGGAAAGATGTGATCACATGCCGACCCACCACATGAATGAAACAAGGTGGAAACACGGGGTGGGGGTGGAAGTGCCAGAGGTGGGGTGATAAGGTTGAACAGCGATAGAAGTGGAACAAGATAATCTCTGAGACGCCTGTTTAAAAGTTATTATTGAAAACATTATTAAAAAATTACAATTTTATTTTGATCAGTTATAGGGGTAAATAAATGAAGGTAGATATATATATATATATATATATATATATACACACACAAAAAAACACACAGATGTAACTTACTAAATTGAAAGATAGTAAGTGACAGGGATAACGTAGGTTTAGGCCATGGGTGTGTCTGGTGTCAAGGATATGTTGGCAGGCTAGTTCCCATCTACGGAGTTCTGAGGGGTGGTGGTGTTCGGAAAAACTCTAACAGCTCTATGTGTGAAACAGGTGTTGAGGTTGTTTGAATCATGTGAGTTGATTATGAGCAAATCATAACATACAGATTCTTTCACTTTTTACCTTTACAGTCACTTAAATATGTGTGTGTGTGTCTTTTTTTTCTTATTATTATTATTTCCTCTAAGTACGAGGGCTGCTATATATATTTCTGGCCTAATAATGAAAATACGAATATTTATCAACGAAAATGGTTTTATTGTTTTTCAAAATATTCTCCATCAAGATTTATACACTTTTGCATGCGCTCAAACCAATTTTCGAAGCACTTTTTCCACTCCAATTGAGACACCTCCAAAACATGGTTTTTGAATGCTTCAACAGCATCTTCTGGCGACGAAAATCGTTGACCACGCATTTTTTTCTTGATGTGTGGGAATAAAAAGAAGTCATTGGGTGCCAAGTCAGGGCTGTACGGCGGATGACCCATCACTTCGACGTTTTGGCCGGTCAAAAAGGCGCTGGTTTGAGCCGATGTGTGACAGCTCGCATTGTCATGGTGCACAATGATTCGTCTTCTCTTGTTCATTTTTCGAATTTCTCCGAAGACTTCAGGCAAACAAATGGTGGTGTACCACTCAGAATTGACCGTCCTACGTTGCTCAAGCGGAACAGTAGCCACATGACCAGTTTTGCCGAAGAAACAGGCGACCATTTGCTTCGAAGTGCTTCTTCCACGAACAACTTTCGTTGGATTTGGCTCGTCTTGGAAGACCCACACGGTCGATTGCTGTTATGTTTCGGGCTTATACGCATAGATTCATGATTCGTCACCTGTGACGATCTTATAAACGTCTTTTGAAGCACCGCGATCGTATTTTTTCAGCATTTCTTTACACCAATCCACACGAGCTTTCTTTTGAGCGATTGTCAAATTGTGCGGGATCCAACGAGAACAAACCTTTTTTACGGCCAGGTGTTCATGCAATATCGAATGTATGCTGGTGGGAGAAATGCCTAGGCATGCCTCTATTTCACGGTATGTCACATGACGGTCTTGCATTATCAGTTCACGTAAGGCATCGATGTTTTCTGGCACAACGGCTGTTTTTGGACGACCTTCACGGAATTCGTCTTTGAGCGAGCGTCGGCCACGATTGAATTCGTTGTACCAGTTTTTCACAGTGCTATAGGATGGTGCTTCGTCGCCATACAAAGATTTAAGTTCATCGATGCACTCTTGTCGTGATAATCCACGTCGAAAGTTGTGAAAAATGATCGCACGAAAATGTTCACGAGTTAATTCCATTTTTTTGCCAAATTGATTTCTTCAAGTCCCTGTAAAAGAAAAAAAAATTGTCGTAAGTCAAAAAGTTCTGAGTACATTTATGCTAAAAAATGTCAAACTTTCCAATGGAAATGTCAGATTGCACCTGGCAACACTTAGTGTTGCCTAGGCCAGAAATATATATAGCAGCCCTCGTATATGTTGAGCAGTGATAGACTGTTAGTCTTACCTCACTCCTTTTTAGACTGGTATTTCTCCCTTACATTGCTTTTCTTTGTATTGAAGCTACCTGATTGTTACACAGATGATAAATTAATCTCTGTCTCTTTATTTTAGATCTGAATGTAAAGTTTAACATTGTTGAAACCATTCTATAATCTAAAAAGATTGTAAATTTATCTGCTTTTTCTGTGATTGATCATTCTTATAATGATAATGGTAGAATTCATTCTTTAATGCTCTAGTTTCTCCCAATCATTAACTTATATTCATATTTTATTGTTTCATCTTTTTACTATTCCTATTTTGAAGCATGTGGTGTTGAAATTATTGTACAAGAGCTTATCATTTGACAGCTTGTGCTTTCTTTGAAAGTGTGAAGAAGATGCTTTCATGAAAGTCTTCCAGAATCTCTCCAGTTAGTAACTTTTTGATGTTTGAGAAATGTTTTAATTCAGTCTTTCCCTAGATATTTTGTTTTAATCCTATGAGAATTTCCTCAATTCCCATTGCCCTGCATAAATTTAAATCTTTCAAATGTTTCTCAATTTCTGCACTTAAATCTATTTCAGTGTCAAAATCTTACTCTTTTGCTAGCATCCCATAGTCCAAACTGTCCCTGTCATTTCTGTATGTAATCCTCAAATGCTAGCTCTTTTTACTGAGCTTAGAAGATGTTTCTTCTGGTTTATTTATTATTGCATCTTTTTTTTATCTCACCAAACTTCTGATGCATCTTTTCCTAAGCCCTTTACGACTCTACATCGACCGAATCCTTTTTTACTTGTTCTCACTTCTCCTACTGCTATTTTTCTATAGCATTTTTGCATTTCCTATCTATCTCCTTTTTTTTTTTATCTATTATTGCTCATTTACTGTTGCTTCATTTTGAGAACTTTCATCCTTTCTGCTTTGGTACATCAGTTTAAATATTTCCAATGCTTTGGCCTGGTATTCTTATAAACACAGATTCAAATCCCTGTCAGGCAATCCTCATTTCGGATTTCCATAACACTCTAGATGAATGTCAGGATGGTTCCTTCAAAATGCTATGACAGAATTCCTGCCCATTCTTTATTCCTAGTCCTCTCTAACGTATTTTGACCTTAACACCGATGAGGCATTAAGCCACAAGGGAAAAAAAATCAATATTTCCTCTGTGACTAATGTTTCTGAGCCTGTTTTATTCCTCATATCCAGTATTTCTTCATCTTATTCTTCAATGGGTTCCAGTCATTGTCTCTTGAATTTTGCCCAAAATATTTCCTTATTATTGCAATTATAGTTTCTTTACACATCTACCTTTTATGAATTTCTGATATAATGAGAACGCTGCTAAGCAGTGAAAATAAGGAAGGATAGGGAAAGTAAACGCTTTACAGATGAAGGCAGAAGGGTACAAAAAACACATTTTATAGTATTTTGGTTTAAAAGTTGATCATGTGTAGAGTTGAGGTATTGTAAAGTGTGTCTGTGTTTGTGTGTTCTTCACAGTCATCTTACTTTTATCTGTGGCGAGTAATTGGTTTACTTTCCCTAGCCTTCCTTGTTTTTATAAATTTCTATTAATTTACTCATTTCTAGTGTGTGTTGTCTTTGTTGTTTTCTTTTTATCATGTTTACTTGCAATTAGTTTTGCTTCTGGTTGAATTAAATAATCTTCTGTTCAATAGGTTAAAAACATGGTAGAAGGAATATACAGGCATCCTGATCTGGGATATAAGCTTGCGTTGGATGTGAAAAGCTATGTAGAGAAGACTAAACATTCCTATACTGTACACCCTCTGAGACCATAGCTCAAATTAGGCATTGATCACTTCGTTTAATTTTCACTCTTCCTTTTCTATTTCAAAATTACACTCTCTAATTTTTAACAATACTGTACATTTTAATAGGTAAAAAAAATGTTGAGTAGTTAACAGTGTTCAAAATACTGTACTTAAATTTGATGTTAATGCTAAACAAACAACATAGGACTAAGAAAAATTTTATTTTTATTTTCGGACAGTATCTAAGTACATTCCATGATTTAAAACTGTAATAATTTCAATAAATTATATTTAATTGTGTTGTATTATTTCTTAGTAACCCTGTTATGATTGAATAGTTATATAGTCTGTTTTCTTTTTAGTTAAAGATGCATTTCCTAAAGTAATAGTTCCTTATATATATATATATATATATATATATATATATTATTATTGCAGCTATATCGATCCTTTTTTCAGGATGTAGCCTCTTTAAGCCTGATGAGCTATATATTAGAATTTAATTCTACATAGTGTTGCTGTAGTTCTTTCCAGGCCGATCGATCCTGAGCTGCCCTCTTCCAGTTCACGCCTGTAACTCGACGTATATCCTTATCCCAGCGATCCGGGGGTCTTCCTCTTGCTCTTTTCAGGTTTCTCGGTATCCAGTCCAGCACTACCGTAGTCCATCTTTCATCTCTTTTGCGAGCAACATGACCGGCCCATTGCCATTTTTGGGTCATGACTCTTTTTAAGATGTCTGTTACTTTAGTTATTGAACGGATATGCACGGCCCTTTTCCTGTCTCTTCTTGTAAACCCTAGCATTGCTCTTTCCATACTTCGCTGGGCAGTTCTCAGTTTTTGCTTCGTGTGACTATTTAGGGTCCAAGTCTGGCAGGCATATGTGAGGACCGGTAATACACATTGTTCAAATACCTGTTTTTTAAGATGTATTGGCATGTTCGATTTAAAAACTATGGAATTTCTTCCATATGCTCTCCAGCCCAGCTTTATCCGTCTGTAGATCTCAGGCTTTGAGTCACCGTTCATATTGATCAGTTGGCCAAGATAGATGTACTGATCTACGAACTCAATACCAGAATCTTTCATGTCCGCCTTGTCTTTATCTTTTTCTGCCCATTTGTTTTGCATGATTTTGCTTTTTGATATATTTATTTTAAGGCCCACTTCACTGCACGCTGCCTCTAGTTCATTTATCAGTTCTTTGAGCTCTTCCAGACTGTTTGAGAGTATAACTATATCATCAGCGAATTTTAAGTTGTTGAGATTTCTTCCATTTATTCTCAAACCTCGGTTTTGCCATTGGATTTTTGACATTGCCAACTCTAGGACTGATGTGAATAGCTTGGGGGATATAGAGTCTATTTGTTTTACCCCTCTTTCTACTGGGAACTCTTTGGTGACTTCAGCGATGTTGACAAAGGCAGTGGAAGTGGTGTAGATGTTGTACAGTAAGTCAATATAGCCGGGATTCACTCCTTGTTCTAAAAGGGCTTGCATGATTGCTGAGTGATGGACTGAATCAAAAGCTTTTTCAAAATCAATAAAGGCCAAACAGAGGGGCATCTGGTATTCATTTGCTCGACTTATTACTTCGTTGATGACTTGGATGTGATCTACTGTGCTGAATCCTGACCTAAAACCAGCCTGTTCAATTGGTTGCGCTGTGTCCAAGGTGGAACTGATGCGGTTATTGATGACCTTTGTAAACACTTTGTATATGACAGTAAGGAGGCTGATGGGGCGGTAGTTTTTAATATTGTAACGACTGCCCTTTTTGTGTAGCAACACAATCATTGCTTTGTTCCAGCTGGATGGGATATTTCTCTCTTCGAGGCATTGTGAAAACACCTTAGCTAGGTGTCTGTAAGTTTCTTCTCCAGTCAATTGGAGTACGTCAATAGACAGGCCGTCATAACCACTAGCTGATCCTTTTTTCATTTCGTTCACTGCCCTTCTAACTTCATACGGGAGGACTTCAGGAATTGGTGAGTCTGGGCTTGATGTCATTAAAGGATTTTCATCTTGCTTGCTGTATAAGGACTGATAGAAGTTCCTGATATGAACCAATACTGCCGTTTTGTCTGTAATACGCTCATTATCATCATCTAAAGCTATTATTTGTTTCTTTCCTATCATTAATCTTTGTTTTGCTTTCTTATAGCCTTTCTTGTTCTCTATAACTGATCTGACCAGGTTTTCGTTATATTTCTTGATGTCAGCTGTTATTTCTTTTCTAATGGTCTTGCACAGTTCAACATATTCAATTAGGTTTTTTTCAGGTTTTACTTTCATATTCTTCCGTTTATTCAGGAGAGTTTTTGTATCATTGCTAATTTTACTTAATTTGGTGGTTTTAACAGTTCCTGCAATTTCTATGGCTAGTGTGTTAATAGTTGAAGCTAAATTTCCATTGGCGGTGGTAGCTAGTTTCTCCGATAGTGTGCGTTGAAAAATGTCTTTCTTTTCAGTGAGATTGATTATATTTACTGATGTTTTATTGGTTCCTTTTATTAGCTTTCGCCTTTCCTGTTTTATGCAGATACTAAGTTTCGCTCGGACTAGCCTGTGATCACTTCCGGTGTTGAATTGATTTAGAACAGTGACGTCTTGAACAAAATGTCGGCTATTGGACAGGATGTAGTCTATTTCATTTTTAGTTTTATGATCTGGACTTCTCCATGTCCACTTTCGACTTTGATGTTTTTTAAAAAAATGTATTCATGACGTGCATTTTTGTGTGCTCTGCAAACTGCACAAGTCGTTCCCCTCTGTCATTCCTAGTTTGTATTCCGAACTTATCGACCACAGTGTCTCCTTGTTTCCTGGTGCCTACAATAGCATTGAAGTCTCCCATGATAATCTGGAAATGGCAGTCTTTGCCTCTGTCATGCAGTGTCGTGACATCTTCGTAGAAAGACTCTACTTCATCATCTGAGTGCGAGGATGTTGGAGCATATACCTGCAGTATTTGTATTTTGTAGCGATTTGATAGTTGTAACACTACTCTTGCTGCTCGATCTGAAATACCTTCTATTAGTTTAACCTTATTTTTCACACTACGGTTTATCAGGAAGCCCACTCCATTTAGCTTTCCCAAGGAGTTTCCGTAATGGTACAAGATGTGGCCTGATTTAAGTTCGATACATTCTTCCTCTGGACGTCTAACCTCACTGAGGCCCACTATACTCCATTTGATTTTTTGGAGCGCGTCTTCCAACTCTGTAAGTCGGGCTTCTCCTTTAAGAGACCTGCAGTTGTAAGTGCATATATGAATTATTTGCTGTTTTTCTATTGATGATCTGGTTTGCTCTTTAGGAACTTTGACTGCTGACATTAATGTAGCCCCCTCCCGGAGAACCGAATGGGGGGCTGTTTTACCTCCGGATTGTTTTCCAATAATGCCGCTCATCATAGTTGCTTAAAGGGGTGAAGCATAATCGCCACGCTTGCTTCAGAACGGATTGGCGATTTCTTGAACAGCCGCCCACTTTGGGTCAGACGCTGGGTGTAGCCGCTCAACTTGAGACAAACGCTACGATGAATGCACTCATATTAATCCCTGAGTGCTGGGCTGCCTCTTCCGCATCCCTTGCCGTACCGAAGTACTACTTCTCCGCCAAGTGATTCGTTGAGGTCTTCTCCGTAACCCTAAATAACACGAGGCCAGCTAAAAATTTAAAAAGGCATTTTCCCTTAGGCTATCTGTTGTGACAAATGGCATGGGCCATCACATGCATGATTAACAGTGAAACAATAGTTGCGTGATCGAGCATAGTAGGTGAGCGGTAATGTTCTGGCCTCGCGTTCAGGAGGACAGGGATTCAAAACCATGTCTCGCCATTCAGATTTCAGTTGTCCACGTTTTTCCGAAATCACTTCAAGCGAAAATTGGGATGGTTCCTTCCAAAGCCATGGCTGAATTCTATCCCACTCCTTAACTCCAGTCCGTCCCTGCCTCTAATGACTACCACTTTGATGAGGTGCAAATGCATAAGCAAGAAAAATAAACAATTGTGTTAAATAATATAATTCTAAGGAATGACCATTGTAAATCTGCCCATATAATTACCTTTAAGTTTAAAAACTGTTCATTACAGCCATCTTTGAAAGCAAAGGTGATTACACACATAGATATAGAATCTAATTTATCATCTTGGCTGATGCACATAATGATTGATGCCTTCTGTCTTCAAATAATTCCAAGCCAATTTTTTCCCAAAACTTCTTACACTAAATCTCTGAAAATTTTTGTAGTATACGAAAGTCTTACACAGCACTTTGGCAAGTTTTCAATTACACAGAGAGTAAATATAAACTAGCATGAGGAAATTGAAAATTCTAAACAATTACTTCAGATGCAGCATTCACTGTTATAAGTATATTCCTTGGTATGCACACACGCAACATTAGTGAGAGAACATGCTGTTAACATTGATGAAATAGCTGAACAACCAGGGTCGTAGCTACTATGGGGCTAGGGGCCCCTACGCTCAGGGGGCCCCCAAACATACTCTGGGGGGGGGGGGGGGCAAGCGCAGTTCAGAGGCCCACGAGCCTTCATGGCAAACTGGCGATTTTTTTTTAGCTCTACAGTTGTCTAAGGGGGCCCCTGAGACACAGGAAGCCCCTCACTAAGGGCCCTCTCACTGCTCAGGGGGCCCCTAAGCACAACTCAAGGGCCCCATCCTCAGCTCAGGGGGCCCTTACCAGTAACACAAAGCAAAAAAAAGTTGCCCATCTGGCCTGAGGGCCCAAAATAAATTTTTAGCACCGGGGCCCTTGTTGACCTAGCTACGCCACTGTGAACAACTTAAAAACATGGAAAACTATACAGCAACTGAGTACTGTAGATAATGTTCTCACACCACTATTTTCTCCTCATGCAGACAAAACTGTACTATATTTGCTGAAATTGAATGGTGCCTCTCTGGAACAAGATTGAATATTTATTGCGGGGAAGATTGCACTTGTCCTTAGTGATGGTGTGGTGTACAACATGTTCACTTTAACATTGTTCATATGGTAGATGATTATATTTTTGTTACGAAGGTGATAAGGTAAGCAAGATTTACTCTGAAGAACTAAAAGTCACAGGAAACCACCTAATATCGTGGGGGATCCCATTCTGCTTGACGAAGTGCAGCAACAGGACATGACATTGACTTAGCATTTCGTAAGAAGTCCCCTGAAGAAATATTCAGCCATGCTTCCTCTATAGCTGTCTAAAATTGCAAAAATGTTGCTGGTGTAGGACTTTCTTCATGAACTGACCTTTTGATCATGTCCCAGATATCAATAGGGTAAGGGAGGACAGAAGAGGCAGAAGGTGGGATATGCTGTTTGAATAATTTCAGTGGAAGATTGCCTTATGTCAAAAGTTACTTCAAGTTATTACAGTTTATGGAAAGGCCAAATTTATTACTTTTGCTTGTTGAATCTGAAAAAAAAAAAATCTATTCATCTGTACACCCTAAATGACAGGAATTTTTGACAGATAAATTACTTGAGATTATTGTAATACAGTGTAAACAGTGCAAGTTTCAGTTTTTGTTCTTTAAAACTAAGTTTCAAACCAAAGTAGCAAAAATCGTGAGCTTTAAACACAAAATGCTAAGAGAAATGTAACTTAAAAGAAATATTGGAATAGCCAGCTGTAACCTTAATGTGGATACAATCTGTGATGCTGCAAGTAATCAGAAAAGCCAAAATTTCATGAACTAATACACAGAGGTTTTCTGTCACCCACTGGTCTCAGGAATGCATGATACAATGGTGGTCAAACTTCATTCATCAGTAGTGCACAAAGCACCTCCCAATGCACAAGCTTATGAGCACCCTCACTAAAGCGTGTAGCCATTTGCAGTCGGGATTAGGGTAAGTACACACTGGGGAACGGAGTAAATCAAGTGCTAAATAACTTGGATGTGGCAATTGGTGCTGCATTGATTTCTTATGAGAGAGGATCTGCCATAGGAAGGGAGTGCTGATACTGTCGAAGGTGCTATGTCCGTGCGGCGGCCGACGTCAAACGGCAGAGGGGCAGTCCGCAGAAGATGGTCACGAAGAACCCGAACAAGTCCAAGGAGCAGGCCGAACGGAATCCAAAGACGCGCACTGGTTGTATCCGACGTGAGGTTTACAGAGTCCGAAGAGAGCGTACCGAACGTCACCGAGAACAAGCACAGTCATGAGTCCGAGAAGCGATTCACTGAGTCGAGAGAGAGTACCGTAGATGTAGCCGAGACGAAACACTGTCGAGAGTCCAAGAGACGAAGCACAGTTGACGGAGACACGACTGAAAGCGCAGCGAACACCGAACTGGATGAATGGAGCTGCGCTGGCTTATTTATATCCGAGCCGGGTCGGCTACTGATTGGCCGTGGCGGAAACTGTGCTGCGGTGGCGCTGGTTTGCCTGATGCCAGCACCGTCTATACTATGTCGATTTCCATGCCACCTACCGGGCATGCCGCAATATCAGGACGGGATACCAGATCCCTCCCCACTGAAGTTGGCGCGTACGGACGGAAGCGCCCTGGACGATGCTTGGGGTGATGAGGCTGGAATGATTGTGGTATCCCGGCTGCATCCTGCGCCGACGTACTCCCTGGTTGAGGACGTGGTGACGTGGGTGCTGATGTGGTTGTTGGATGGTTGATGGATGTGTCCATTTCGACGTCACTCTCGTCCGGCACTGCTGGCTTTCTTGGGCGCAAGTTGTATCGTCGTTGTGGGGAGGGTGGTTGTGGGACCTCTGCTAATGGTGCTGATGGTGGTATACTGTATTCTTCCTGATATTGTTGTGATGGTGATGGGCCTGTTGTGATGTGAGGACGCAGCTGGTTTTGATGACGGCGTTCTATTCTGTGTGGCGTTTGTACTGAGACGACACGGCGTCCGTGTGTCCCCACTACTGTTGCTGGCACCCAAGTAGCGTTCCCTCCGTAGGCGCGTGCCCAGACCGCGCTGCCTGGCGTGTACCGATGGGACGGTCTGGACCGGGGCTCTGCCGGTGATGGTGCCAGGAGGTGCAGCATCGTTCATGGTTGTCGCCCATGGAGCAGTTCTGCTGGGCTGCGACCATTAATTGGTGTTGTCCGGTATGTGCTGAGAAAGAGGGTGAGGGCGGAAGAAGTCGTAGCTGACTGTACCTCTTTCAGCATTTGTTGTTTGAACGTCCTTACGAGCCGTTCTGCTTCGCCATTTGAGGCGGGATGGAATGGGGGACTGAAGATATGTTTGATGCCGTTAGCCACGCAGAACTCTTCGAATGTCGATGCTGTGAATTGGGGCCCATTGTCTGAGACGAGGGTGCATGGTAACCCCTCGATGGCCAAAACCTGGCTTAATGCATTTAGTGTGGCTTCCGTCGTTGTGGATGCCATGCGGACAACGTACGGGTACTTTGAATAGGCATCAATTATAAGTAGCCACATAGTTCCCAAAAATGGGCCTGCAAAATCCAGATGAATACGGTCCCATGGTTGGCGGGGTGTGGGCCAGGGGGCGAAAGCTTGCGGTGGCGCTGCCTGATGTTGGGTGCAGGCTGTGCAGCTGCGTACCATCTTCTCAATGTCTCGGTTGATTCCTGGCCAATAAGCATGTCTTCTTGCGAGATTTTTCATACGGGACATGCCCCAATGTCCTCGATGCAGGAGCTTTAGAATTTGTGAGCGCAATTCCGCTGGGATGACCACACGATGTGTGTCGTTTTCTGCGTCCAAAAGGATGACGCCGTCTGTGACCGAGAGTCTGTCAGATATGTGGCGCCATGTCTTCAACTCGTTGTCCATTCTGCGTGTGAGGTATGTTGGCCACCCGTGAATGATATAGCGCAGGACCTGGCGCAAGATTGGATCCCGCTGGGTGGCGGAGGCGATTCGGGCTGCTGTAATGGGGAACCCGTCCACTGTCTGCTTCCTCTCTGTGTCGATATGAAAACACAGTACTTCCTGTTGGTCGAATTCCGGATCGGGGCCGGCAGGCAGGCGTGATAGGGCGTCGGCATTGGAGTGTTGTGCTGTTGGCTTATATTGGATTGTATAATTATAAGCACTCAGAAACATCGCCCATCGTTGGAGGCGTTGGGCCGTTCGCTCTGGGAGGCTGGAGCGGGGTCCAAATATTGCCACCAACGGTTTGTGATCGGTGATGAGGGAGAACTTGGTTCCAAATAGATATACATGGAATTTCTTGATAGCGAAGACTATTGCCAATGCCTCTTTCTCAATCTGCGAGTAGTTGCGTTGTGCTGGCGTCAATGTCTTAGAAGCAAACGCTATCGGTTGTTCAGAGCCGTCTTCATTCCTATGTGTGAGTACCGCCCCGATTCCATATGCTGAGGCGTCAGCTGCCACGACTAGGGGCCGTGTAGGAAAAAACGGCGTCAGACAAGGAGCAGACCTTAGCATGCGCTTTAGCCGGTCGAAGGCCCGTTGACAAGAAGGAGTCCAGTTGTAGGCAACGCCCTTTTTCCGGAGCTGGTTGAGGGGTTGTGAGATGTGTGCCGCTTGTGGCAGAAACTTTGAGTAGTAATTTATTTTCCCGAGGAAGGCTTGTAGTTCTGGCAGATTCTTTGGGCGGGGTAGGGAATCTATGGCGGCCACGTTGCGGTCTGATGGTCTAATTCCCTCTTTGTTGAGCCAATGGCCGAGATATTCTACTTCCTCTTGAAAAAACCGACACTTCTCGAGGCGACACCTCAGCCCTGCCTCTTGTAATGCTGCAAATAGCGTGCGCAGGTTTTGTAGGTGCTCCTGGCGAGTGGTTCCTGTGACAATGATATCGTCCAGGTAGTTTGCGCATGCCGGGATGTGTCGCAATAGCTGCTCCAAGTATCTTTGGAATATTGCCGGTGCAGAAGCGATGCCAAACGGGAGGCGCTTGTATTTGTAGAGTCCAAACGGTGTGTTGATGACGACGATGTTTTGCGATTCCTCATCTAGTGGAAGCTGCAAGTATGCATCTGCGAGGTCAATCTTGGAGAAATATTCGCCGCCCGCAAGTTTAGTGAGAAGATCTTCTTGTCGTGGGATTGGATACGTCTCGACTTGAGACTGGGCGTTGATCGTAGCCTTAAAATCTCCACATAACCGGAGGGTGCCATTGGGTTTCCGGATGATGACCAGTGGTGTAGCCCACGCGCTGGATTTGACAGGTTCGATTACTCCAATCTTCTGAAGCCGGTCAAGTTCCTGTTTTACTGCTGCACGTAAGGTGACCGGAATAGGTCTGGCACGACAAAAGCGAGGTATTGCACCGGGCCGGAGGGTGATGTGAGCCTCGAAATCTGAGGCGCACCCTAAGTCTGGCGTAAAGATGGGTGCGAACTGTGTACAGAGATCATCCAGGTCCTGGAATGGGACCGAGTCCGATATGACCTGGACTTCGTCCACGATTGAGAATCCGAATCTGTTGAATGCATCTAACCCAAAAATATTAGTAGCCGAGGGCTGATCCACCACAAAAAAGGTGATTGGTCTGGTGACTTGTTTGTAGGCGGCCGTGATGCAGACCTGACCCCGCAGGGGAATGTCTCTATTCCCGTACGATACCAAACGCCGTGAAGGTGGAGACAACGGTGGTGAGCCTAGTTGAGCGTAGGTGGCTTGGTTTATTAGCGAGACGGTTGCCCCCGTGTCCACTTGAAAACGGATGTCCTGGTTGGCGACTCTAAGAGTTAAGAATAGTTTCTGTGAGAGCGGGTCGCCAGTATGAGCTGCGGTCTGTAGTGTATTGACCGTTTCTTGCTGCATCCGGGCTATCGGGTTGGGGCGAGGTGCCCGGTTTCGGCAGACTGACCGCAAGTGTCCCTCTTTACCGCAGCGTGTGCAATGTGCCCAACGGTCGGGGCAATCTGCCCGTGAGTGCGAAGTGAAGCACTGTGGGCAAGACGGCAGGGGCCTCTGGAATCGTCGGCGGGGTGGGAGTCGGGGTTCGGACGTCATAGATACGTCGGACAGCGATGGCGTCCTGCTTTGTTGGTGTCTGGAGCGCGCCATGGGTTTGCCTTGTGCGCGGGAGTTGTGTTGTGATGTTTTGACCGCCGCTACTTGTGGGCGAGCCATGAGGCACTTGTTCGCTGCTTGTGCAATTTCATGCGAGTGCGCGATGCGTAGAATGTCCTCGAGTGATGGGTTGTCCAGCTTCAGTGCCGCTGTGCGCACCTCTGGGTCTGGAGCTAGCTGCACTATGACGTCGCGGATCAGGGAGTCTGCATATGAAGCCCTGCACTTTGCGTTTGAGCAAGTGAAGTCGCATTTACGGCTAAGACCTTGGAGATCAGTCACCCATGACCGGATGATTGTCCCGGTTGTTTGTGATACTGATGGAACTCAAGGCACGAGGCCACCACGTGGTATCTTTGAGAGTAGTAGCTTGTTATCAGAGTGCACATTTCGTTGAATGTGAGGGCGACCGGATCTGATAATGGGGCCAGTTTCTTCAGGAGGAAGAACGTGTCGGGTGATGCCCACGACAGAAACAGCGAGCGCTGTAAGGCATCGTCCGTCACCTGGAATGCCGAGAAATGCTGTTTGAGCCGATGCAAATATGTGTCCCAGTCTTCCTTAGCGTCATTAAATGGTGGAAACGCTGGCGGTTGGATGTGTGAATTTTCCGAGGCCTGGACTGACTTGGCCTCCTGTGCTAACAGTTTCTCGAGTATTACTTGGAGCGTTTGCTGTAGCAGCGCTGTCTGCTGTTGTTGTTGCTCCAGAATACGAGTCACGGTGTCCATGATGCCAGCTGATAACCTTTTTCCTCGTCGCCAATTGCTATGTCCGTGCGGCGGCCGATGTCGAACGGCGGAGGGGCAGTCCGCAGAAGATGGTCACGAAGAACCCGAACAAGTCCAAGGAGCAGGCCGAACGGAATCCAAAGACGCGCACTGGTTGTATCCGACGTGAGGTTTACAGAGTCCGAAGAGAGCGTACCGAACGTCACCGAGAACAAGCACAGTCACGAGTCCGAGAAGCGATTCACTGAGTCGAGAGAGAGTACCGTAGATGTAGCCGAGACGAAACACTGTCGGGAGTCCAAGAGACGAAGCACAGTTGACGGAGACACGACTGAAAGCGCAGCGAACACCGAACTGGATGAATGGAGCTGCGCTGGCTTATTTATATCCGAGCCGGGTCGGCTCTGATTGGCCGTGGCGGAAACTGTGCTGCGGTGGCGCTGGTTTGCCTGATGCCACCGCCGTCTATACTATGTCGATTTCCATGCCACCTACCGGGCATGCCGCAATATCAGGACGGGATACTAGAGAAGGCACCGCCCTACCATATTCTGTACAGAGTCGATCTGGCAAACGAGCTGGCCGCAGAAGTAATGGAATATGTGCCTGTGTGAGAAAGACTATCAGTGCCAAGGAGCAATGCCCCAAAGAATGTGGTAGCTGTAAGTTGATGCATCGATAGTGATGCTGATGTCGGGGTTGAAACGTATTTCCAGTAGAAGTTTTCTTTTTTGATGATCCAAATTGCGCTTGTCTCAAACCTGTGGACATAATCTTTGCTAATCAAAGAAAACTCGAGTTTCGCCACATATAGCACTGCTGGGTTAGGTAACCCGAGGTACCTGCTTAAGACTTCACCACTAGCTTGAAGTCTACGATGCGGCATTTGCATGTACCTAGTTCTGTTGCCAGGTTCTGTTCCTTTAAGAGAGCTATGTGTATGACAAGAAGTCGAAACCAGAATCAACTGGCTGTTCTCACACTCGGTTGTAATGTGGGGAAAACTGGAGCCTGACTGTGAAGTGCTACCTCCTTCTACCAAGGCCCATGAGAGGCTGGTACAGTATAAAAGATACCTAATTTTCAACATATTATCTCATTCCATGACAAGCCAGTCTTATGTAAAACAACAGTATAATCCTTCTCAAAGTCTGACATTTAAGGGTATGACAGTATTGTATCTCATTCTGACATCACATATTCATAGGTAGTTCACACATATCTGAACATCTGATTGAGCTATTATTTACAAGACCTAGAAACTCATTGCTACGTACAATGTAAATAGAGTTGTGTAGTTGTTTATGGCATTGATGGATATGTAAGAAATATCCAGAAAGTTCTCGGCATCAACGATAGCTGGTTATGCCAATTATTCAAAGTCAAATGAAAAATGGATTTACACAATATCTATTGATACTTATATTTGTCTTAAGTGTGTGATGCGTCTCTAGAATTTTGTGAAAATTCCATGTTTTGAAGACTACCTACCGTTGGTGTTGCCCTATCTGGCCAAGGCCATGAATGTTTTGGACATACAAATAGTACAGAGTATTTCTGGTTCATTGTGTAAGGGCAGGTGGGTGGGGTGGGGATGAGGGATTTCTGACCGGCAGTATGCAAACAGTATTAGACCATATTGTGAAATAAATTTTATGCTTGTGCCCCCCAGGTGGTGTGTCAAGGATGAGGTGTGATGTTTTCTCTTTAGAATATTCAAATAGCAAGCATTCTGCATCACTATTCCTGGAATTATTTTAGAAATTTTGACTGGTACCAACTTTCTAACGAGAATTACCTCAACTTTACCAGGCTGTAGGCATCATGTAGAGAGGATGTTAACTTAGCAAGGGGTAACAGTGATGCTATTGAGTTTTAACATTGACTTATGCATTCTGTCAAAAAAAAAAAAAAACCTGGCTGGACAGCAGTTTAGAGTGGTGAAGGAGAAATATGTAAGCTAAATTAATCTGTATAAATTGTTATAATGTTATACCAGTGCAATTGAATTTTTTATTCTTTTTATTTTGCACCGTATGCGTTTCTCTCCAATTTGCAGAGCGTGTTCAGCTGTTATCTGACACTGGTACATTTCTTGTTAGTTATATTTAAGTGTGAACACAATATGAAGTATAATGAGTATTATTTTTTATTTTCACGTGTTTCTATTTCACATTTGTTCTGTCTCAACACAGCACAGCAAACGCTGTCACTGAGAGCGAACAAATACCAAACAGAAACAGAAACAGATGGAGGTACAAAATAGTATCCATTATACTTCAGTTTGTTTTCACATTTGAATACGGATAGCTACCGAGTGCTCCCCATTAAGATGCTCTAGGAAATAAAGTGAAACTTGTACAATGGGAAATAAAAAGAAAAAATTAAATTGCTTTGGCATAATACTAATTGTTTATACAAGAATAACAAAATTAGGATAGAGAAATGAACCACCACTTACCTTAGATGACTGTTGTGGGGTGCGCAACATAAAACAGACATAAACATTTGTGACGTTGAAATTTTGTCAACTAGAGAATATTGTAGAGGGTGGGTTTTGTGGGAGACTGGCTCACAGAGTGACTGTTAGCCAGGAACATAGTGGGGTTAAATTCAAACAGAGAACAAGTAGGGTGGTGGTGATTTAAAGCTAATACCCGAGCATTACTATAATCTCTGGTGGGTGAAAAGAGCAAACTAATATAAAAAATAAATGACTTGGTATTATCTTAAATTCAGACCAGGTTGTTGCCTTGTGTCCAGTTTGTATTGGTAGGCAAGTTCCCACCTTCTGAATTCAGAGGAGCTGTTATTTGAGAGGACTCCGATAGTACGGACTATGGAACGAGTTACAGTTATTTGTGTTATGGGAGATGGCATGGATAGCTACTGGGTGCTTTGGGTCCTGCATATGTACTGTCAGTTGGTAGCTAATCATTATTATGACTAGTGGATTGGTGTTCAAACATATATATGAAGCTAGACAGTGATTGCACATTAATTGGTACAATACATGGGAGGTTTCACAGGTGTCCTATGATGGGAAAGCTTTCTGCCATAGACAGGGTTGGTGAAAGTGGTGGAGGCCTGATGTATGTTACACATCTTTTAGTGGGGTCTATTGCTTGTGAAAGAGCATTGATGCTATCTCATGGGACGAGGAAGACTGTGTTTGTGGACTAGGAGTTGACTGGGGTTAGGAGACCTGATAAAACAATTTCTGGGAAGGTGGGGAGGATTTTGGGAAGAATGGATCTCATTTCTGCGCAGGGTTGCAGGAAATCATAACCCTGCCGAAGGATTCTGTTCATAGATTTGAGGCCTAGATAGTTTTGTGAGACCAAGAGACTCGTACGCCGTCCCAAGTGTTAACTGCATGTGTGCAGTTGAGGTTGCTATAAATGGCCAGGGAGTGAGTGTGGGGTGTGCCCCACGCTCACTCAACAGCTGTCATGTGGGCTCTGCAAGGAAGGAGAAACAATTTTTTAAAATATACCAAACAATTTCATTAACGTTGCAGTCACATTCATGGGGTAGTTAAATGAGTTTATCCTATTGTATAAATTGTGCCTTTGGAATTGCTTGTTTATGAACAGTTGTTAGTAATAGCTGCATCCATATTCTTAGAGAATTTGGACAAGAAAGAATTTTTGATACAAGGTGCCACCTATGCAAAGTGCTCAAAGGAATTGCCAACAGGATTTTGATAGAACTGCTATGCGTGCTTAACCGACTGGTTGAGACAAGTAAACGAATTTTGAGAGTGGAATAAGAGGAGTGGGGCCTGAATAGATTTTACACTTTTGTTTTTCAATTTATTCCATCCTGTCCTTGCTAACATAACTTAACTTTAGTATTTATACGGATGCTGACACATTTATATCGAGGGAGTTTTCTTTCTTTGCCAGACATTCATCAGATATTCACTCTGTGCATGTGATGAAGTACGGTCAATCAGTAGAATACCTGGACCTGGAGTAACTCACCGGGATCAATTCGTGACCTACAGGACCCCAAATTGCCGTAGCCTTTCTTGTGCTGATCTGTGCAACATATTTCCTCCGCAAGCAGTTTTTTGTCAGGACGCCATATATCTTGATTACTTTAATGTAGAGGGAAGAACCCTGACCAATGTTAAGTATTACTGTAAGCAATGAATCGTGGAAGATGATGATGTTCCTGTCACTCCTGTATAGAGCCTATCGCGGGTTCACAAAGGCAGAGTTATTCCCCATGGCACTAGAGGGTAGGTGACAAAATCAGTGCCAAGATCTGGAAATTCACCTCAGTAGTTACTGGACAGAAGGCTGAATGGATCTGAGGAGCCATTCCAGATGGTCAACTTCAAAGAAAAATCCTCGCTTTCATCGGAGATCGAGCCTGGTCATCCAGGTCATTGTAGACCCCTTTAAGACAAAGCAATGTAACCTATCACAGTGGATTGCAAGACTTGTTTTGCCCTTTTCAAATAACCCTAGACTGTTGTACGTATGACTCCTTGCACTGAATATAATTACCATGATAAGCACTACTTAGGTCACCACTAAATCCTTTCCTGACTTGGCATGTCCAGTTGTAGTGCCCCTACCTGGACACCGGTAAACCTATGGCGAACCTGGCAGCAGGCCGAGCGGAGACTTGGCCAGATTCGATGAGAGGAAGGAGCGAATGGGTAAGGATCGATCATGGAAGTCGATCTGGGATCGGAGGGAGACATCCGTGGTAGGGTTATCAGGGTGAATGATTTCATAAACATTTCATATATACAATATTTACTATCACGACTGTACAAAATTTACAAGTGGTATGCTGAATACGCAAGGTGCTATTGGGCTGCCTTCAGACATCCTACTATGACATATACTGAATACTGCAAATTGGTTGATTACTGTAACTGCATGTGTGTGACACTTACTTGGAGGACAGCAAGAGCTTCTTGGACTGTGGGCGATTATCTATACCAGAAATCCCCAGCTTAGACATTGTAGAGGACCCTAGCTCCCTATCTACAATTCAACGACGGCTTTCCATGTCCAACCATAACCTACAGCAGAGCCAACCTGTTATGCGCTGTTCATCTTCTTCGTGTGCGACGCCACCCCACGGCCGCCAGACGCGGCTCGACGTCTGCGTCCCCTCTGCTCCGACTGTTGCTGGCTGCAACTGATTGATGAAGACAAGACAAGACACTCTCCGATACCTGTGCAAAGGTTTTTACACCACCTCCCACTACGGTCCTAAAGTGGAGGGGCAAATGGTAGCCAATGATGAGGCCGATGCATGCCGACATCTGTCCTCCTTAGCTCGACCATTGCGCCCTTTTTCCCTACTGTCAGCGCTCTAAATCCTCGGTCGATGCCTCTATCTGGTTTCTTAACATGCTACTTGCTGTCCTCATTTCATAATTGACAAATATTTAACTTATGAGCCAAGCGAACAATTGCGTTTGCTACACCTCCCTACCCTCAATACGTTTTGGCTCCACTCCAAAACACATCTCAAGCCTAATTTACATTCTCATCTGTAAAAACAAATTTCCTTAAAATCTAATTACAAATTTTCCTTACAAGTAAATACAATTTCTTTTCATACTGAGTACATTTCCTTGGTACATGTTCTGTTTGTTCTGATTTTGCCAAAATGCTTTGTGTGTCTGTGTTACATTCTGTGAATCTACATGTTATAATGTATATAATGTTCATTAGTGTTCTTCTGTGTATCAAATTTACTCTTTTCTCTCTTGTGGTACGTTGCAATGTTGATGTGTACATCGTGTACTGATTCTATTTGTTTATTTTGAAGCGATCGCAACAGACGAAAGCGTCCCCTCGTATGTGCGACATTGTTTACTTCCGCAACCAGGTGACTGGTCTGGCTAGCGCTGAGCGTGCACTCTCATCGCTGGCGAGACTGGTAGAAGGCCTTGCATGTGTCAGCAGGCTGTCGCTCCCGCTCGTAATATCTAGAACACTCGTAGTGTACAATTAGCACACAATAGTTTTTAACTTATTACAACAACAGAACATTTTACAAACTCATTTTTAAGTTTTCTACAACAATAAATTATCATAACACAGACATTATTTCTTTCTTGTATTCCTGCAGACAGTCAATGTTTGTTTGATATTTATTTTTTCGCTTTTAAGCAACTCATAGTTATGAACATTTGTTATTACATTATTTCTTTCTTGTATTCCTGCAGACAGTCAATGTTTGTTTGATATTTATTTTTTCGCTTTTAAGCAACTCATAGTTATGAACATTTGTTATTACAGACCCCCACAATAACATTTACTCACAATTAGTCTTAATACACAGTAAAATACCTTAGGCTTTCCACTTATAGTACAGCTCGTATCCGTTACATATTCTCTGCATATTTCATATTTTTCTCTCTTTATAATATTAGGTAATGACTGTTATGGAAGTATCTTACCAGCTCTCTTATAATTAAACTCCAATTAATGTTTCCGCTAAACCTTCGCACCACTTCGCTATTACTCTGGAAATTACAGATTATTACCTCGATATTGCAGTGATTACTCGGAGTTACTTGTGCATTCTTATTTCAATAATTAATGTTATTGCAATCTTTTTTTTTATGACCTCTCAAGATCGCGACTAATTCCTCGGGATTTAATTTCTTTACCTATTTTACATTTTCTTATAGTTACAACATTTTTACCTTTAATGATAGTTCTGCTTACTCTCACTCTATCACACGGCAGTTGTGAATTGAAAATACATCCTCCATTACAGTACTTGCAATATTTCCTTTTCACCAGAATTTCTACCACTTAATCCCTGTTCTACATATATAATCCCGTTTAACATTTTCTCACTCGTATTTACATCTTGCTTATTAAAGACTTACTTGTTATTAATTGGATTATGCCTCTAAAAATTCTACTTTGCTATTCTTATCCTTGTTACTTATATATGATATTTATTATGCTATAGATGATTTAACAGATATCTACATTGTTTCACGGTTTACCTTTGTAATATTGCCGTGTTAACTTATTTGATTCTCTTCCACCTCTGCTTACAACTAACATAGAGTTTTTTCCGCCTGGCGGCTTGCAACCCGCCACAGCAATGTAACCTAGTTATATATTCTTAGGAGACATGATTCCGCTGACCTCACTTGCACAGCAATCCTACAAGCTTCGCCTTTTCACCGGTTAAGTTCCGTTCACGGAGCTTCAACAATTTTCTGTAGGCGAAAATTCCCTATAATTTTACGGAGTTCGTTGACCCACTTGATGCATCCATCGTTGCGTTTTACCCATGACTCGTTCACGGATTTTCTCTTTGTTGGCGAACCCTTTCTTAGATTCGCTATCTCCGTCACTGATGTGTAGCCTTCGCATACACACTTATTACGAAGTTCTCGGACTTTTTTCGTAACACTTCCCTCGTGTACGAATTTATAATTGCGGCTCCATAACCCTCGTTAGTGGCTGGTTTCCGGTCAATTAGCATCTCACACCCGCACTTACCTTGCGGACTATTTCTTACTCCCGGGATCCCCAACAATTTTTTTCTCCCCGGCAAATAAGTTCACACGCGGCTTTTCCTCCGTCACCGCTTCTTCCAAATCCACTACCCCGTATTCTACAGTCTCATATTTGAGTGAACACACTGTATCATCCGGGCTTCAACCAGGAACCTCCAATATTCTTGTCATGGAAGACATCGCTTGTACCTGTCCAGGTTAGTTCGCGACCTCCCTCCTGTTGCTTCACCAAACATTGCCCCGTCAGCATAAGGACACCGCCGACCACTGACGCAATGCTTCGTAATTTGGCGACCTCTAGTCACCTCCACTTATTACCAAGAATCCCTCTTCTTGATAATAAACTACAACTCTTCGCTGCGCTTCGAAGACCTCCCGCCTTCTTTATTTTCCTTTTGGCGACCTTCATTCGTCTTCCGCGAATCAGCTGGTAACGTCTTCTCTAACAGTTACGCTGATCCCAAAAATACTCCTTTCTACCACAGTGCCTTATTTCCACCTTGACCAAAATCCCCCTTTTACACTACCAAATTTTACGAATTTTCCAATCGGAAAATTATCGTGGAACACTCCACGTGAACTGTACTCCTCCTTGAGTCCTCATGACGACACCTTCGTCACCTCCCTCATATGCTACCCTTTAAATTATTGCATCTTTCCTCGACACAATTTCATCTACCACTTATTCTCTATGTATTTATTTCTCCCTCGTAGCACTCACGACCGTTCACCTTAATATGTCTCCTCGCTGATACGTATTATGATTAAAATTGTGCGTCGCTTACTGCTGCCCTCGTTAACTTATTTTAATTTATTTTACTGCCCTATGTTTGTATTATGCCATGTTAAACTCCCTTTAAATATGTTGATAATTCATTTAATATGCACTGACTCGTATTCGCTCTTATTCACATTTATTAATCCCTTAATATCACATAGCACCATCTTATTAAAGTTTCATTTTAACAACATTACTTTTTTCCAACTACTTTGGTTCATATATCTTCAAATCTAAACTTACATCATGACCCATGACATATATAACTCGTGAAAGAAAATCTTTACAATAGTTAAACACTCTTATAGTAGTTACTTACAACCACGCTATAATTCGTCTTACTAAAAATTCATTTTTTTTTTTTACTTCCTATTTTTTTTAAAATTATATCCACTGTAAATTCCAATGTTTTTAAATGCCATTAATATTAGCTGTTCCAATTGAGTCGTCCCTTCGTATTTCACTGCAACTGAATCTCTTTACTTAAATACCCTTAAAATTTCTGATAGCTTACGTTAACGCATTCATTTCTCAAGTTCAACTAACATGCTGATTTTTATTTGAGTTTTTATTTCTTCCAGAGTTCTTACTTACTCCCTGCAGTACTGTTTATTACTATTATTAAAGGAACTCTTATGCGATTACCCACTTTCAACTGGACGAAATAATTCATCACTGCTAGTATACATTAATTTTCAGTGGGCCTAATTCTGCCTTATTCATTCTAACACCCCATTACAATTTCTTTGTATACTATCTTTTAATCACTAGTATGGACTATATTATTTTATAAAGAGTGCTGTTCCTACTGGCTTTCTTTACTAATTATAATCTTAACTAACAGATCATGCTTCACTGGATTTAATCACTGCTAAATTTTTTTACACTTCCACTGAAATCGTAAAATGGTTAAAATAATGAAACATTTTTTTACGTCTTAGCTCGTTCTCTTAAGTTGAGCGTTCATATTCTAGTCACTTACATTATCGCGACATCAGAAAACATATTATTTTAATTAACCATTTTACTAACTCACATCTTCGACAATTGCTAATTCAGGGTTCCACAATCAACACATTTCCCTTTTAAAATTTCTGAAACAATTGCATTATGTTGGCAAGGCACTGAATCGTTGGCTTACGCGAGATTACGTAATATTCGCTTACTTAATGATAAATATTTCAACATTTACTGGCTGCTCGTATTACAGGCATCGATTTTCATGAAATTACTTTTGTACATTTATTTATAATACTCAGTTTTACCAACATTATTTACCATTGCTTCTGCACTTAAATTAACAGAATTTACTTTAATGATTGTTCATTCCCGATTTGCTTTCACCAGATTTACTCATAACTGTATATTTTAATCCTATAATTCCGGCAACTGAAGATAGACTCGTGACATCAAAATTCGACTTCTTCACTTAAATTTCATGCAACTGCGCTGTAATCACTAGCGTTACACATCTTCTAAAAGTTAATAAAGCTGCATACTTTTCCTTAGCAACTTCATGTGACAAATTAATTACATGGGCATGAACAATTTCTTAATTTAGAGCTTCTTTGAGGCATTGCTGCTTAGATCTTTCGATATTTCTCCCGCGCCTATTGCTTGCGTCACTTACGTCAGAATCGTGCCCTCCTTAGGATCTGCTTACAACGGTTCGCTCACCGCTGTCGCTGCGTCGACATGTTGCCATTCACCTGCGTGCTGACTGTTGTTTTGCAGACGCTGCTTCGCTGTCCCGCGCCCTCGGAACCTCTGATATTACGCTAACTCTTCTGCGGCTCTACCGTATGGTTGGAACATGGCCTAATTCTGCTTGCATATTTTCTCTTTAATTACCACTACATAACAAGCTGTTCTCGACGTAAGGGCTGTGCTTCGACAGAAGTACACCAATGCTGGAATCCCCTACTGAAGACGAATACTCCTCGATCCCCTATAATACTCTCACAACGACGATATTGCTCCAACAACTGACCCCGGTGTGCTGTTGGTCTTTAACCCCACATCTGACACCACTGTAGTGCCCCCACCTGGACACCGGTAAACCTATGGGGACCTATGGCGAACCTGGCAGCAGGCCGAGCGGAGACTTGGCCAGATTCGATGAGAGGAAGGAGCGAATGGGTAAGGATCGATCATGGAAGTCGATCTGGGATCGGAGGGAGACATTCGTGGTAGGATCATCAGGGTGAATGATTTCATAAACATGTCATATATACAATATTTACTATCACGACTGTACAAGTGGTATGCTGAATACGCAAGGTGCTATTGGGCTGCCTTCAGACATCCTACTATGACATATACTGAATACTGCAAATTGGTTGATTACTGTAACTGCATGTGTGTGACACTTACTTGGAGGACAGCAAGAGCTTCTTGGACTGTGGGCGATTATCTATACCAGAAATCCCCAGCTTAGACATTGTAGAGGACCCTAGCTCCCTATCTACAATTCAACGACGGCTTTCCATGTCCAACCATAACCTACAGCAGAGCCAACCTGTTATGCGCTGTTCATCTTCTTCGTGTGCGACGCCACCCCACGGCCGCCAGACGCGGCTCGACGTCTGCGTCCCCTCTGCTCCGACTGTTGCTGGCTGCAACTGATTGATGAAGACAAGACAAGACACTCTCCGATACCTGTGCAAAGGTTTTTACACCACCTCCCACTACGGTCCTAAAGTGGAGGGGCAAATGGTAGCCAATGATGAGGCCGATGCATGCCGACATCTGTCCTCCTTAGCTCGACCATTGTGCCCTTTTTCCCTACTGTCAGCGCTCTAAATCCTCGGTCGATGCCTCTATCTGGTTTCTTAACATGCTACTTGCTGTCCTCATTTCATAATTGACAAATATTTAACTTATGAGCCAAGCGAACAACTGCGTTCGCTACATAGTGTCTCAAAGCGTGTATCTATAGCGAAGCGAACACATTGTTTCTATATTGTAAATGATTGCGTATGTAAATTATCTATGCCACTTTTCAGACTTCAAATCTATTTTCGGGTGATAATATTTATCATCACCACCAACTCTATGATCTCTGTTAACTTGCAAACAGGATCGCTCTCAGATTTTAGATGCGGCCAACTTGTTCACCTGGGACAATCAGTCCAACATGTTCAGGTTTCTTTTGTCTTATGTGAGGCTGGTATTTAAGTTAATTCCATTTTTTTTACCAACTGCTGGCTGGGGTAAAAGAAAATTGACAAATTTTCATGTCAGCGATCAGTTAACCCTTGTCTGTATCTTGACAGAGGAGATTCTGACTTTCAAATGCACTAAGTATCAGCCTTCAAGACCAACTTATAAAACAATATCATGTTATCTGTGCCTGGGTGTAGTGGGCTCTTAATGGCAAGTGTGGAAGTGTCCACTGCGCTTACCTATTCAGGTTCACTTCTCAAGGAAATACCGAGGAACTGCCAAGTTTATCGTCCATATGAGACAGACAAATCACCATTAACTCTGTCGTATGATATCATTCGATACTCACTGTGGAGAGGTTCGGGTCTTAACCAATGACTTTTATACACAATCTGGTGATCACGATTCGTATCTCACCTGCCCTACTGGCCAAGTCCTGAATCATGAATATTTTTTCAATCATCGCTGCTCAAACCAGGTATTCCAAGGACCCCTCATGGTGCTACAACAACCTAAGTTAACGGTGTGGGTGACTCATCTATTTACTCAGATGTTGGTCTGATTGACGACGGTTCTTGCATCAAAAACTGCAGGACAACATATAGAAGATACACCCACATGATAGCACCATGCTGTCCGCCATGATTTGCAACTCATTTGTTGGTCGGTCTGAGATCATATCTCCCACGAACTCAGTCTGTCTACTGTGAACCTGTGATCGGTTGAGCAGTGTCAGTTGTTGGCCTAGTAGGTGCAACTAGCTGGTTAGTATTATTAATGAATGGTCACTCTATATCCTTCAAGTTGTCATTGGAATTCCCGCCGCCTAAGTTAGAGTAGGGGAAGTGTTGTACTTTATACCCTCTTGTCATATCAGCTGGTACCATGTGGCCACCTGGTTAAATTCAACGTAACCTCCTATTGAGAGAAGGGCGTGACTGGCAGCTTGGTTTACCAATTTTAGCAGCAGCACAGCTCATCGCCTGCACACATACCTAGACAACCCTAAAGCCCCCACACATTCCGAAATCGCCAAAAAAAAAAATTAAGAAAAAAAGCTCCAACCCATATTTAATTAAATAAACAGATATAATTATATATAATGAAATAACAACATATTCCAAACTTAATAAAACCATCAATAAATGTTTACGTTTAGATAAATAAACATAAATTCCACCAAAATATAAAGATAATGAAAACATAAGTTATAATAGTTTATATTAAAAACACTGTTCTTTTAAACCAAAAAAAAAGTGATTACTTTAAAACATCAGAGATAGATATTTCTTTTGCTGGTCCCCAAAACCAATATTTTATATAAACTTATCTCTGTAATCATTACAATATTATTCATATTATCACTAATAATAAATATTACATTAATAAAATTAAAAACACCCATATCATTATTATTAATTATTCTTATACAAACACTTAGGGTTTATATATTTGGAGGAATTATAACAAACTTCTGAATATCTTATGTTTTGTTTTTAATCTTCCTTGGTGGGTTAATAGTAATCTTTATCTACATTACCAGTATTGCATCAAAAGAAATATTTAATATCAAAATAAAAAGCATAAGACTAACAATTATTATCTTGATATTAATAATCATAAGCTATTATATAGATAAAACTTTATTCATTCATGAGCAAATAAATAGAGATATGATAATTCAAAATTTGTCAAATATAGAAGTATCAGAATCAATCAAAAAATTATATAATATATTAGATTTCATCAGGGGCGGATCCAGGATTTTGGTTTGGGGGGGGGGGGGGCTTGGCTTGAATGAAATTTGGTTCAGAGGGCTTGCCTTCAGTGGATTTTGGTTTTGGGGGGGGGGGGCTTGAGTCGGCCCTTAGGGTAGTCTTTATAGGTCTCCAAAATTATAGTGTCAGGGGTGGACCTTTGGGGGGGGGGGCTTGAGCCCCCTAGCCCCCCTGGATTTATTTCATGACAATAATAATGATACCTATTAATTACAATAATTTCAGTAGCAAAAATTACTAACTTTTCAGCAGGGCCCATCCGGAAAATATATGAATAAACCTTTAAGAATTAATAACCCAGTATTTAAAATTATTAATAATTCACTTATTGATTTACCAGCACCAATAAATATTTCATTTATATGAAACTTTGGATCACTATTAGGATAATGTTTAATAATTGAAATCGTAAGATATTTTTTTAGCAATACACTATACTAATATCGAAATAGCATTTAGCAGTATGATTGATATCTGCCGAGATGCCAATAATGTATGGTTAATATGAACACTCCACGCTAACGGAGCATCATTTTTCTTTATTTGGATATATACATTCACGTAGGACAGGGCCTATATTATGGATCATAAATGTATTTACATACTTGAATAGTAGGAACAATAATTATGTTTGTAGTAATAGCAACAGCATTTTTAGAATATGTATTCCCATGAGGTCAAATATCATTTTGAGGAGCAACAGTAATTACCAATTTATTATTAGCAATCCCATATATTGGAACAGATTTAGTTCAATGAATCTGAGGGGATTCGCAGTTGATAACGCCACATTAAATCGATTCTTCACCTTTCACTTTGTATCACCGTTTATTATTGCAGCTATAGTTATAATTCACCTATTTTATTTACATATAACAAGATCAAGTAACCCATTAGGATTAAACAGAAAGATTGACAAAATTCCATTTCATCCATTTTTCACATTCAAGGATTCAATCACATTTCTTATTATAATTACATTACTAATCATAATCTCATTAATTAGACCTTAGGTATTAGGAGATCCAGACAAATTTATTGCATCTAATCCTTTAGTTACCCCAGTTCATATTCAACCAGAATGATATTTCTTATTTGCCTTTGCAATCTTATGATCAATTCCAAATAAAGTAGGAGGAGTAATTGCATTAGTAATATCAATTAGAATCTTAATAATTATACCATTTTACAATAAAACACAATTTCAAGGAATTGAATTTTATCCAATTAATCAAATTATATTTTGAAGAATAGTCTGAATTGTTGTTATATTAACATGGATTAGAAATCATCCTGTAGAAGAGCCATATACATGACAAATATTAACAGTAATATATTTTTCATATTTTATTATAAATATTCACCTATCAAATCTATGACATAAAATAATTAAATAGTTAATTAGCTTAATACCCCCAAAATATATGTCTTGAAAACGTACTAAAAGTTTAAATCTTCTATTACCTTAAATTCTAAATTAATTGGACTAAATAATATAGGAAATCAATATTTTAAATCCAACAAGAAACATAAATAATTTAAAGATAAAGGTAAAAAACTTATTCAAGCTAAATGCATTAATTTATCATAACAAAATCATGCTAAATTTCCACGAATTAAAATGAATAAAAAAGATACCAGTACCAATATAAAAAAGTATATTAATCTATAATAATCCCCACCAAGGAAAATTAAAGATAGCACCATTCTCATAAGAATACTTGTATACTCAGCAAGAAGAAGTAAAGTGAATCCACCTGCACCATACTCGATATTAAAACCAGAAAATAATTCTAATTTACCTTCAGAGAAAACAAAAGGAGTATGATTATTCTCAGCCAAACATGAAGCTACTCCTGCTAAAAATAAAGGAAATATATAAAAACATCTATTCAATTGATATAAATATATGTATGACAAATTATATCTATTAACCATAATAATAGGAGACAATAAAATTAATACCAATCTTACTTCATATGAAATAGTTTGAGCAACAGAATGTAAGGAACCTAATAAAGAATAATTAGAATTAGATGACTAACCAGCAATTATAGTTATATAAACTCCAAAGCTTGTACAAAAAGGAAAAATAAAAGTCCATACATATAAGAACATATATAAGTTGTAATAAGGTCCATATAAACAATGAAATTATTAAACTAAATACTGGAGAAAATTAATAAATAAAATCATTTGATTTATGAGGAAAAGATTGCTCCTTAGTTAATAATTTAATAACATCACTAAAAGGTTGTGGAATGCAAACAAATCCAACCTTATTAGGACCTTTACGCACCTGAACATACCCCAATACTTTACGCTCAAGTAAATTTAAGAAAGCTATTCTTAATAAAACTAAAATAAATAATAAAATCAATTTAATTAAAAATATAAGTAAATCATATTGTATCAATACTACCTGTAAAATTAAATTCACATAATTAAGATCTAAACTTACTGCACTTGTCTGCCAAAGTAGTATTAATATTCCAAATACTAAGATTATCTTATTTATATGATCCTTTGTACTAATAAAAATAATTACATTCAGGATAGAAACCGACCTGACTTACGCCCGTCAGATCATGTAAGAATTTAAAAATCGAACAGATCTAATTATATGACTTCTGCATCATATATTTACCTTAATCCAACATCGAGGTCGCAAACTACTTTATCGATATGAACTCTTTAAAATAATTACACTGTTATCCCTTATGTAACTTAATCTTATAATCCTAAGTTATTGATCAAAAATATATATTAATGTTTTAATAAAAGAAAGTTTCTTTGTCACCCCTACAAAATAAATCTGAAATTTAAATAAAACTTAGCTAATAAATCAAACAATAATTATTATGAAGCTCTACAGAGTCTTATCACAGGGTTCCCACGGGCCTTAAAAAGGCCCTAAAATTTGCTCAAAAACCTTAAAATCTTTGAAAAAGCCTGATTTTTAACACCGAGATACAGCGTAATTTCACTATCCCTGCGACGCGCCGATCGGCAGATTTCTCTCTAGCTCGACCTTGACCAAGTGTGAGTCAAAGTGCTTATATTTCAAGCAAGTAGTAGAGTCTTTGCACAGATCCTCTCTTATGTACATGCTTTGAACCACTTCAGCTCATTTAATCCACATGATGAGCATTCACGATTAGATATTTTTTAGAGAAGTATCTAGGCAAAGAAGATTATAACAGAGTACACAAAGTAGTAAAAATATTGTTGCTATTATCACATGGACAAGCAGATGTCGAACGAGGCTTCTCTGTAAACAAGCAGTTGGAAGTTGAAAATTTAAAAGAAGAGTCTTTAGTGGCTCAAAGATTAGTCAGTCAACATTTCAAAAACAGCAAAAATAAGTTGTTAGTAACTAAGGAGTTAAGGATGTATGCAGCTATGGCTCGTCAAAAGTATATTGTGTACCTGGAAGAGAAAAAAAAATGCAAAGAATACAGGGATTCATGGAGTGAAACGCAAATCTATTTTAGATGATTGGAAGATTTTAAGTATAAAAAGGCACATCTAGAAACTGCAATTAAAAATCTTGAAGATAATGCTGATAAACTAGCCGATAAAGCTGAGGTTATAGGGGATGTTAAGTAAATCACACAGTCCAATAGTTTTCGATGAACCGCTAAAGTTAAAAAAGCTGAATTTGAAGTAAAATTAAGGCTCTATAGAAAGATTTAAAAGAGAATTAACCTTTGTTTTTAAACAATGTGAAAATAAAAAAATATCATTTAAAATAGTGTATATTTTTTGTATTTAACCTGCATACATATTAACAACTCTTACTAGTATATTTCATGTTTACCCTTATAACATGTTGTAGCTCATCTGGTATGTAAATTTTACTCATATAAGAAAATATTTGATCAAATATGCGCAATAGTAACATGTTGTAGTTCATCTGGTAAGTAAATTTTACTCATATAAGAAAATATTTGATCAAATATGCGCAATAGGAACTACTGCTGTAACTCAAAAGATATTGAAAAAGTTGTATTTAACCTATTTCTTAAACCCAAGGAAAATGTTTCATCTTTAACGAATCTTTTACATGTGGCTTTCAAAAAAAAAAAGGGGGGAGGGGGTGAGTCTTCCTCATTCAACATTATACCTAAAATCTAATAAGTAATTGAGCTGACAATTTGGCAGTCTTTCTCTGATTTAACTGCTAATGTGCTATAATGTATAATAACAAGTTAAGTTAAAATATATATTTATATGTTAGTAATTCTTATTACTAAGGTGGTAATGTTTCTTTTTGCCCTTGTGTCAGTTTTCTGGGGTATAGTAGTTTTTTTTTGTTTTATGTTCAATTTATGAAAAGGGAAAAGTTTCAATATTCACAGTATTGTGTGACAACAAAAGTAAATTTATTAATTATTAATTTATAAACTCAATTAAAGCTTATATCATCATAATCTTAACATGCATATTTTAATTTCTTTGCTGTAAGTTGCATATTAGTTTTTTGTAACATTTTAATATACGTTAAATATAGCCTTAAGAAATATGAAAAATTGCCTTAAAAAGCCTTATAAAGGCCTTAATTTTTCTTTTGATAAAAGAGTGGGAACCCTGTACCATCCTAGAAATAAATTTAAGCCATTTGACTTAAAAGTTAAACCCAATTGATTAATTGAGACAGTTAATTCCTCATCAAACCATTCATTCTAGCCCTTAAATAAAGACTAATGATTATGCTACCTTTTCACGGTCATAGTACCATGGCTCTTTAATTAATCAGCGAGCAGGTCAGACTTTAAATGATTATCAAAGAGACATGTTTTTGATAAACACGTGGGAATTCTATTTGCCGAATTCCTTATAAATCAAATTATTTTATAATAAAATTTATACAAAAATATTTACTCATTAAATCATTATTTTATATCATTTATTATTCCAAAACCTATCCTCATAATATACTTAAATATTTTATAAAATCATTATATAATTATATGAACTAAAATGTAAACAAATAAATAGCTGATTTAAAGCCTATTAATATAAACTTAAACTAATATTATAAATATATTTAGAGATAATCCCTAAAACAATAATTATAAAATACTAATAAATAAAAAATTAAAATCATTGTTAAAATTAAATTTTATCTAAAGAAACTAGATATCTTAAATGAGGAATAAGATATCACTTCTAAATATAAATTACAAATAAATATTCAACATTAACTTTAATTTATATTTAGATCAATTTAAATTGAGAATAGTAAATAAAAACATATATTTTGATATACCCTGATACAAAAGGTACAATAAATAAAATAAACTTTTATATAAATAACTAATCCAATTACTTTACTCATAAACTATAATTAATAATATTATTTCTATTATAAACAAAAAATATAAATAATATTTTGATTTTAAGCACAAGATTAAATTCATTGTAAGTGAAATATTAATTATCATCATCTTATCTTCCTAGGCACACTTTCCAGTACGCCTACTATGTTACGACTTATCTTGTCTATATAACGAGAGCAACGAGCAATGTGTATACATTTTAGAGCTTAAATGATATTAATAAAATTATTAATATTTCTTTCAAATAAAGATTTAACAATATTATCCATATAAATAAATTTATTGTAACCCATCTCTTCTATGCTATAAGCTGTATCTTGACCTGAAATATAATTCAATTAAAATAATGGAAAATTAAAATTCTAATAAAATATTCTTATAACAGAGAGATACAAACCAATAAATAGAGTATAAAAAATCGTGTAATATCGATTAGGGGACAAGTTCCTGTAAATAGATAAAATACCACCAAATTCTTTGAGTTTCAAGAACATAACTAAATTTACTCTAGCAAATCAACTAACATTTAAAATAATAGGGTATCTAATCCCAGTTTACTATTTAAATTTCATAGTCCCATTTACATAAAATAAATAAAATTAAAATTTGACCTAAAAATAATATAATTATATTCACAAATTTAAATGACTACTAACTAATAATTTTAAAATGCCTTTATTGTATAGCCACGGCCGCTGGTACGAACTTTACCAATACTAAATACTACTAATTCAAAAATCAATTGATAATTAATTCAAATTATTGCATAACGAACATTAAGTAAAAGCCTTACATATGATATATATAAATATTTAAAATCAAAGTAAGAATCAGACTTTAATGTATTCGAATATATTAAAGTTTTACCCATTAAGCCAAAAAAATTTTACATCAAATTTTTTAAGAAACCCAGACTAAATTCATATGTATTTAGTCAAATTAATTTAGAATATCAAACCCCAATCAAGAACACAATAAATACTCTCTATATATAATTACATTAGTTGTAAGTATATAATAAATTTGAATTAATGGTAAGTATTACTCTATATATCATTAGTTATATAATATAAGTTATTTATGTCATATAATTTAGTTGTATATATTTTGCTAAATAAACTTCCATATTTTTCGTTAGCTCTATGTTTACAGATCCTACAAATTTCAATTTTATATGAAGTTATTACATTTTTTAATTTCATTTCTTATTGATTTTTGCGATTACAGGGTTCAGAGGTGGCTGCAAAATGTCTCAAGTTATTCCCATTAGTAACTTGTTTGTTACTTTTTTGATCTTTCGGCTGCATTCCGGCAGATGTCTGTCACACCTGGCCATTTGCCGCTAAACTTGTTTTTAGATAAGTCACTCGGAGGAATACTAGATATTGCATTCGACTCTGTCAGACTGTTTAAAACTGTGGTCGTTTATTTGGATATAGGCATGATGCTGATTTAAAATATCATAAAACAATTTTGTAAAAACGTTATTAGCAATCCAGTGCACGTTGTATCGTCACAGATCTTCAACATTCCGGACTCTCTGAAAAAAACCATGGTAAAAGGCTATTATCAACAAGTATCCACACTCTTCTAGGAACACTTTTCTGTTCTGGCTTACTGACTTAGTGACTCTTTGCTGCTTAGAGCAGAAACGTTTTATGGTCCAGACTTGATAGTGACTGCATGTTACATGGTTCCACACATGATTGTACCATGTAGATGCTGGTTGGTGCAGAGGCAGATTGGTTGAGCCGTATACCTAGCCTTTGTGCTGAGGCTGCTGAACCACCTCTTGTCATCCGGCAGAATCTCTTCATGATGAAGCCCTTTGTACATATTGTATCATAGCACATGGCACTCCACCTTCCCTTAGATACTGCAGTCATTTAGATGAGGCCCAGAAAGTGTCCGGTTTCATTAAAATTTCAAACGGTAATCCTCAAGGTTAAACTTGGTCATGACTTCTGGTGTATATAGAAAACACACACCTTGGTGTTGCTGATGTTTTTAGAATTGACGCATCAACCTCTGTATGGATCTTTTCAGTGACATGATCCACCTTTACACGGGTGTTTGTGACACTATTACTGTTCTAAGACGACTTGTACGTTGCCTTAATTGTTTACAAATAGCGATGTATCTAGAGGAGTAGTATGTCATATGCTTAGAAGCTGCATTCAATAAAGACCTGAGGCAACTTCAGTTTCCTGAAACTCAGAAAACAAACAGAAACAGAAAGGGTGTCGAAAACTACAGGAATAATACAAGTATTTTTTAATAGTTCGTAACTCTTATATTAAAAACCTTTTCTCAAATAGGAACATCAACCAATAATTAGATTGAAATAAATTTATAAGAAGAATTCACCACACGCTATGTTCAAAAATGTTATCCGTCTGTTAATTGCAAACTTCAGAAACTCCCTATTTGTTATCACATTAACTGAAAGACCTCAATCTGTTTCCTTTACCAGTTGCATACATTGGAGGAGGAAAACAGGCAACTAACAAAATCGCAGCAATAATTGCACACAATACCAGAGCAGAACACTGTAGCGATTTCGTTAGCTGTGTGGCGGTTCAAGATATGATTTAAGATATGTTTGATTGTTTAGGCTCGCAGGTTCGATTTCTCTACTAAGTCAATTCACAGGTCACTTTTAAGTTGACATCTGATTTATTTACCAAGCACATACATCTATCCCAAACACCACCGCTCATTATACTTGATCATCTTGACTGTTGATGAGGCTACACAGTACTTCAATTCCTCCAATTGCAAGTTCCGACCATACTTCTGTCTATTGAGTCTACACACTGTGTCACCACTTCTCACTACTACTAGCTTGTCGTTCATCACGAAGTAACTTCCCTAACGTGATCAACGGACAACATTTTAATACTTTTAGATCCAGTATACAATTATACATGGCACGCTGTGACCTTGACCCGACTCCTGCGGCAGCTACAGACCGACTCTTGCGGCGGCTAGCCTCAGACTGACTCAACAATTACTTTTTTGCCCTGTGTGCCTCTGCTCACAAGAATGCTTCGTGGCGACCTCAGCTTTACAAATAATATACCTGGCTTAATACTGTCTCACCACAACACATTACAAAAGTTATTAGCTCAACTGGAGTATTTTCAGCTAACTAACAGATGGAACCAGGTAAAATTGGAAACTATACAGATATAAAATCTGGGAAGGGAAAAAAAAATACTTTGGTCTTATTTGATAGATTAATACAAAGCCAGTGGTGACATGGGTAAAATGGGGTATGTTTAATTTTGATACGATTTGGGAAAACTAAAAAATTTAACACATTAGTATGAAGTTTTAGTGAACGCTATTTACGCAAAAATTACTGATGGGAGTTTGATGGTACTGTGATTAATGTAGAGCCTCTAATCTTTCAGGTAAAATAGGACATGTTTCATTTGGATTTGAGGTTTAAACATGATATATTTAAGATAATTTCTTCTTGAATATGATTCATTCAAAACTGTTGTTCTGATTTTAGAGTTTCAGTTAATGCATAGCATGATATGTAATCATAGGTTTTCCAGAGGAATCTGATGCTTGAAGTTTTCTCGGGCATGCGGCCGGATCAGTTGGTCGTTGTTTAACGAATTTTGGACAACGTACAGTGCCTTCATCTTCAGGTTGCTTCAGCTGACTGGTGTGACGAGTGCAATGCGCTTTGTGACTGTTACTAAGCCGACTTTGACTTCAAAAAAGAAACAGCAATATACTGTGATTCGGATGACGACACCTTGCTATGTGATTGCATTGATTTCAGGAAGTCGTACCCAGAAATATCAAGTTTAGAGCCCTTCCAGTACATAACCGCAGCGAGTGCTTGTTTGGCCGTCTACAGATCAAGATTTCCTGAGGAAAGTGCTATAGCTGTAGTTGTAGAACACAAGAAGTAAATGTGCAGTAAGGAGTCAAGAGCTTGGATGAACAATTTCCCAATCGTTTGCCACACATTTAGTGGAGCTGAGGTTGACGGATATGATGCAAGCACTAAAACGGTGTGTCAAAATTATGGTCGTTTCTTGGCACAGCATCCCTGAATGTTACTTTAGTGATCCTATAAATAACATCAACAATGAAACAATGGATGATATGTTCATCAAAACAATGTAATGAACCAAGATGCTAAGAAAAGATGGTTATAGAGTAGCTGAAATATAGAGCTGCGAATGGAAACAGTTTAAGGATCACAAACAGAGCCTGACCAAAACAATTATCGTTGTGGAATCATTAAAAAAATTGTAGAGTGTCACAAATAGTAACACTCTTTATCTGTGAGCTTGAGGGTCCACATGAAGAAGCATTTTAATAATGCAATTTTTAATGCATTATTCAATATTATTTTTCATTTCTTGATTTCACTTGTTTATGTACTGTATGGCTGCGACAGATTTTGCCACTATCGTGAAGATTCATTATTTTCAAGAATTTGTGCAGTAAAATTAGCTTTCACAACACAGATTTCTGATCAAATTGAAATTTATGGTGGGCAATTAAACCTCCACAGCTGTGTGTGAAGAAATCTTTTAGCGGCAGTGCCATTGTTGTCAATAATCTCGGTTCGAACTCGTTCTCGTAGGCCAAGTATCTGCAAAGAGAGCGCAAATGATGGTCATCAGAGACAGGAACTGTAAATAGCATCCATCCTAGCAGTGCGTCGGCTACTGAGCAGACTGAATTATTTCCGTTTCTGCCAACTAAATCTTTGGCGAGAGTTGTCAGTGACGTAAGTTATCACCCGCCAATAAAATTGATTCCCGCACAATGTTACTGAAAATGTTTATACTTGTTCCTATGTGCTGACGAACCATGGAAGAGGAGAATGCTATGCCTTCCAGAAGAGTAGAGCTTGTAACATCAGCCTCGGTGGAGAGACATTCGGTGTTAATGCACGTCTACAGCCAGTGTTTATCAGGACACCTACATGCAGCTGTGCCGACTGTCACCCTGGGCTGACGCTATGTGAGTCCAGTTATGTACCGCAGTTGGTAGCCCATCCTAATTAGGAGCATGGCTTTTGACCTGCATTAACGTCAAGCCGCCCAGCTGTAACATTGCTAGAGTACAACATACAACATCGCCTGCGGTAAAGAACGTGTCGGTGAAAAGTGACAGCCAGGCCCCACATTCCATTGAAATTCTAATCTCCTCAATCAGTTTATAAAATGATCCATTATAATTTTTTGTTTTCTACAAATAAACATTGCATTCAACTTGACTGCAGGACCAACAAATCCATCAAATGTTTTGTCATTCATGTTTTGCTCTTTCATTTCATCCATCCATTTTTATATATGCGGTCATCAGAGCAAAGAACAACGCCCACAGTTTATTTAGTTAAATAATTAACGATCCTCTGGAAATTTTCACTAGGGACGCGTTTTTCGGTGGAAGGGTAAATGCTTCAAAACTGACGGTTACAAATTACATAGATATATGCAGTTTATATCAAGAGGTAATGTTTTATGACTTACACTCTGTGATGTGCTGATGATATGCTAGGACGTTGTAACTACTGTGATTTTGATGGGACATGGATGACAGTAGATCTAAATAAAGCTAGTGAAATATGTTACAATACGAGTATGCTTCAAATTCATGAGGTACAACATTTCCAGCAAAGAAATAAAGCTGTATTCAGGGATTACATCAGAACATTTATGAAGATCAAATTAGAAACTAGTCCATGGGAAGATGGCTTCAGATAAAAACGTGAATATTTCCAAGTTATCAAGAAGAAGCAGGAGATAGAGATGTACTGTTCATTGAAAAAATTGAGAAAAACCCTTGGAAAGCTGCTGCCGCCAAAATTTGTTTAAACTTATTCTGGGAGAAAGTTGGATGAAAGGTAAAATATGACTCGGAGTCTATTGACTACTCTCAGCGGTGACACAGTGTATTTCTGAATGGTAAGATAAACTAATATAGTGTAGATCCATGATGAAATAATGTGTCATAACAATACAATGACAACTATGCATAGGATAAGGCTGCAATGAACATATTCATAGCCACCTTCACCACTTACAATGCTAGGATAAGGTTATATGAGATGCTTGATGATGTGATAAAGTTGTATAATATAATACTGATAGCGCTGTATATGATGATGATGGCATAAATACTGTTGAAACTGTGTACATGCTCGGAGATTGGACAGATGAATTTGACAAGGATTGCTATGGAATCGCATGGATAAACTACGCTTATGAAACATATAGTGGCAGACAGGTTACCAAATTCAAAGGATTTATCCTAATCCATGAAAATGCCTTGTAGGTGAACATGGAGTCTGTGGTGGGTTTAGAGAAGGATCTAAGTAAAAAGTGATGATAAACAACAGCTCGATTACGAGGGATAGAAAATATATGGTGAAAGAGTTTAACTATGACAAACGTATGGTGTTGGAAGAGAAATTCAATGTTATATAGATCAGACTTTTGGGTTATTAAACTTTTAGTGTGGTTTTTTTAAATAATAAATGAACAGTATAATTCTACTTTCAGTCTTTTCCTTAATATCTGCTCACAACCGAGAAGTTATAAAGTGTTTGCTCAACTTTGGATACTCAAAAGGGTCAACTATCTCAACTGAGTGAAAAGACGTATAAAGAGGTGCTTTTATTATTTAAACAGAATTATAATCTAGTAGCTGGTAGTGAAGTGACTGATGAAACTTTACAGTTAAAGGAGAGCGCAAGGTGTGGTGTGGAAGATAACATTTTAATCTATACTACACACAATCTACAAGTGTAATAACAAGAATATAAAATGGCATTATCATGTTGCAACAGTAGTGTTCTGGTGGTTCAAGATATCGGGTTCGAATTCCGGTATCAACTGGGATTTTCGGAAGCCCTTAACCTGACCTTCAACTCTGGCACAGATTGTTGTGTAATTTGAAGAACACCAGAACATTTCCGTGGTTCGGATTCTCCCCTATACACAGTATGATTACTAGGTTAGGTTAATGTGGCTATGATAGGGGCTGACTGCACAACCAATAAAAATCCTATCACCAGGTCATTATGATTACACCAGCATTTACCTATCTTCCAATTAGGAAAGTGTTAGAGGTGGCAGAGGCTGCCTTTAAAATGTGGCAATAACAAATGGACCTTGTTTTGTAGAACAGCAACAAAAGTTCTGATATTTTCACTGCATTCAATACAGGTCAAATTTGAGTACTAGAATTCTGTCATAGTAGTTTTGATGGTAGAAGAAAATAATTATTTCTACGCAGATTATCCATATTTGTATAACAACCCCATTGATATCCACATTGATCAGATGAGTACTGAGTACGGTATCACACCATAATGTGACGCTTTGCACCACATTCTATGTCGTATCATATATATTATTTCTATAAGGTATTTTTTTGTCACAAGCCTGTATCTTCTTTCATACTTAACCGAAATCACTGAATGAGGTGTCATTTTAAAGCTTATAGTCTCCACTTTGGTCACATCATATTTTAAGAAATGAAGTTCTCGGAATTCGACCCTTAAAGGGCAAATATGTCAATCTTTATAAAATGCTGTTTTATGTGTTACGAGTCATTTATCTCCCTGGATACGAATATAAAATCGTTTAATGTAGTATTATTTTAAAGATTAAGATCTCCGCTTTAGCGACGTCATATATTAAGACAGATATTTTTCATAATTCGACCCTTAAAGGGCAAAAGTATCAATATTTTTGCAATGCGTAATTGTGTCACGAACGATTTATCTCTCGTAATATCTAACCGATATAGATAAATGAGGTATCATATTAAAGAATAAGGTCTCCGCCGTGGTAACATTACATTTCAAGAAAAGAATGTTTCGTTTTTCGACCCTTAAAGGGCAAAAATGGCGATGTTTCTAAAATGCGTTTTTCGTATCTCGAGCCATTTATCTCCCTGGATATCGAACCAAAATCGATAAATGAAGTAGGATTATGAGGAGTAATGTCTCAGCATTGTGACATGATATATTAAGAAAGAATGTTTTTGGAATTCAACCGTTAAAGGGAAAAAGTATAAACTTTTCAATAACGCATTTTTTGTGTCACGAGTGATTTATCTCCCTTAATATCTAACCGATATAGATAAATGAGATATCATATTAAAGACTAAGGTCTCCGCCGTGGTAATATTATATTCTAAGAAAGGAATTTTTCGTTTTTCGACCCTTAAAGGGCAAAACTGGCGATTTTTCTAAAATGCGTTTTTTGTATCTCGAGCCATTTATCTCCCTGGATATCTAACCAAAATTCATAAATCAAGTAGAGTTATGAGGATTAATGTCTCAGCTTTGTGACATCATATTTTAAGACAGAATGTTTTTGGAATTCAACCTTTAAAGGGAAAAGTATAAATTTTTCTATAATGCATTTTTTGTCACGAGCCATTTATCTCCCTTGATATATAATCGATATAGATAAATGAGGTATCATAGTAGAGATTAAGGTCTCCGCCATAGTTATATTACATTTTAAGAAAGAATTTTTCGTTATTCGACCCTTAAAGGGCATAAATATCAGTATTTCTAAAAAGCGTTTTTTGTGACTCAAGTCATTTACCTCCGTTGACAATTAAACAAAATTGATAAACGAGGTATCATTTAAAAGATTAAGGTCTTCGTAGTGTCTTCGGTTCCGTTACCACATTTTAAGAAAGAAATTTTTAAAAATTCAACCTTAGTTGGCAAAAGTATTAATATTTTTACAACGCATTTTTCTGTCATGAGCTATTTATTTCCCTTGATACCTAATCGAAATCAATAAATGACATATCGATTTAATTATTAAATTATCCACTATCGTCACATCATATTTTAAGAAAAAACTTTCTCCAAATTACACCCTTAAGGGGCAAAAATAACATCATTTCTCAAAACTTTTTTTTTTAACCTTGCTTGATAACTAATCGATAATTGAGGTATCATTTTAAAGACCAAGGTGGTTGCTTTGGTCACACCATATTTTATAAAAGAAATTTTTTTGTAATTCGACCCTTAAAGGGCAAAAGTATCAATATTAGTTATAGAACGTGTTGATTTTTTAAATTTTTGTTTTTATTATATGCCATTTATCTTCTTCGATACCTAGCTGAAATCGATAAATGACATATCGTTTTAAAAATTAAGGTCTCCACCTAAGTAAAATCATAAATTAAGAAAAAAATGATCAGAATTTGGTGCTAAAAGTGGTAGCGCGTATGAGACTGTTCAGAGCCAAGTCCCCAGATTATTCAATAAGTAGTTTTTCGTATATATTTTTTTCTTTTACGGAAACACTGTCGTTTTCATATACAATTCCAATGTAATCATTTTATTCGCTCAGCAACAAATATCACAGAGATGTTGATATGTTGTGTGCAGTTTGTTAAGGTTGGTTTTATTCTACCAAGGTCAGTGACAGTTTGTCATAAATAAAGTGTGTTTTAAATTTTCCTAACTGTTTCATAATATGTTGTGAGTATTTTGCTGTGTACCTATTACACTAAAAAAAAATATTTGCTACAAAACTACGGTTCTACTATTCATTATATTACAAGCATTCAACCTCACTATTCGTCGTATTTTATTCGCGAAATTTTCGCACGGGTCGTCTAGTTATCTTATATTACTGACGATGTATTACATTATTTATTTATTTTTTACAAAATTATTTACTTCTTTAGATATTTTTTTTATTTTTTATAAAATACGCAATTTTGTAAGGAACGCAGTGAGACCAGTGTAAATACTCAATTTATTTTAATGCTTTGCTCGAAAAAGCATTTCGTATGGGGAATATTGAGTTTTGTCCGAGCTTCGGCCAGAACGTGTTTTCAGGAATACAGTGACAGTGACCTGTGGATGCTGTTACTCGGCCGGGACAATCTGTTGCCTCTACTACCTCCCAACAAAAGGGAATGGGGTGAGGGTTTTATCTGTGACTCAGTTTCCATGAATGGTTCCCTAGGGAAACCAGGCCATTGAGCCTGGCGGGAAAATACAAGCCCTTCGGTACTTAGTGTCGCTCCGTAGTTGTGCGAACGGAGCCGAGGATCGTAGCTCACACGCAGTATGTGCGTGTACGAATAAAATATCAGCGTTATATCATGGGTCATCAGGATGCTTGATCACGAGCCTATCAAGATAAACACATGACTAGAATTCTAGGATTTTTCAATCCAACATGTAGTACCATGCTCATATTAATCCAAACGACCTGAATCGCACATAGCTAAATTATTCAACCCATTATACTCATCTGCAAAGACAGTCCTACACCCAGTAGGTGGTACACTCACACGACTATGAAAAATTGTCACTTACTCGACCCACAAAAAACGGAATACATTTCAGTTTATTCGTTTCATAAACTTGATTAGTGATTACAGTAAGGCAATAAATGCATTACACAGACATTAAATGAGTTGATTTGTACTTTTTCAATACATTTGAGAGTTATTTAGTGTCAATAACTAGTAAAAAAGTCACCGCTTTCAAACAAAATGTTAGTTTTGAACAAGACGTAGGACACAAAACAATTTATGTATTACATTCGTCTTCAAGAACATAAAATAACAAGAAATTTAATACAAAAATTATGTTGATTAAAATTTGTGGAAACGATACAGGGTCATTAGATGCACCTGTCTGCTACATGGCATATAATACATTTACAAAATTAATTACTTTAGCATTAATTTAACGAATCTGCTTGCCCAGCTCTATTCATAAGTCTGTTTTTGAAATGTAAAAAAACATAAAGAATTATTAAATAAATGTGACCGACAGCATGAGATAGAATCAGAGTGATATGCGTTGGTAAAAAAAAAAAAAAAAGTTTGTGGATGTATTTTAGCGAAAGAAAACTGATTTTCTCTAACTACAATTAAGAAAAGCTACTTAAAACACTGAAAATTCCTACTTTTAAAAAAAAATTAGTTATGAAAAAGAAATTTGGAGTCCAGCTTTTTCAGTATTTGATTGAAAATCAACTTCGGCAAAATATTACACATTTCACTTCCGTATTCGACTGCTGTTGTAAAGGTGGAAGGTATATCAAGAAATGATGGACTGGAAGCTTCCGTAATTAACAATATTGTGCGGCTATTGGTGGTCACGAGTGGAGTTAATGATGTATATCATGTATTATGTTCTATTTGTGGCATCAAGTTATTCTTGTAGGCCAACCTCTTAGTCCGATCTAATGCTAATATTACTCCTACTTCTCCCGCAGGTACGGTAAAAAATTCTCACTGAAGTAAAAGAATAAAACTACAATCCGGAGCAAAAGATAAAAAAAAACTAAACATCAATAGTGCATGGGTGAAATTTCACAAGTTGATTCTAATACCCAGTTTAATGATGTACAGCTATCTTTTTTAACGTGTGGATGTTGTTTATTGAAATGAATGCTTCAAGGAAGTAACAGGATAGTTATGCGACGCGGAAAAATGTTGAAGAAAAAGTAGTTACGAGCTAGTAAGTCTCTAACGCTGTGGGTCGCTCAGATTGGCCGATGCCGAGCAGGAAGATTAGTGGGTAGGAAGCGCCCAGTCTCGCGGAAGAAAGGTACTCGGTTCGAGTCGGGCTTCGGGCACGAGTGGTTTAATAAAGTGTTACGTTCTTCTCGTGTTGCACGTACATTTGGACACTAACAGCACATGATACACTTATTGGGAAGTTAAAATAACAGATTTGTTGCCTGAATAGAATAAATAATCCAAATTCCTTTTCGTCGTTATTTTTTCAGTAGAGTCTATAATATATCTTTTGTAATGACACGGGTAACAAATTTACTGCCGTGTGTTGACATCGAATAAATGTTATTTACCCCAGCGCATTTTATGATACTCATTTGGGACACTTTAAGCAAGTAATTTCATCTATTTTAGCGTAACGATTAAATGGACCTAAAACGCAACTCGCCCGTATTCGCGAGGACTCAACCAAACAATCCACGCCACCGGCCAGGTTTGCATCCCAATGATAGCTTTTAAGTCTCATAACTGTTAAGTGATTGTACTACTTGCAGCAAAAGTGAAAAAAAAAAATACTTTTTAAGCATGTTACTATTTTATGGACCTTTCTTGACGATAGATATTTACCATACTGCCGTGTGTTGACATAGAATAAATGTTATTCACCCCAGCGCATTTTATGATACTTAAAGTGTCTCATATGAGTATCATAAAATGCCTGGGGTAAATAACATTTATTCTATGTCAACACAAGGCAGTATGGTAAATATCTATCGTCAAGAAAGGTCCATAAAATAATAACATGCTTAAAAAGTTTTTTCACTTTTGCTGCAAGTAGTACAATTACTTAACAGTTCTGAGACTTAAAAGCTATCATTGGGATGCAAACCTGACCAGTAGCGTTGATTGTTTGGTTGAATCCTCGCGAATACGGGCGAGTTGTGTTATAGGTCCATTTAATCTTTACGCTAAAATAGATTAAAATTACTTGCTTAAAGTGTCCCATATGAGTATCTTAGAAACCGCTGGGGTTAATGACGTTTATTCCAAATCAGCAAATGGCAGTTTAGAAAAAGAAAAGTTAACGGATAGTATTGTAAATCGTTTTCTGGAATTGCGAGGTCCATTTTTACCATAAATATGGAATTGATTGTACCAGTTTGCTGGTGGTGGTGTCTAGTGGTGGAATTATGAAGTACTGAAGTCACCGCCGCCCTGAGGCCCACCAGCGCACACAGGAAAAGAAAGTTGTAGGAGCCCGCGCATTTGAAATACAGATTTAAGACGAAAATCATACACGGTCAATAAAATCACCACCTTTTTAATTTCCAAGTGGAACCATGTTTTATTCGTATCACAAGTGTACTTTAATGATATACGATGTATTTCAGTAAATTTAAAAAGCCATATATACCCAATCTAATTTTCGCACTTATTCTGCACTAGCGCCGTGTAGACGCAACTCATATACGGTCAATAAAATCACCACCTTTTAAAGTTCCAAGTGGAACCATGTGTTATTCGTATCACAAGTTTACTTTAATGATATACGATGTATTTCAGTAAATTTAAAAAGCCATATACCCAATCTAATTTTCGCACTTATTCTGCACTAGCGCCGAAAAAATCATCCATTGCCCCTTGAAAGGAACCATTCCTGTAATAGCATGGAGGGATTTGGGGAAACCATTGAAAACCAAAATCTCGATTACCCGACAGGGATTTGTAGGCACGTCCACCCGAATGCTCAACCAGGGCGTTACCTCTCACCCAACACGTTCATTTCTAGCCAGCTACTTCTGCCAACTACTAATTACCTACTGCAAGAATTTTAATTGTTAGAATCTAACAATTTTAACAAATGTTGCTGGTTTTTCTCAACAACCCGAGCGTAGTGCATGAGTGGTTAGCGCTCTGACCTCGCATTGGGGAGCTACATGGTTTACCCAAATTACTCCAGGAGAATGCCGGAATGATTCCTTCAAAAGGACATGGACGAATTACTTCCCATTCATTATCCCCAGTCCCATCCTGCATCTAATGACCTTGATGTCAACGAGGCGTAAAGCCACAAGTAAAAAAAAAATAAAAAAATAAAAATTGTGGTCAAGGAAAACGCGTGTATAACTAATGGAAATCTTTAAATGAAACTACGTTCCAGGTACGAAATTAAAGGGTAGATCGTATACTGACAATTCCAGTATTGCCGGAACAGATGCAGAATATGCAAAATATTGGCGAAAATTAGAGACTGTATATTTGGCTGTTTAAATTTACTAAAATACATCGTATGTCATTAAAGTACACTTTTGACACGATTAAAACATGGTTCCACTTGGAAATTACAACGTTGTGATTTTACTGACCATGTCTAAGTTGCGTATGCACGGCGCTAGTGCAGAATAAGTGCGAAAATTAGATTGGGTATAAATGGCTTTTTAAATTTACTGAAATACATCGTATATCATTAAAGTAAACTTGTGATACGAATAAAACATGGTTCCACTTGGAAATTTAAAAGGTGGTGATTTTATTGATCGTGTAAGAGTTGCGTCTATACGGTGCTAGTGCAGAATAAGTGCGAAAATTAGATTGGGTATATATGGCTTTTTAAATTTACTGAAATACATCGTATATCATTAAAGTACACTTTTGACACGAATAAAACATGGTTCCACTTGGAAATTACAACGTCGTGATTTTACTGACCATGCCTAAGTTGCGTATGCACGGCGCTAGTGCAGAATAAGTGCGAAAATTAGATTGGGTATATATGGCTTTTTAAATTTACTGAAATACTTCGTATATCTTTAAAGTACACTTGTGAAACGAATAAAAGATGGTTCCACTTGGGATTTACAACGTCGTGATTTTACTGACCAAGTGCGAAAATTAGGTTGGGTATATATGGCATTTTAAATTTACTGAAATACATCGTATATCATTAAAGTACACTTGTGAAATGAATAAAACATGATTCCACTTGGAAATTTAAAAGGTGGTGATTTTATTGACCGTGTATGATATTCGTCTTGAAACTCTATTTCAAACGCACGCGCTTCTACAACTTTCTTTTCCTGTGTGCGCTGGTGGCGCCGTCTTAAGGTGGCAGGTAGGAACTATACCCTGAGAAATCTCAGCGTTCTAATCACACCTATTCTGCATGTATACCAGTTATTTTATTATTAATGAGAAATTGCAAAAATTCTTTCACCAAGGAATGCCCTATTTCATCTGGCAAACCCTACATGCGAAAATTATTAAATTTCGCGCCCAACGGGAAGCGTATATATTACACCACCTCCCTCATAAACAAACCTATTTGTCATCTTCGTTCACGCACCAACGTGATTGTTCAAACGCTAGGGAATGGACATTCGGATGTCTCTCATTCAATGATGTATATATTTTACAATAATAGTAAGACGATATAAGAGGTATTCAAAATATTAAGGTCATTCAAAAAGTATTGCATCAAAATTTATTTATCTGAAAGTGTGGTAGATAAAACTTTGAATCTCGGGGAGTGCATAGCTACCTTGTTCAGGTATGGTGACTATTTTTCAATGAAGTCTCCGTCCGCTCCCTGGATTTTACGCCAGCGTTCCGGCCTGTCGGTACTATGCCGATTTCTGGTTACGAAACCACTTCTTCACAGCGCGAAAACAATCGTCCTGAGAGTCAAAGTGTATCCCACGGAGAGCATTTTTCAAAGGGCCAAACATGTGAAAGTCTGAAGGTGGCAGTCGAGGCTATAGTGTGGGTACGGAAAGTGGTTGGAGTCAAGTTTTGCAATAGCGCCACGAGTTTGCAGACTTGTGTGGGGTCTTGCGTTGTCGTGCGGAAGCGGCATGTCACAAAGATTATTTTCAGGCCGAACACGTTTAAAGCGCCCTTTAGTCGTTACAGTGTAGTAATATAGGCTTCTGAGTTTATGGTGGATCCTTGATTCATCACATCCAACAAAATATACCTTGAATATTCCATAACACAAAGATCATTGTTTTTCCTGATGACGGAGCAGCCTAGGTAGTCTATGGCTATAGCGTTCCTACTAAACAGATTCTAAACTATATTTACTGTTTATCAAAGAGCATCAGATAAAGTATTGATTTTTGATAACAAGATTCAAGTATCGAATGTAACTTAGCAATCCAGTTACCCCAAAAAAGGTATCTGATAAAGGGTTGCGACAAAAGTCCGACATTCATGGAACCTTTGAACACTCTTCATTTTTTATTTTTTTGAGGGTGTATATTTTTCAGAAACAGATGAGAGTGTAATAGGGGCCTTGGTGGTCATGGTTAATATTTATAAAGTAATTATTAACGTAAATAAATAGGGATTTTAATTTAATTTTATGAAGGAGTGAAAATGTGGATTTTACAAGAATCTCGATGTTACTTGGAATATAGGAAAACTGTCACAATATGACATTTATTTAGTATCGTTGGCGATTACCAGTCTGAGCGTATTTACCGTTAATGTTAATGCAAGTAGGCAAAATCACAAAGCAACGCTCAGAGGTACAATTAGCTGTCTTGAGCAAGCTAACAATTGTAATTTACTTTTAAATTCATCTACGAATTAATATGCAACAAAGAATGATACTTGGAAACAATGTACAATACAAGTTATGACGACCTCAGACATAGGTATCAAAATACTATGACTTTACATTTCAAAAAATCATGGGCGCCACGAATGTACAATATGCCATTCGAAAATAACTAGTTCTGGCAAATTACGCCGCTAGCTCAGGGGTTTTTTCAGTTACAAAGTTAGATCATGGATCTATCATCTAAAAGACGCTTAAGGGTTCTGTTTCACGGAATGAACAATCAGATGGCTTGTTCGTAATAATTTACCATTGTAGTTCTGCATCTGATGTCTGCGGTGATCGGAGATGACCCACGGTATGTGAGACTGTCTCACAAGGTGGCTACAGGCATGTCCGCTCTGGTAATGCGCATCATCGCATTACTGGCTGTGTCGCCGTGCGAAAAACTGCTCCAGCGTCAGTTTTCCGACACCAGGAGTCGGACTTCAGTAATTAGCGAGAAAAGCCAACTTTCGGAGTCCACCACAGAATAGATTAGAATAGAATGAAGCTCGTCGCTCTTTGATCTGTGAAGAAACCTCTGGCTCCTCCCCTTGCAGTCTCGAAGATCACATTTAACAGAAAATTCCCAGGTTTTTAAGTTATGTGCTCATTTGAATTGGATCTTGAAGTTGGGCACCTAATGTCACGTGATATCCCCGATATCTTATTCGCCCCGCGTGTATATCACAGAGGTTGGACATATTCGGCTAAGTTCGCCGTGGTGAGAACGTATTCGGGTGGCGGGTTTTTACATCAGGTCAGTGGCCTGTTGTGGGCTCCCCACCCTAAGGTGAAAGCCGGCAAAACCCTATATCCCTGACTTCCTTTCTCCGTGGCTCGGGAAGGCCACAATTAGCTTCAAGCCTACACAGCTCAATAATCCTTTAATATTCATTGTAACAAGATACTCTGAATGATCGCCATTGCATTACAGTCCTCACTTGGAATCTTGCGTACTTTAGGAAATTACTAAAAAAAACTATCTAGGTGGTCGCCCAAGATTTATGAAAATTAACATTATGATTTATGTAATAAAAATGGACTTTAGAATGTGGCAACAACGTTACATTAAAAGAGGAAAGGCGTATGGTATCGGTAAAAGTTTCCCAGGCGTGCCCTAAGCCTTAGATTCCGTGCTCAGATATGTAAACTGTGTGTTTTACTTCTTTAAGGATGACATATTTTATGAATACAGTGAATTCTCAAAAGTATTAATGTGAACAGGAAAATTCGAACGTCCCTAAATGTCTTTTTCATTCGCGGCAATACTGAAGTCATTAAAGAATACTGTGGCTCAACTAAGAACCCAACCAGTCAGTGACAGATTCTTTTTCCTTTTTTTTTTTTTTTTTTTTGCTTTACTGTTTTTATAAGGACGGCAGTCAAGGCCGGAGTCAAGCCCCTCCCAAAACGAAATCCTAGCCCCCCTCCGAAACAAAATCCTGGATCCGCCACTGCACCCAATGCAAATAAAAATAATTTTCAAAATTAGAAAACTAGTTTTAATCGTATTTGGTTTACGATATTTTTAAAGACAGATTATTTTCAGGACTTCAAACGAAAAAAAAATTATCTTATATCATAAATGGAACAAGTGAACAAGTGTTAATGTAAAATTTGAAAATAAAATGTTTACATCTCAATGGTGAACATAAGGTTTTCTTGAGTAACAGATATAATATACTGAATTACGAATACAGAATTGGTTATAATATATGATGGGTCAGAATAGTCAACAGTTTATAATGTTTACTATATAGAATTCCATTAAGTAATAATTAGTATAAACCAAAAAAAAAAAAGAAATGGATCACCTTTTACAAAAGCCATGTCTGTTTCAACGGGTCTTCTGAAGCCTAAATTTAATAAACTAGCTTCAAAATTTAAAGGAACTCATTTTTAGTATTGCCTCCTGACATCAATCTCTATCAAACAAAGTTAATGTGCAAAGTTATCCTACAACGTCAGCTTTTTTTCTCCTTCAGAATAAATGTTTACAAAATACAATCGAAAAATTGATAAGCAAGTAAAAACGAACAGAATAGGCTATTTGACAGTATTAAAAATTATTATAAATTGAACTCATTCTCGTAGACTAATATTTCAGGAAGCTAATTTTTTCAATTTTGAAAAGAAAAGTGGATTATTTTTAATAAAATAGCGAAACAAAAATTATACTTCTATTACCTCTCTTCACGTGACAGAAAACGCTCTAGGATTGGTTGTCGCTTGATTGACGTCACACGTCTGTAAACGCTGTGGATGGGAATGGAGCGTTTCCTATTATCAAAGTTTTCAACTATTTTTATTGTTTGTTGCTGGTCATTTCTTGTTATTAATGAAATTTCATTTTGAATACAAAATCGAGAACAATTTGTAAAAGCCTACAGCGGAAAAATATAGAAAAAGACGCCTTATTTGTGGGGCTAGCTACAGAAAAAAGAACCCTGTCGGAAAATTCTGTACGCGAAATTTGTGCAGTCATGCTGAAAATAAAGAAAAGTTGTATGGGTGTCGCAAATACGCGCAAACAAATGAAGATGTTTCTAGTAGCTAATAAGCAGCTCTTTCAAATAAATATAGTAAGAGATCGGTATAATGTGGTATAATGAACTAAAACTCAACATGAAATTGGCTCAGTAGTTTTTTTTTTAATTAAAAATAATCTCGCTCTGTTTTAATGATGCTAATGTGTCACGGAAAAATCATGCGTAAAATTACCTTGAGGCTCGCCAAAAGCAATAGCAAAACACAAATCGCTACTAACATGCAGAAACACAGCGTAATCATCGACCAAGCTCAGTGGAATGGCTCGCCCGACTGGAGCGCTTGATCGGTGGATCACAGGAAGCCCATTGTTCAAACTATTTTTTGTATTGTTAGGAGCGAATTCGTGGAAAATAAACCTTTGTTCCGAGTAATATGGGTTATCATCTTTGAATATAAATAACTATTTTGCCTGCGTAAATTATTATCAAAACTGACTTTTGCCCTCTAGATTTAGAAAATATCACACTGTGCGACGTCCTCTCGGATGCGAGGCCAGAGCTTTAACCGCTCACTCACCACGCTCGGAACAATTGGATCTTGTGGGCCATTTTTCTTAATTGCAGATTAAAGATAAATGATATTATATTGTCAATAAAACTGAATTTTTTTGTTTGTTCGTTTACCTACCTCGTTTCACTTCATCTCACACGAAGAAACTGAGAAGTGTTTACAATTAACATAAAGAGAAGCAATTAAGAAGTAGTGTCTGGGTAGCTGCGTGATTGAAGAGTGGTAATGGAATTCAGAGCGGCTTACATTCGAACCTTGGTTAGGATAATATTTTTTGCGTGCATTTGTTCCGTTTCTGAATGCTGTTTTTTGCACTACCATGTTTTTATTCGAAGAATTCATAATAGTTGCTAAGCGTCATGCAAGCGTTTGAAACAAATTGCCACCATACATGAAAACTTTTAATTTTTAAACGTACCAAAGAGAATATCACGCAAAAAATGCAGGTGCACGGCGGTGAATAATGGAATTTATTTTAGAAATCACTTGTAGAAATTTCATGCTAATCTTGCAACAGTTCCGGAACGCTTTGTGTCCTTTTCGTTTGAATTTTTACTTGACGATACAACTGCAGGTTACTTTCCTGACATAAATACGTCTATTAGGCGCTATTAACTTTTAATGTGCAAGTAATTTTCATTTTTTTTAAATACTGTTTATCGGTGTGCAAGTAACGTCCAATTTCCTTTTTGAAATATTCTTTGATTGTTTCAACTGGTTGTAATTCGTCTGTTATCCAAAAAGTTGTGAAGCCTTCAGAAAAAAGAAAAGAAAAATTATATTAATGTTTTGGTGGATTTTCGGGGAAAAATGAATATGCGATGCAACCAACAGCAACTAGTATCAAAAGAAAACGACAAAAGAAAGCAAACTGAACATATTCCGAAGCGAGGATCGAACCTTAGGACCGTAACCCTAATAATTCTCACCTTGAACAATGTATTACATTTTACTCTACGAAATTGCGGTGTAAATGAGCTTCACAGAAAATCGTGAGTTTGTCGCAATATCAAATTGAAGTTATTACATTTTTAAGCTCCACAGAATAAAACTCAGTGGTTGTTTCCATTGCTAGCCCCACAAATAATTCGTCTACTTTCAATATTTTTCCGCTGTAGGCTTTTACAAATTGTTTTCGATTTTATATTCAAAAAGAACTTTCATTAATAACAGGTAATAACCAACCACAAACAATAAATATAGTTGATAACTTGGGTAATAGAAAACGCTCGATTCGCAGCCGCAGCATTTACAGACGTGTGACGCCATGACTGGCGCTACACGCGCCAGATAACACAGGAGCGTTTTGGTGGGCTTTTAAATTCTTTAAATTTTTACTTTGAATTTTACGCAAAATAAGGCACTTTCGTCAAAAAATCTCTTCACTCGGTTAATAATGTGTACCAATAAACAATTTAAAACCATTTTCAAGAAGTAGTCAAGTACCCAATTAAATCTGAACAACTTGAATATTAATTCAAACAATGCAAAATTAAACTTGTAACTATGAAAAATAAAAAAGGCCAACTGGTTATTAATAAATTAGATGAGCTAGCGAAAGAAGTTACGAGACTAAAAAGAGGCTACTGCCATATGAAGGGCATTAGATGATTCTTTTTCTATTCCACCAACTCCTGAGGTGACACTATTTGAAACAAGAAAATTTGTCGATGACGCGGTCATCCCGAAGACACGTAAGAGTCCATGTTGCAACAAACTGAAGATGAAGAACAGGAAAAGATGGAGTACGTAACTGACGACTTAACAACTTATTTGAGTCCAAAATGAAGCTCATGACCCAGAAAATTGTATCACCAGACCGTTACACGCCCAATTATCTTGAAATATATACAATTATACTAAAGACGATCAATGCGGTATTTCAAATCAATAATGCACATGTGAATAAATCCAAGTCAAGGAGTAGCGAAAAATACAATATCTTCTTTAATACGACAGTCACTCAAGAGAGACCATAGTAACTCAATGACAACGTTGCCGGTCACCAAGGGTGGAATGGAGTTCGTGAAGAAGATTAACTGGGGAGAGTATGTTTGGATGAATAATGTTAATTATTTTTCTGATACGCTAATGGATATTCAAGGTGAAGATGATACGGGAAATAATAACTAGTACAGCGAAAATGCTTACCAGAAAAATTAACGATTTTGTATTGTAGTTAAAAATCCAAAGGTGATACCATAGCTCATTAGATTTCAAAACAACCTGCCTCACTCTTCGAGTAAAGTCGGAATGTCATATAGAGGGTTTAGCAAATACGTTAATTAATAAGCTACCATTCGAAACGAATTTACCTTGCTACAACCATTGTTGTCCAGGCACCAAATTAGAAAAAAGTTAGAAAACGCCGACAAAAGAATAAATTACATGATGAAAAAATAGCGGATGGGGGCAGTATTGGGAAAAAGAAGGTTAATGCTGAAAATATCACAATGCTAGTAAAAAGAGTGTTACTGGTGAATTATAGAAGTATAATGAATAAAGTAACAGAATTTGCAAATGCAATAGAGATACATGAACCAAAAGATGAAATAACGGTGGAGTCTTGATTATAAGATGTACTGGACAATGAGGTTTTTCTCAATGGTTACAGAGTATACCGCAGAGATAGAGGAGGAATTGGAAGAGGGGTTTTTATACTGGTTGGCAAAGAATACTACAGTTGTAAACTGGGTAGAAATTAAGATTAATAGCACAAGGGAACAGAGATTTACAAATACATTAATAAGGGAAGATGGCTTTACCAAGTGGTAGAGCAGAACACAAGGGGACGAAACAGGTTGGATATCTTCCAAACAAAGATCGATGATAAATTTGTGGGTTCTGAAGGATTAAGTGATTAAGAAATAGTTCAGAAGGATATTACGGAATTTAGTAAACCAGTGGCCAAAAATTAAGGGGGAATCAAGGAAAGTTATAAAAAGGCACAAGATATCGAAATTAAAAAGATAGCCAGGGAAATTTTCAGTAAATGGAAGGATGGCACAATTATTGCAGATAATAAAAAATGGTGAAGAAATTTACAAGGTAGAGTCAAATGAAAACCTTAATTATTTTTTAAAATTTTATGTATTGTGCACACATACAAGTCACCTGTATCATTTTTCGACATAGTCTCCTCCATTCATGTCAGCCAGTGCATCCAAAGTGCCTGAATTCCCGTATAATTTTTTTTTATTTTATTTTGTGGAAGACGCACAACCACGCGTACACCGGCGAACCTCGTCATCGGATTGATTTTTTTCCCCAGATAGTGCTTCTTTTAGGGGTCCAGATATATGGAAATCATTTGTGGCAAGTTCGGGCGAATATGGTAAGGCAGACATTCAAACCGCATGGCTGCGATTGTTGCAACGATAGCACGAGATGTATGGGACCGTGCATTGTCATGTTGCAGAAGAACTACTATCGATAGCAATTCACGTCGTTTTGTTCTAATGGCATTCCGAAGATGATTTTTGAGGAGGTCTGTGTATGTGTTACTGGTAACAGTGGTCCCTCTCGGCGTGTAGTGCTCCTTTTTCGTCCCAAAAGAGGGTCAGCATAAACTTTCCTGTGGATGGCTGTGTTCAAAACTCCTTTGGTTTTGGTGATGTCGGATGGTGCCATTCTTTGCTCACTCTCTTCATTTCTGGCTAACGGTAAGGAATCCACGTTTCGTCTCTGGTGACGATTCGTGAAAGGAAGGCATCACCGTCACGTTACAGGCACCGCAGAAGTTCTTCACATGCATCAACATGCCGCTGCTTCAATTCCGGAGTTAGCTGCAGAGGCACCCAGCACGCAGACACCTTATGAAACCTGAGCACATCATGCATAATGTGATGTGCCGAACCATAACTAATGTTTACAACTGTCACTGTTGCATTCAATTTATCTCGGTGGTTTTCCGATAAGATGGCTTCAACTGCTGCTGTGATCTCGAGAGTTACGACGCGATGTGCCCGGCCCAGGCGCGAAGCATTAGCTACAGACGTCACACCATTTATGAACTTCCTACATCATTAATACAATTGCTGCTGTGGCGAACAGGGATCCCCGTACTGTACCTTTGCGATAAATGTCTGTAGATTTTACATCTTCACTTTGCAAAAATCTAATCACCGAATGCTGTTTTTCTCTGATGCATGTTGCTAATGGGGCGGCCATCTTTATACTGTTACTATGCTGGTATTTGCACATCTTCACTGTGCTGTCACCTTCGGGGACATCTGGGACATTATTTCAAATAGGCGTACCAGCTTACAGACCACTGGCGCACACTTTCGATTTTATATTAAACATTTAAGGTTTTCATTTGACTCTGCATCGATTATATCAAAACTGAAAATATTGTGAGAGCTCAAAATTATTAACTTTGTTCAAAGTAGAATTCATTGAGCGAGGTGCAGGGCGAGCTGCTGGTCACCCATCTGTTGTTTTGCGGCCGCGGAATTCGCTGACGTGAATCGGCAATTTCCGAACTCCGATTCATGGAGTCTCCGATGACGCAGATCGGAGGCTGCGAGGCAGGTTGGCTCGAGTTGCTAGCTCCCTTGGCTTGGAAACGGCATAGAATTCACATCGACTCTCGCACGGTTCCTCCTGCTGCCTAACTTTAACTTCTGTTGTCTGCCTGTGGGGGAAATTTCAACTATCTGAAGGCGAATTGGACCCGCTCCTCGGCCATATCTTCTGTAAAATTGTGGCCAATAAATGGAAGTTAAATTTTCGCAGCGCTGATTCTTTTTCGCAAGATTTCCCGGCATTAAATTGCAGTGGTTTCAGGAAGTTTCTTAGTAGCAACAGCAGGATGCTGTAGGGAGTGGCAGAAGATATCCCGTGAATGGTAGAGGTCGTCGTGATAACTGTTTACTGCAGGTTGGTGGAACCCTTCCCCACACGCCTAAGTAATCCGGTCTCCTTGACAATATAGAGAAATACAGACCTTACACACTTTAATAGGGAGATGAGGCGATTAAAAAGGTAGGTGAGAAGAGAACGTCGCAGTGTTAAGAGACAGCAAGGCAATAGGGAATACTTGAAACAATTAAATAAGGAATTAATAATAGCAAAGAAGGTGGCTAAAGAGGGGTTTATGAAGAATATTGTTGGTCCAGGGGAACATTGACGAATACGTCTAGAAATTTCTATGGCTTTAAATTAGAGAAAGAGCCTATCCACACAGAAATGACTAAAAATTTTGAAATTCCGAGGATATCATGAAGGAACTAAGAAAGTGGTAAAAACATAAAGAGGCTGGTATAGATAATATTGCTACGGATGTCTTAAAGATAACAGGATATGAGATTCTACTTTATCCTGAAACGTTGTTTACATTGATTATGTATACTTGATGCTTACTAGATAACTGTAAAAGTGCGACAGTATCAGCGGTACATAAAAAAGGGTTGAAAAATACTGTGGAAAATAATAGGCCAATCAGTTTGATGTCAGTGATAGACAAATTAATGGAGAGATTGATATTCAGCCACGCCAGCAATGTACGAGAGGAACGTAAGTGGCTTTCAAGTCGACAATATGGCTTTACGGAAGAATATTCTTGAGAATCACGGTTAGTAGGCTATATGTAATTTATTTTGGATGAAATGGTCAAGGAAGGCCAAATCGATATTGTAGCACCAGATCTTTGAAAGGCATTTGGCACAGTGAGCAATAAAATGACAGTAAATAAGGTAAAAACTATTGGAGTGGATGGAAATTTCCTGGATAGAAGAATTCTTAAAATGCGGAAAGCAGAAAGTTAGGGTAGAAAATGCAGTATCAAATAAAGTAAAAGTGAAAATGGGTGTGCACCAAGGTAGTATTTTGGGGCCATTCCTATTCTTAATTCTAATGAATAGTTGTGTTTATGGTTTACTGCCAGAAGTTATGTTCTTTACACATGATATAATGAAGTACAATGAGGTCAATTTAGTAGAAGACTGAATAGCTGCAGAGTGATCTGGACAGGATATCGAACTGGGTAGGTTAATAAGGGACGAAGAAGAATGCAAAGAAAACTTATTAGGTACACAAATAAAAAAATAAATGATGATTATGATTATCTGTATAAGGTGCGGAAAGAGTTGTTGATGACATGAAATGTAAATACGAGGGTGAGTAAAAAATTACACTGACATTTCGTAAAACAGTTTATTTACATAAAAATTATAGTTTGACTAATTCATTTTTTTCAATATAGTCTACCTCCTTTTTAATGCACTTGGTTCATCGATTCAAAGCTTGTGTGTATTCCTATCAAAAAGAAGGTTTTCGGTTGGTTACAAAGCCACTGATGCACCGCTTCCTGCACCTCTTGGTCTGAGAAAAATTAATTACGTCGCAAAGCATCCTTCAGCGGCCCAAACAAAAAAAAGTCCAACAGAGCAAGATCTGGACTATGAGGTTGATGTTCCAGCACCTCAAAACCCAATTTGTTAATGGTTTCAAGGGCCAGTCGAGCCGTGTGTCTCTCTCTGTGTGTGTCTCTCTGTGTGTGTGTGTGTGTGTGTGTGTGTGTCTGTGTGTGTGGGAAAGGGGGAGGGGGTTATTATCGTGCAACAGCAACATTTTCTTTGACAAATGACCTCGTCGTTTGTAGCGTATTGCTGGTTTAAATTTGTTAGACAATAATGCACAGTAATATTTTTTGTTGATAGTTTTCCCTTTCTCCATGTAATCTTCCAGCCGAGGCCCTTTGGCGTCCCACAACACGGTTAACATAACTTTTCCCGCCGATGGCGCTGTCTTGATTCTTTTTTCACCAGTGATTCAGGGCATTTCCACTCCATATTCTGGCGTTTTGATTCAGGCTGGTAGTGATGAGACCATGTTTCATCGTAGGTCTCATTCTTTCCAAAATTGAGTCAACTTCTTTGTTGTAACGGTCGAGTAAGCGTTGGCAGACCCCAAGACATTTGAGTTTGTGTTCTTCAGTGAGTTATCCTGGCACCCATCGCGAACAAACTTTACGGAAACCGAGTTCATCATGCATAGACGCTACGTTATCGATAGTAACTCGCCTATTTGTGAAAGCCATCAATCGCGCTACCTCAAGTTTGTCGTCCATGATGGACGTTGACGGACGCTCTGCTGCCTCTTTTTGCGCAACAGTCGTCCATCCACTTTTTAACTTCTCGATCTAGTCGAAAACACTTGTCTGTGGCAAGTAGTAACTAGTACTGTGCTAAAGGTCTACCATGAATTTCAGCCCCTTTTACTCCTTCTGGCCAAGAAATCGGGATAGTACTGGAGACAAGAAACTGGAAAGAATTTAGCCATGGTCTTTTGAAGGAAGCATCCCGGCATTAACCTGGAGTCTGTCACATTACAGTAGGCTTGCCCCCTTCAGTAATTAACTTTTAATGATTAAATTTATTCTATGCCAAGTATCGAGTGCTGACAGCCGTCTGGATGCCACACAAGCAGTTTATCGCGTCGTAGACAAGTGAGTATGGCCTCCACGGCGACAGAAAGTACTTCCCAGCGGGAAGCCATCGATATTGCAAAATGGCACGAAGAGATTGTTTCTCTCCTTAACGAGAACATTGGTCTAAAATTAAGTGATCAGAAGCTAAGAGAAATGAAGGATAAGTTGGCTACCTTTGCCATATCGGTGGCACGCATTGAAGGTAGAGAAGAGGAACTTCGGAAGGAAAACTCCACACTAAGGAAAGAAATTGATGAGCTAAGAAAGCAAAAGAACTCGGCTTCCACCCCTACTTATGCGTCAGTAGCTGTGTCAAAAGCTACTCCAATACTTAAACCGAAACTGAGTCCCTCAACAACAAGTGCAATATTCGTCTCGTCGAAGGCAGGAGAAAGTCCAAAGTCAGTTGCTGAGAAACTGACTAGAATTGTGAAATCCGCGAAGGAGAAGATTAGAATTCTCAAAATACGGAACACCAAGAATGCAGTGATTGTGGAGACGCAATCGCAAGAAGATGTGAAGAAGATAATGAGCAACAAGGAATTGAATGAGGAACTTAAGTGTGAGCTGCCCCGTAAGAGGAGGCCCTTGGTCATCTTGTATGATCTTCCAAAGTCCATAGAAACAGAAGAGATCGCAGGAAGGATCTATGAACAAAACTTTGAAGAAAAAATGGACAGAAAAGAATTCCTGAGTGGATTCACGCCGAAATTTAGGACTGGCCCGCGAGATAAAGCTTCAGTTCACCAAGTAGTCGAGGTCAGTCCATCAGTGAGGCGACTTCTCGTAGAGCAGCGAAGAGTTTACATTGAGTTTTGTGCAATTTCGGTAAAAGATTATACAGTCGTCACGAAGTGCATAAAATATTAAGATCTAGGCCACCATAGCAAGCATTGTCCAAAAGAAAAAATTACCTGCGCCCATTGCGGCAAAGATGACCATAAAAAAGATCAATGTCCTAATATGTAGCAAGAGAAGCTATGCATTCCCTGTCAAAAACGAGGGAAATCTTGCAGAAAGAGAGGAAAAGATTGCCCAACCTACCAATTGCTGCTACAACGGCTCATTAACAAAATCGACTATGGCTTGTAAGCGCCCCCTGATAGAAGTGGAATCAACGTTAGAAGAGCAATTAACTAAAATCATCAAGAAGTTAATCGTGGCAACAATTGGTAAGGCATGCATCAGCGTCAAGAAAAAGAAAGGGAATCCACCGTCTAGAAGAAGAAGGAATGCAATACGAGCAGCAAATTACAGAGAGAAACTGGCGCAGAGAGCTAACAAAGTGTTCGTGAATATGGGCACACAGACCGAGGACACAGCTATGCAAATAAGAGAGGTTTCATCAACTACGACTGAAACTTCACGAAAACCGCGATCGAAACGGTGTGGTATTGGTTATCTCAGGAAGACTGAAGACCCTTATGACTCACAGGCAACACTAAGTACTGGAAGCATTACGCACGAAGAAGTAACAGTGAAAACCAGTAAACCCAAGTATGTACCGATACACGCGGATTTGGAAAACAACTTGCGACTTACTAAACTTAAGGAAGTTCATACACTGTCACTGGCTCTTCGACACTTAACGAGAGGGCTACATCCGGCTGGCAAGCATGTCACCTTCCCTCACCCCGAGGCAGTCGACAGAATTCAACTGAAGGCAAATAACTTGCCAACAGAATATGCACAGCTTCTCACTTTGGTAAAACAAGTCTTTGAGAGGAGAGGCGAAATCTTCGATCCCGACATCTTGTACAGGCAGTTTGTACAGACTTATGGCAGGACTTTACTAGACAAGAAACTACCTTGGCCCCAATGTAATGTCTACACGAGGCATCCCTGAATCACTCACGAAGCTAAAGATCGCGCAACTCAATGCCAAGAGAAGTATCACTGTCCTGCATGAAGTAAGGAAATTGGTGGAGGAGTTAGGTTTCGATATTGTCTGCATTCAGAAACCATACTCACAACAAGGCAAAATACCATATATGCCGGCAACGTCGCAGATAATCACAACTGGACCGAGACCCATGTCAGCCATAATAGTGTTCAACAAACACACTGTAGTGACTAAACTAGCGCAATTTTGTGATGAGCACACCACATGTGTAGAGATTAGCACACACTGGGGCAATTTTGTGGTATTAAACATGTACTTTCAACATCGAGATGAAATTGAACCCTATTTGAATAAAATAAGGGAGATACATTTAGCTCTATCTGATCAACCTATGGTAATAACGGCTGACGTAAACGCAAAGTCGGCCCTGTGGCACAGTCGTCGAACTGATACTAGGGGTGAACTGCTGGTTGATCTTATAAATGAACTGCATATTGAAGTCCAGAACAAAGAGAGAAATCCATACACCTTCCACAACACAACTGGCGCCTTCACCATCATCGATGTAACTCTAACAAATAACGCTTCTGGAAATATGCTGCATGACTGGCGAGTGACGGACAATCTTACCACTAGTGACCACAACGTCATATTATTCGAAATTGCAAGGGAACGGACAACAGCCGATCCGGGAAAACCCTACTTCAAAACGCAGTACAATATAAGACGGGTTTCATGGCAGAGGTTGAGAGAAGCTTTCTTGTCTCCGGCAATATCGGAAGAAGACTTCGATGTGGACAACATGGCGAGGGAACTAACATGGGCAATTCAGGATGCAATGAAAGTTGCTATTCCTCTGAAGAAGCTTGGTGGTAAAACTGGCAGTGTTTGGACTGCAGAATTGCAAGCACTTAGAGGAAAAGTAAGAAAAGTTAGGAAAGCCTACCAAAGGAGCCGAGTAGCTGAAGAAAGAGACCTTCTTCTTGCCAGATAGAGGCAAATGAGAGTAGATTACAAGCAAAAAATTCTAACAAACTAGATGGGAAGCATTTGTGAAAGAAAATCTGAAAGTGAATCCATGGGGAATTCCTTACAAATTAGCCGCTGGAAAAATACGACCTCCCTCCACGCTATCCTCAATTAGAAGAGAAGACGGTACAGTTACAACTAACTGGAAGGAATCAGTGGACCAGCTGTTGAACAGCCTACTGCCGCATGACATACCAGAGGAGAACAGTGAACAACAAGATGAGCTCTATCGCGAAATGTGGCAGCCCTATGGGAGTGACTTCAGGGAGAGTGACATCATACTGGACGAGGTAGTATCAGCAATTAATTCTCTGAGAGTGGGAAAAGCACCAGGACCAGACGGAATCCCGGCTGAAGTAATACAAAAGTTGATCTTGGATGTAGCTCCAATTCTGTGCAGACTATTCAACGAATGTCTCAGGCAAGGAAGAATACCAAGCATCTGGAAGCGTGGTGAAGTTGTAATACTTAAGAAAGGTGCCGATAAAGATCCCCTCACGCCGAAATCTTACCGCCCTATTTGCCTACTAAACGTGTTGGGGAAGGTACAGGAAAAAGTACTGTATCGAAAACTTCAGGACTTCAGAACATCCATTGGTATGAATCCCAATCAGTATGGTTTCAGGACAAAAACATCGACTGAGGATGCTATAAACCGAGCCATCGAGATAGTCGAAAGATCAGAAAAGTCCTTGTTGACATTTCGGGGGCTTTCGACAACTTGTGGTGGCCAGCGTTGTTTGCAAGACTCCGGAAAATCCGCTGTCCAAAGCGGCTGTACTACAGCCTGAGAGATTACTGCAAGCATAGAACTGTTACCATGAGATGCCCTAACGACAAAATCAAAAGAGAAATAAATAAAGGCTGCCCCCAGGGATCTGTCTGCGGCCCTATCTTTTGGGATTTAGCATTAGAACCATTATTGGAAATTCTTCAACGGACACCTGAATTACTAGGACTGGTTGCCTTTGCAGATGATCTTCTTTTCCTCGTGGAAGGGATGTCAAGAGCTGAAATCGAAGCGAAAAGTGAGATAGTGCTTAAAATTCTTGTGAAGTGGTGTGACGAAGTGAAATTGAAACTCGCTCTAAATAAGACAAACTATACGGTATTTTCAAAAGAGAAAAAACTTAAACGAAATCCTACTATAAGGGTAGGTAATGCGAAAATACGCCGGAGTCCCGTAAGCAGATACTTGGGTCTGTGGCTGGATGAGAGTCTTAACTTTCGAGCCCACTTGGAGGAGGTCTGCGGAAGAGCTTTACGAGCAATGAATGCAATCATAAGTATAGGTCACAGACAGTTTCAAATCCCTGCCCTTGCAATGACAGCATACAATAACGTGATACTTGCATCCATTGTCGGCTACGCTGCGAGCGTTTGGGCCAAGCACCTCACAAAGATTAAGCCGAGGGAGAAAATCCGGAGGCTTCAACGAACGATACTGATCAGGCTTACCGGTGCATATCGCACAACTTCAACAGCAGCTCTAGCAGTAGCAGCAGGTATACTGCCCCTGGATCCAGAAGTGAGGAGACGAGGAGCAATGTACTAGCTGAGAAAGAACAGGATGGACAAGGTGGTGGAAATAACTGGAAAAGAAGTATGCACAAAAAAGGAATTGTGGAATGTACTGATTGAGGAATGGCAAAATGAGTGGGACACTAGTGCAACAGGTCCTAGAACGTACGACATGTTTCCATCTGTAGCTGAACGAATCAGCATGAAATTCCTACAACCTTCTCCAGGGCTAATCCAATACATAACCGGCCATGGACCATACAGAAGCTTCTTAAACAAACGTGGACTTACACCAACTAGTAACTGCGAATGTGGTGAGGAAAGCACACCAGAGCACGTGGTGTGGGAATGCAGAGCAACAGCAGAGATGAGAATCACTCAGCAACAACAGCTACAGGGTCTGAGGATTTTTGATATACTGCGTTCAGAGAGACTATGGCACTATCTAAATGAAGATGCGGAAATAGCCTCTCAAATTCAAAAGCAGAAATATCTGGAGCGGAAGAAAGCTGATGGCGGAAACCGACGTAGACATCCATCATGACCTGCTATAGCCACCTCTGAGTTTCCAGAGGTATCTCACTACTGAGTGACTGCTGGAGTACTTCATGTATTCCAGGATGGCAGCTTCCTGAAGAGCTGGGGTCTCCGCCGCAGTCGATACCAGGAGTGAGAGCTATGGTCTCACGTCACACACTCACCCTTCGACCAGCAACCTGGATGTGAGGATAATAATGAGATTTCATTTACAAGTTGGACAGTCAAAGAACTGTTTAGTACATAGTTCAATGTTTTTTTTTTAAACTGCTTTACGTCTCTTTTTAACTTCAAGGTCTTTAGAGACGGGAAAGGATGGGGGGCAAGGATGGGGGCAAGGAATGAGAAGGAATTCGGCCATGACCTGTTTGAAGGAAGCATCCCGGTATTTGCCTGGAGTGATTTGGGGAAACCATGGAAAACCCAAATCTGGATGCCCGGACGGGGATTCGAACCACCGTCCTCCCGAATGCGAGGCGAGAACGCTAACCGTTACACCGCCCCGCTCGGTATAGTTCAATGAATAGGATTAGGATTACATTTTATTTTTTCGATTTTTTTGGTGTTGGTTAGTGTAGTTTTGTAGTGCTGATTATTAGGATTAGATATTTAACTGTAACATTTTCTTGTTTTAGTTGCTACCGTATTTATGGGATTATTTACGTTAATAGTATTTAATATAATTTGTTTTTTAAACATGGTCATAAGGGAAGATTAGCGACCCAGTTTAGCCTCTAGATGCTGGGTCAAATGTAAATGGAAATAAATAAATAACTAAATAAATAAATATCGAGTGCTATGTGCATCGGTGACTTGCGAGACTGACAATCGATTAGTAGATCAGAGAGTGTGTAGAGCTGAGTCTGGCAGAGAACGTCATGTGGTTATCATGCCTCCGGGTCTTGTTGTAGCTCGGTGTAAGTCGTGGCCGAAAATAATTAACAAATGATTTGTATTGAAGTGTACAGGTCCCCGTGAGTTACTAATTACCGGCTACCACGTCGGAAAAACGTTTCACTGACAGAAGGAAACTACGATATTACTTGGTGAAGTGTTGGTGAACTGTGTTGGTATGAACAGCTACGTGAAAGTGATTGAATGTATTGCTTTTCACTCTTAAGAACTTGCATCTTCGGATTATATAGTCACTACCAGTAATTTCACTTGTATGTGCTTTAATTACTTTTTCCATTGGAGGCTGGGTACATTTGTGCAATACAAAACTGTGAATAAATCTTTGGCTTGTGTTCTGCATTCGCGTGGATTTATTTGAAAAAAACTTTTCGTTATATATGTATTGATTTGTACCCTAGCCAGCCAAAGGTGGCCGAAATTAATTAATTAACGAAGTCTGATCGTCCTTCCATTAGGTGGTCAAAATAAACTTTAAAAGGGACTACTTTGTGAGTCGGAAGGAAGAACTATTATCAATCTCGGTACTTTCAATATGTTCTCCGACATGTAGACCGTAATACAGGTCTTGTGAGATTAATAGGTGGTTAAAGTGATTAGGAAGGCCGTATAAATCACAAAATAGTGTTAAGTGAGTGGTATAAGAATAAACAGTTGAAGAATTGTTAAGAATCGCGAAGCGGATTCAACCAAAGACAGTGCGCGCGAGAAGAAATACTCGACAAGCAGCGAACTGGTGCAAAGACGACAAAGCAAAAGAGTCAACACGGACAATCAGAGACGATTACTACAGCAGTGTCTGTGAACAACGCGACGCAGATAGCAGAACAACTAATCGTGGATCAGACGAGCAGTGAAAACGTCGCAGAAAATAGCGGGAGGAGTTGCGAATACGTCTAACAGGCAACATTACACTATTAAACAACCGGGAAATATATATTTTTTAAATATAATAATAATTTTTGAAGTAAAAGAACAGCAGATTAACGGGATTTTGTTTCAAAGATTTGTACCGCAGGTTGTTATTTACCGGAGCTTCCGGAAAATTTGTAGCATAATAGTAAGAGTTTATACTCGCGGAAAATTTTAATTCGTTCTCCCATAAGATTTTGTTGTACAGAAGTTTCTAATTTGAGTTCTGCTTACAAACTATTTTTTTCCCTTTCTGAAAAAAAAATAAAAATAAAAAATTCAAAGACATTAATTGCGTGAGTAAGGCGCGAAACTTTTACGTTAACTAGTAGAACGATTTCTGTGCATGCTAATTTCAGGTGGTATTACTGTTGATCTACGATCCAGTGTAGTCTGCATGTGGGATTGACACCACCAGTCAGCAGTAGTAAATAAGGGTATAATTACTTTATTATCTACATGTGTTTTAATTGCAGCAACAGGTTGGAAAAGTGAAATTAACTGTTTTAAGAGCCAGCCTACGTTGTTTCCTTTTTTCTCTTTGGTGCAAATCTGGTTTTGGTTGTTGAATATATACTGCGTTGTTTTTTTTTTTTTTTCACGAGTTATCATGACGTTGTTGTGAGTTGATTTGAAACTGAAAGATACACCTTTTGCCCTGTTTATTCAAGTTTGGGGGATAGGTATTGTTAGAGTAACTTATAGGCCCCATAGCCTCATTCAAGTTTGGTTTAGTTTTGATCTTTAAAAATGGAGACCGAGCAATCTGCTATGGAAGGGGTAGCAGAGCGAGGAGATAAGGCACCCGTACGAGAAATGTTGGTGAAGTTTATGGAACAGATGAGTGAACACTTTAAAGAACTTAAAGAAGATAATGTTATTCTTAAAGCTGAAATAAATGGCGTTCAGGATAATGTGAATGCTCTTAAATGTGAGATAGGAGTGAAAAGTGAAGCCCTTCGCTGTTAAATCACGGCTGATTTTGATGATAGACTCTTTTAAATAAGGGGCGAATTATTGCAATTATGACAAGACTGTTTCGTGAGGAATCAAGAAACGAAGACACTTTTTGATCAGTTCAAGCAGGAGATAGTGGGCAGAAACGGAACAAACACAACAGAGGATGGAGTTTGTGGAGAACAAGATAGGATACCAAGACATTAAATTGAAAGCAATGGAAAAGGATCTTAAACTGTGTGAAGAGGAGGTGGAGGGGATTAAAGAAGAAATAAAACTCCGTTCAGATAAGATCAAACATTTGTCTGATCAGGTGGAGAAGGTCAAATTAGCGACCACCTTCGAGTTAGAAAACAGAATACACAACGAGGTCCCGCTTCTAATTAGACAAGAGGTAGAAGTGAATTTGAGGAGTCAAGTGCCGAGTATTATTAAAGAAGGGGTATGTAAATATCGAGGGAATTTTACAGGCCCATCCTTTCCGGGATTTTTGGGAGAGGAAAAGTAGGAATTTGAGAAATTTGATTACTCTGGAAGATTACACCCGGTAGACTTTTTAGAAGATTTTAAGGCCGACCCATCTTTTCAGATGGCGGATGATATCAAGAAATTAGTTCATGAACATATGAAGGGGAGAGCCAGGCTGAGGAGTGACAGATTCTCTAAGGAGTTCAAAACTTACAGTCTTTTGAAGGAAGAGTTTTTGAAGAACTTCTGGTCGGTGGAGAGACAAGTAGCCATGAAGTCAGATTTGATGCATGGAGAGCCTTATACTCCCGGAAGGGAGACGCAACTGGATTTTTTCATGAAGTGCCTGGCGAAATGTCAACATCTCGACAGACCTTACAGTGAAGCTGAATACGTTGAGATAATTATGGCTAGGTTGCCTGAGCCAACTCAACTTATTTATGCGAGTCATCGCATTGACAATGTAACTGAAGCCATTGCTATGTTGGGACGACTTGACTCTCAAGATAAAAGAATGAGACAGAAGAGACCTCAAGAGAGAGGAGGAAGAAATGGTTTTCGAGGAAGAGAAGGAGGAGACTGTAAAAATTATCAAGAAAGAGGTCATAACAATGAACAAGGACATTAGCGAGGGAGGCGAGACAATCGCGAACATGATAGAGGCTATGGCAACCATCAGAATGATCAAGGAACACATAGAAGTAGGAGCAGGGAGCGGGACGAGCGAACGAACAATGGAACCCATGACCGAGGGGGGCAACATGAAAACAAATGGAAAGGTCCAAGTGACCCAACAAAGGGGAGACAAGAAAGGGGAAACTGTTAGCTGCCACTGTTTTGGTCCGATCGTGGCAATAAAAACAGTTGGACCACCTATAAAGCGAGGAGGAAGAGGTGAAGGAAGCTCACCACTTATAACTAGAGGTAAAAGAGTGACCACAGAAAAGGGAGCGGAATTTGTTGTACATTCAGAGAAAATGATAACGACGAACGGTAGAATTGTACCATGCCTCTTAGGTTCTATGTTTACTCGAGGAAAAGGAGTGGAATTATGCCAGTTCGCCCGGGTTGGAGACCTATGGAAATACTGCAGAGATACAGGAGACTCAATAACAAAGATTGAGGATAGTGATAATTATGAAGACGTGGAGAATGGCCACACTCATTGGAATATGCTGAAGAGGGACGGCAACCTTTACGATTATGGAAAATTATCAGTGAAGGAAACAGACCTAATGGAAAGGGAGACAGTTTCTGATGGAAGATGAACAGCTGGGGCTTGGAGTAGAACACGAACAGGGAGTCTATACCTTTGGGGATAAAGGTATGATACGGATAGCAAATGGGGGGAAGATGCCTACTATATAATGTGAGCAAGGATTGGTCATGAAAAAAGGGGAAGATAGACTCAACCAAATGAGAGTACTTCAGGTCGCAGAGGTACCTGAAATGCAGGAATTGACAGAGGGCGAAGAAAAGTCTGAATGTTGTGGCAGTGAAGAGGAAGAAGAAGAGGAGGAAGAGGCCCTAGGGGAATATGAGCGGGTCTGTAGGCTTGTGAATGAACCAATCAAACAAGCTATCACGTCAGAGGATTTTGGTGAGGAGGATGGGGAAATTATGGAGATTGAAGTTGAAGGAATAATTTCGAATAACTTCGAACAGTTGATTATAGAGAAAACTACCCTTAGGGGGGGGAAGCAAGGAAGACATTAACTCCGAGGTGTTGGAATTACTCACTCAGGAGGATCGCGAGGAGATCATTAAGGAGGAGGGAAATTTGACCTATGGACGTTTGGAGGTAAATTCAATATATGTTAATAACCTTAGGCAGGATCTGTTACTGGAGGACAACCAATTACGAAAAAGAATGTATGAAGTACCGATAGTAGAAATTGAGGTGAATGGAGTGAGAGTGGAAGCCTTGATTGACACTAGAGCAGAAGTGTCATGTATCTCGGAGAGAGTGGTTGAAAAGCTATCAAGTGTTAAGCAATTACCGTATGGGCCAATAAATTGGATAGTGATCATGTCGGCAACAGGGAAAAGGAATAAGAAGGTACGAAAACAAGTACTAGTGGAAGGAAAAATAGAAGGAAATCCAGTGGAGATTTTTACGTATGTTGTGCTGGAACTGAACGTGGGGTGCATCCTAGGAGTGGATTGGATTGGGGATGCCGGAGTGTCCTTGTACTATGGAAGAGGATGCATGGAGTTTTCAGTAGAAGGAGAAAGGGTGCAAGTCGGTATAAGAACCAGTACTAATGAGAACACAAAGGAGAATGAGCGATTAAGAGTAGCCTTTGCTGAAGTGGAAGAAGTCCTAGAGCAAGAACTAAAGTCCCACGAAGACGGTTATCAGGAGTATGAACAGACAGGAGGAAATTGTGGCAAATATCCACAAGAAATCTTGGATGAGTTTTCGGAGGTTTTCTCGGAAAAGCCGGGGCTTGTGAAGGGATATAGTTGCCGGTTCAAAGTCAGAGATTATAAACGATTTGAAGTAAAACCTTACCCCATACCGTTAGCGAAGAGAGTGAAAGTGAAAGAAGAATTGGACCGTATGGAGGAATAGGGAATAATTGAGCGGTCATAAAGGGACTATGTTCATCCTCTTGTGGTAGTAACCAAATCAGATGGAGCTATTAGGCTAGTCTTGGACGCGAGGGAATTAAACAAGATCTTACTAACTGAGAGGGATCATCCACAGCCCGCAGATGACCTGCTTCGTAAATTCCATGGTGCCCGATACCTGACGTCATTAGACTTAACTTCGTCATATTGGCAAGTGCCGATTCACGAAGATTCCCGGAAGTACACGGCATTTAGATTTGAGGGCCGATGTTACCAGTTCAGAGTATTACCCTTTGGGTTGAATAATTCGGTGGCCAACTTCATTAGGGCATTGGATCAAGAATTGGGAAAGGAGTTGTTAGAGAAAATACAAGTCTATGTTGACGATATTATCATAGCCACCAGTACTATCGAGCAGAATTGGAATGTGCTGAGACAAGTCCTAACAGCCTTAAAGGATGGAGGCATTACTATAAAGTTGAAAAAATGTGTTTTTCTGAGAACAAAACTAAAATTTTTGGACACGTCATCACCCCTGAGGGAATTTCGGTAGATGAATCCAAACTTGAGGCCATCAGGAGTTTTCCCAGACAAACTAACAAAACCCAATTAAAGAGTTTCCTGGGGTTGTGCGAATACGATAGGAAGTTTGAACCTGATCAATAACTTAACAGATCTGCGAAGGCTAGAGAAAAAAATTCACAATGGTTATGGACGGAAGAGTGTGAAGAGGATTACCAAGGAATCAAGGGTGCTCTATTGCAGGGGATAGTTTCATCACACCCAAACTGGGAGCTAGACTTGTGCCTCACGACAGACAGCTCGGACTATGGTTTAGGGGCCGTTATTTTTCAGGAAGATGAAGTTGATGGGCAAGTAATTCACAAGACAATAGCGTTCGCAAGTAGAATGTTAAATAATCATGAATATAGATACTGCGTCACTTAGAAGGAAGCATTGGCGATCGTATGGAGTTTTCAAAAGTTTAGACATTTGTTCCTGGGAAGAAGAGTGACTATCTTTACACAGACCATAAGGCTCTATCATTTTTAATGAATTGCCGATTGGTCCATGGAAGATTGACTAGGTGGGCATTATTGCTTCAGGAATTTGAGTTCAATATAAGATACATACCAGGGAAGGAGAACATAGTCGCAATCTGAGATTACCTGTAGGGTTACCCGAATGGAAGATTAATAACATGGATGATCGGGAAGTGCATTTGAACTTCTTGTCAAAAGTAGATCATGAAGGGCAAATAGTCAGCTGGTTGAAGAATATGGAAGCCGAACAAGATAAGGATGATGTGATAAGGACAGTGAGAAGCAGTATAGAGGAAGTGGACTATCAAGGAAAACTAAGTAAATATTATTGTATATATAAAGGTGTGATATTCTTCCGGAAGGTTGGAGATAGTATGGAATGGAGGCTTTGAATTCCAGAACATTGTGTAGATAAATGGATTTGGCACCATTTATAGCTATGACCATTATGGAGCCAACAAGTGTTACTTAATCATAAAGGAACAATGTTATTTTGAAAACATGGCGAGGAGGATAGCTAATGTTTTGGTGACCTGTGATATTTGTCAGAAGGTTAAAGTTGATAATGTACAAAGGTTGGGAAGGATGAAGAATATACTACCCTCTGAATCTAGAGATTTAGTGTCTATAGATTTGTATGGACCCTTACCCATGCCAGAGGGGGGGGGGGGTGACTCAAATATTAGTGGTTTTGGATGTGTTCACGCAGTATGTTAAGTTGTATCATCTGAAGAAGGCCTCTACTAAAGCAATACTAAGTAGGGTTGTTGGAGACTATATTATGGAGCTAGGGAAGCCTAAGAAGATAATATCGGACAATGGTTCACAATTTGCGAGCAAAGTGTGGATTGATGCAATGGAGAGTAAGGGGATTGAAGTCCTACGGACGTCGTATTTCCATCCTCAAGTTAATGTGGTTGAGAGAATTATGGCAGAGATAGTTCAGGACGTTGCCACCACAACCATAAAAGTTGGGCGAGAGAAGTCAACAGGTTGGAGGAGGTATTGAATGCCATTCCTCATAGTTCCACAGGAATGACGCCTTTCTAGCTGATGTTTAACTAGCTGGTGAAGAGATTAGTTCCTCAAATTGTTGAATTACCAGAGGAGCAGGAAGGAGATTACAAAGAGAAATTAGAGAGAGTGAGGAAAAATCTTGAGAAGAAGGCAAAGGAGAGGAAAGTCAGACATGATAGGAATAAGAAATTTACCTCCTATAAGGAAGGAGATCTGGTGCTAATACAAACGCATTATAAGTCATCGTTTCTAAATAATGAAATTCAAGATTTTATATGAACGGCCCTATAGGGTGAAAGAAGTACCAAGAGAAAATGCATATACAGTGGAGTATCCAAAGAGTAAAAAATTAAAGGGTACATACAATGCCATATCTCTTAAGCCTTTCAAATTAGCAGGTTAGTTCTTGGAAGGGAAATAAGTAATTGGACCTAAGTTTTTTTGTGGAGGGTATGCCCTGGAGTGCTTAAGTGTAGTCCCTATCCCAAACACCTACTAACCCCTCAAGGATGTGTCAAAATGATAGACGTCGTTGTGTGTAAGTAACAAGTCTATAAACATGTTCTTTTAGTTTTTCTTGGAAGGGGTAGTAACTGATTAGTGCAATTTTAGAAGGCTAGGTTGACCAGCCTTCAGGTCATTGACCTCATTTTCAACCGAGCCTCACCAAAGGAAGGAAAAGTTACCTTATCGGTGGAAGCTCTGGTAATAACAATCTGGTGTTTCACTGACAAACATGTATCTAGGATAGAAAGTGATGTACTATCAACAGCAAACAAAAACTGTGAACCTCAAGAAATGATTATTTGTAATTTTGTACCTTCTTTCCAGGAAATGTATGTGAAGAAAATTTTGTGAATATGTTCGTAATTTTGTTGGGTAGGGACCGGCCACCAATAATCTTATAGCCATTTAATTCATTGTGTTCTTGTATCAGGTAGGGATTTTGTATAGCTACCTACTAGCAACTAACCTTTAAATATTTCCCGGGTTCAAATGTCATGCCTGTATCCTCACATTAGAACCCTGACATGGAAGGGGTTGTCACATTACAGTAGGCTTGCCCCCTTCAGTAATTAACTTTCAGTGATTAAATTTATTCTATGGCAAATATCGAGTGCTATGTGCATCGGTGACTTGCGAGACTGACAATCGATTAGTAGATCAGAGAGTGTTTAGAGCTGAGTCTGGCAGAGAACGTCGTGTGGTTATCATGCCTCTGGGTCTTGTTGTAGCTCGGTGTAAGTCGTGGCCGAAAATAATTAACAAATGATTTGTATTGAAGTGTACAGGTCCCCGTGAGTTACTAATTACGGGCTACCGCATCGGAAAAACGTTTCACTGACAGAAGGAAACTACGATATTACTTGGTGAAGTGTTGGTGAACTGTGTTGGTATGAACAGCTACGTGAAAGTGATTGAATGTATTGCTTTTCACTCTTAAGAACTTGCATCTTCGGATTATATAGTCACTACCAGTAATTTTACTTGTATGTGCTTTAATTACTTTTTCCATTGGTGGCAGGGTACATTTGTGCAGTATAAAACTGTGAATAAATCTTTGGCTTGTGTTCTGCATTCACGTGGATTTATTTGAAGAAACTTTTCGTTATATATGTATTGATTTGTACCCTAGCCAGCCAATGGTGGCGGCCGAAATTAATTAATTAACGAAGTCTGATCGTCCTTTCATTAGGTGGTCAAAATAAACTTTAAAATTGACTACTTTGTGAGTTGGAAGGAAGAACTATTATCAATCTCGGTACTTTCAATATGTTCTCCGACATAGAAAACTCAAATCTGGATGCCTGGATGGGGATTCGAACCACCGCCCTCCCGAATGCGAGGCCAGAGCGTTAACCTATGAATACTACAAAATTGTTTTATTACGAAAGTCCGGATAATTTTTGACGAGCCCTCGTACATTGGCATATCATTTGATAACAAACTCAACTGGGCGGATTAAATTGATCAGATATTAGAGAAAAGTTTCAAGTTCTTTCACTTGTTGTATAAAGTGATGACGGGATGTACGAGACAAGTAAGGGAATTGGGCTATTAAACTTTGGTCAGACCATTGCTTGAATGAGGTGTTGTAGTATGGGACCCATATTTTGGATATCAAACTCAGGAGTTGAAAGGGGGTCATAGAAGGGCTGCTAAATTTTCCTCCGGTAATTACTGCAGAACACAATCAGTAACTGACATGATAAGGGAGTTGTAATGGGATTCACTGGAAGACATGAGATGAAACGAGAGATTCATTGGAGTGTACAAGGCTTATATTGGTGTTGAGGCGTGGTAAAATATTGGTGCAAAAATTAGGAGTGATATATGGAAGGGAATAGGTGACCATGATCACTAGCTGGCACTCGATTTCAGACACAAGGGTGTGGGAAGATTTTCTCTCGTAGTTAAGGGGGTCATGTACTGGAATAAGTTACCAAAGAAATCATGGATAATTTACAAAAAAGCTTAAAGAATTTAAAGTTGAAATATTTAGAGGGCAAAATTGGTGGTACGGGTGGTATGTGTAGGGAAATTTCCACCGGAGTGTGCGCTCCATCAAAGCTATTTTTTTTAAATATAATTTTATAATGTTATTCACTATTCTTGACTTAAGATCTACAATAACTGTTGTTTGCTTCTCTTTGCTTAAATTGTTTATCTGTTCTTGTACACTTTGTAAAAATTGCTACTGCTCTGGAAGGGGTTTGCTGTCATCTTCCACAGTGATTATTTTTTGGGCTTTGATATTGATCAATAGAATCCTCGTTGTGATATACTAACATTCATGGACGACTTCCCTATATTCTTTTGTGAGCCAGGAATCCTAATCCTCTATTTTCTTTCTAATTCTGTCGTGAGGCCTAGTTCCCTAGTGGTCCTATTGTGGTGATTTTGATGTCAGCATTTTTTTTTTTTTATTTTTTTACCATTTCCTTGTTACGTCTGACACCTATGCAAACCTTATTCGCCAAACCGCTTTGATGACCAGCAAAACGTATTTCTGAAACAGTCTTTGATTTTAGTAGCCCTAAATTGTATCAGCTGGATTAAAGTAAGCGAATACATTTTGGAGGGTTTGATCTTTGATTTTAATCGTTGGTAATCCTGAAATTATACGTTTTCTAAGCATGGAGGAAGGAATATATGGAGACGACGCAAGGGAACTTCGCCACATACTGGAGTGAAACCGGGTGGGGAGGGGAGGCCGCCATATTGCTTGACAGGAGAAACACGGGAAATAAGCACAAAAACTTCAAGGGAATCATAAGACAACCGTGGCACCGCAATTTGATGATGGATTATTATGTAACTCGACGAGACACATCAAAAATGAAAAAAAATTTTTTTTTGATATCGTGCTTAGTTCTCGAGATATACTGTCTCAAAAGAGTGGAGTTTCTGGTTGAAATTCAGTAGAAACGTGTCCCCAAAGTCAAATTTGGTGATCGGTTCTTATGTAACACGACGATACAAATCGAAAATAAAGAATAACATTTTTCCATATCTCGCTTGGTTCGTGAGATATACTGTCTTAAAAGTGGGGTTATTAGGTTATGAGGGGATTCAACGATAACCGTGGCGACACAATTTGATGACGAATTCTTATGTAACTCGATGAGAGAAACTGAAAGTAAAGAATAAAATTTTTTGATATCTCGCTTAGTTCTCGAGATATTGTACCGTAAATTGACGTGGTTAGGTTGAAATGCGGCCTGGACCAGAAGAAAACTTTCGCCATATCCATATTTGATGATGAATTCGGACGTAACTTAATGAGCAGGTAATTCTTTTTAACTTGAATAACAAACTGTTTATTTCTACAGTCCTTAAATTTTAGTTGATCTTCAAGTAGGTTATATTTTCACATTCTGTTTCAGTTATTGATAAGAAAGATTTCAAAATCTAGAAATATAGTTGTAGACATTTACAAACAGAAACAAGTCATATCTGAAATTTTAAAAATAGCATAAGTCAATGTTTAGAACTTTTTAAAAAATTAACACTTCAATTACACTTACTTAGAAGATATTGTACTGTTAGTGGCCTATATAACTTTGCTAGAAAAATCAGTGCATTCATAAATCAGAAGCTAACAGCTAATAATAAATAAATTATTTGTTCTCTTCTGATACACACCGCATTTCAACCTGCCAACTTTTCCATTAATATTGCCGCTACAAAATCAAACTATGTAGACACATCTAAGCACAAGAAATACATCGCTAACTACATTTCGGACAACAAAGTTTATTTCATCACGTTTAGTAGTTCGCACAGCACAAATTATCACAATTAATTTCATCATGCACTTTAAACGTGAGTAAAGCATGGAGAATACTATATTCACTGTGTCGCGATGAAAACATGACCCGCTTAAATTAAATTTTCAACACTTGTCTACAAAAAGGCTAGCTTTTCAGGTGCAAAATAGTAACATATGCTAATTGTCTACACTACACCAACAAAAATTTGAGAATATTATGATCTTATTGAGAGCAATGAAGAAATTTATAGCGAATGGCACTAATGTTGCAATTGCCTGTCAGATACTTCAAGAACGATAATTACAATGTGACTTACTTATGAAACGCTATTCCAGGTTTTTTCCTATCTCGTCTGTTTGTGCAACCATATGCATCACAACTTGGCATAATAGAAAACTTTAGAATATTAGAAAATGAAATATTCTCAGCAGCTGACACAGTGCAAACAGCCCAGTGTTTTGGTACTCCTACGATGTCCGCCGCGCAAGCACAGTTTTTTCACGAGGTTTCACGGATTTAGCGTTATCTCGTCTCCATATATTCCTTCCTCCATGTTTCTAGGTTATTGGACGAGTGGTTAATCTTTGATCTGAATTCTTTGCAATTCCAGAAACTGTGAGAAAGGCAGTCTGTTACTCAGTGTGTTTCTGTTAAGCGAGAAGATTGTCTGCTTCATTGAACAGTTTTGTGCGTCCGTGTGGTGCATATCTTCGGCCAAATTTATTGTTTTTTGTCGGTTATAACAACAGCTTTTTTTAAGGTATGTCTCATTGACAGGGGCACAATTTTAGAATTTTGTGTGCTGTGCTTTGAAAATTAAATCGAACTATTAGAATGTATATGTGTTTTTCCCAATTGTAACAGATATTTTGCAGTGGGGTTATATTGCTTTTATATTATGGTTGAGTGGGGATTTGAATTTTTGTTGTCACGTTTGATTTTGTGGAGCATTTAATGCTCTACCATGATTTGTCTTGTACCACAAGAAATTTGCATCGTTTGTGTTTAACAATGGAAACTAAAATACCATTGTTGTGCGAATTTGGTTTTTTTGGTTCGTTGCTAGTTTGAGGTGTACTATTGCAGTAATGGATAAATGCATTATTCGAAGAAGTACATTTTCAATTGTAACAATGGGCAATGGTTATAACAATAGGAGAAGATTGTAATTTGCTTACAACGGCGTGGTTGGGTTTAAATAATTTATATTTCAAATTATGGCTTTGAAGTGATTAATAAATGGTTTACAGCTAATGGCTTGTCTTTAAACTTTGATAAAACTCAGTAGCCCTATATGCAATTCAGTAGAACACAAAGATTAACACCAGATTTAGACATAAAATTTGCAGGCCAGTCTATTCAAGAGATAGAGAGTGTGAAATTTCTAGGTTTGTATATTGATCACAATTTAAATTGGAAAGTACATGTTTCTGACTTATTAAAGCGATTGGGTGCAGCCACGTTTGTAATTCCTACAATTTCTATATGGGTGATCTCCATATGAGGCAGGTAGTTTATTTTGCTTATTTTCACTCCTTATTGTCATATGGAATAATATTCTGGGGCAATTCTACCCATAGAGACAAAGTGTTCAGAGCCCAAAAGCGTGTAATAAGAATTATGTGTGAGGTTAGCAATGGAACTTCATGTAGAGAGCTGTTCAAGAAGTTAGGGATTTTAACATTAACGTCTGAGTATTTTTCACATTAATGTCCTTTGTAGTCACAAATTATACTTTGTTTGAAACAAATAGTAAAATACACAATTATGGCACTAGAAGTAAAAATGATCTTCACAAGGATTACAAGTCATTGTCATTCAAAAAGGGGTCCGATATTCAGGGATACATATCTTCAATAAGCTCCAATACAATACAATACATTCATTTTCCATTGATCCCAATATAAGAGACTGGCTCTGTGGGATGTGGAAAGTTGTCAATTTACAGATGAACAGTTGCATAACAAAATAATAAGTACACCAGTAGATGTACAGTCATAGCATACATGGTACATTAAACAATTCCATAACAAAATAATATATACACCAGAAGATGTACAGTCATAACATACATGGTACCGTAAACAATTGCGTAAAAAAATAAATACATACACCAGGAGATGTACAGTCATAGCATACATGGTAAATTAATTATGTAAACTACATTTACACAATTATTTTTTAGATACCTTAGAAATAAATTCTTCGACAGAGTAGAAGGAGTTGTCAATAAAACATTTTCAATTTTTTTCCTGAATTTATTCTTATCATCTGCTAGACATTTAATATGTGTTGGGAGCTGATTGAAGATATGTATCCCTGAATATCGGACCCCTTTTTGAACAAATGACAATGACTTGTAATCCTTGTGAAGATCATTTTTACTTCTAGTGCCATAATTGTGTATTTTACTATTTGTTTCAAACAAAGTATAATTTGTGACTACAAAGGACATAAATGTGAAAAATACTCAGACGTTAATGTTAAAATCCCTAACTTCTTGAACAGCTCTCTACATGAAGTTCCATTGCTAACCTCACACATAATTCTTATTACACGCTTTTGGACTCTGAACACTTTGTCTCTATGGGTAGAATTGCCCCAGAATACTATTCCATATGACAATAAGGAGTGAAAATAAGCAAAATAAACTAGCTGCCTCATACGGAGATCACCCATAGCTGAAATTGTACGAATTGCAAATGTGGCTGCACCCAATCGCTTTAATAAGTCAGAAACATGTACTTTCCAATTTAAATTGTGATCAATATACAAACCTAGAAATTTCACACTCTATACCGCTTGAATAGACTGTCCTGCAAATTTTATGTCTATATCTGGTGTTAATCTGTGTGATGTACTGAATTGCATATACTGAGTTTTAACAAAGTTTAAAGACAAGCCTTTAGCTGTAAACCATTTATTAATCAGTTCAAAGACATAATTTGAAATATATTCTGTAGATAAATCTGGAGTATTTTTAATGCCTATGTTTGTGTCATCTGCAAATTGGACAAATTTTGAATTTTTACATGAAACACAGGGTAGATCATTTATATATATTAAAAACAATAGTGGCCCCAATATAGAACCCTGAGGTACTCCACATCTGATTAATTTCCACTCAGAAAACAGTGGACCTCTTACGGCAGCCTTAAAATTCTCCATTGTTACTTTGTTTTCTATTTAGAAAGTAAGAACTAAGCCATTTATTAACAATGCCATCTATATCATAATACTTTAGTTTCTGTATTAGAATTTTATGATCTACACAGTCAAATGCCTTAGATAAGTCATAAAAAATTCCCACAGGAATTAATTTATCATTTATTCCTTCTAAAATATTGTCAGTGAATGCAAATATAGCTTGTTCTGTTGAATGACCCTTTTGAAAACCAAATTGTGATTTAGTTAGAATTTTATTATTTTTAAGGTGTTCATAAACTCTATTGTATATTGCTTTCTCAAACACTTTGGAGAAGGCTGTTAGTAATGAAATTGGTCAGTAATTCGTTACAGCTGCCTTATCTCCCTTTTTATAGAGTGGTTTAACTACAGCATGCTTAAGCCTCCCGACACATATTAAATGTCTAGCAGATGATAAGAATAAATTCAGGAAAAAAATTGAAAGAATTTTTAATTGACAACTCCTTCTACTCTGTCGAAGAATTTATTTCTAAGGTATCTAGAAAATAACTGCCAGTAACTTGTGTAAATGTAGTTTACATAATTAATTTACCATGTATGCTATGACTGTACATCTCCTGGTGTATGTATTTATTTTGTTACGCAATTGTTTACGGTACTATGTATGCTATGACTGTACATCTTGTGGTGTATATATTATTTTGTTATGGATTTTTTTTAATGTACCACGTTTGCTATGACTGTACATCTTCTGGTGTATGTATTATTTTGTTATGCAACTGTTTATCTGTAAATTGACAACTTTCCACATCCCACAGAGCCAGTCTCTTATATTGGGATCAATGGAGAATGAATGTATTGTATTATATATATCTTGAAATAGTATTGGCATGGCTTTTATTTACTATTACTGCCAATATTGTTAGATTATAAATTTTTACTAATTTTTTTAATTAAGGAAAGGAAGTTGTAAGTTAAATCATAGAATTCGAACATAAACTGGTGCAAAATTTATATGTTTTTTCAGTTTGATAATTTCAGACAACAGTTGTCTATACAGGTAAAAGCTTCTTGTTAACATTTATTTGTGCTCCAGTTCCATTAGTTTGTTGGTTTTCTATAGGAATAAAATACTTCTAAATTCATAGTATCATTATTCAGCTTAATTCTGGATCGCAATACTGTGCCATAGGGATCATTTAGACTTAAACTGCTTTTTCTTTTCTATCCCCTTCCCCCCAGCTCGGGTAATATCTAGATTGCGTTACCGCTGCAACCACTTACTGCTTCGTAATGTAAACACTTCCAGATGGAGAGAGTACGATGTCACTACGTGGCTGAATGCGATGTATATGTTCCATGCGAAACTTCAAGTGTCACTAACGGGGCCTTCCATGGAATGTAGTCCATCACTGATTTGTCTCGTATTGTGAAATTGTTAATTGTGCACTAGTAGTGCAGGAATAAATTCACTAGCAATGAGGTTTTGATGCAGCCTTGAACACACTGAAATGTAACTATTGAACACCTTATTGCGGGTACCTAATTTCTATGTCGTATCTATTGCTGTTACTGTCGTTTACGTCTTAACGCTGCCTGGACCATATTGAAACGTAACCGTCGCACACGATATTGCTGATACGCAATTTCCAAATCATATCTATCTCTGTTAGTTCCGTCCAGGCTGCATTAGAACCTAAATGCAAGCAGTTATTGACAAAATCTTTTCTTATAAACATTTTATTTCATGTGAATGATTTTAATAGCAATTTCAGCCACGTGAGGAAATATAGAAGAATGGAATCAAATACAAATCAATGGAATTGTGACTAATAATGTTAACGTTGCTAATGAATGGTATGATTTATCAGTTTGGAATGTTGTTGATATTTTAATATTATTATTAATTGAGCAAGTAATAATTTTCTTTAACTTTTTCAATCTGTAATTTTTTATTATTATTACTGTTGAGGACGTTTTATGGCCTGAAGTGTATTCACAAATAAACTTTTTGTAAAAAGACATGGAATAATTCTTTGAAAGCTGCATTATTTACCAAGTGACAGGAAATTGTTGTATCAGTATTATGGTCTAGAATTTAACCCATTATTTTACTAATAAGCTTTACTGTACAATGGTATTTTCATCTAGAGGCCATTGGTGACTATACTGGCCCAAACATTCTGTTTTGTATCACATTTTTCAGGTATTCCACGATATTTTATTTGTTTTGAAAACTCTCTGCAAATTTTGTTGGGCGGATGACATATGGGCCATCTATAAATTACATCACACCATTTTTATGGTTTTTTTACCCACTCCCATTGTGACAGCACCCATTTTGGTCTAATTTTGACTTCATTAAATCTTTATTTCTAACATGACATCATGAAGGTGCCCCTCTTGCCACACGTGTACATCCCCTAACATAATTTAATGGTTAGCCCCATAAGAAAGCTTATTGTGAAGCTTGTTAGTGAGGTGCATATACTTGCAGTACAAGTTTCTTAAGCACACGCTAATACATTCTTTCCGTGTCGACGGCAGCATCCTATACAAGTTAGTTACTGACACATTTAGTTGGCATGTTTGAACAGGTGTAGGCGAGTGCAGTAATAACTCAAAAAGGAATTGTCAATTTGGTCTGAAAATTGTTGCACTTGTTTGATTGACGACATTGTTTAATATATGTAGCTCTTATAGCTGTAAAATGTACACATACCACAAATACTGGGTTAACGTTAAATGGTGAGTGACTTTGAGGAGACGAATTGTGATTTATAACAATAATACATACGTTTCTTAAAAGATAGTAATTATCAAAATGTTTCTATTACAGGTATCAAGTATGTAAATACACATCAAACTTCTTGCATATAAAGTTACATACTATGTGATTAGAGGATGCCATTTCTAATCATATGCGACTTCCAACCGTATTAATATTTTGATATTTTAGCCGTGTGCGTTAAGGATGTTTGTTAATGTGCGGGCAGTCTTAGGTTCAGTGCCAACAGCTGCAGTTTTTTTCCGATTCCTATTTGCTTTTGTAGCATTACAAATTTGTTATGAGATAAATTCACAAAATAATTTATTTTACTCTGAGGAATGCACACATTTTTTGATTATTGTAGTAAGTCCGTCACATTTGTTTAATAAGAAGTTAATGGGCTGAACAGTAAGGCGAGGGAGTATTCGATAATTAGCAGGAGATGTATCATGTGTATGAAAGTCTGAGATTTTCACCTTGACGCATAACAGAACAATACTACCAGTGATAGATAGATACCTGCCTTCTCAATAGGTGCCAGGATGAGTGCATCCCACAAGCTTACCTTTAAATTTGTGACGGACTCTAAGCAGCAGTACTATGTGAAAGGCAGTGACGTTAACAAGCTATAGATGTGTTGTTTCCCAAACATGATGCATATGGGATAGAGAGAGAGGCGATTGCCTAACAGCTACAATTTCCAGCGGAACAATGCGATGATGCACTGTCAATCATGATAAAGGTGCCCTGATAATTCCATGCGCATGTGGGAGAGATAAAATGTTCTACCCAATGAGAAATTTGCTAAGAATTTATTATTATTTTGTTTATAAATTCTGTCCACATTGGTGTGTATCCGGATAGCAATTGGAGGACACAAGAGGTGTCTGGAAGGGAGGATTCTCCATTGGAGCTACCGACGCTCAAAAGTGGGGTCTTAGTAACATTTCATTTGCAAAACTTTATGCTTTAAAAATAAGAAAGGACAGGGAGTCTAAATCCATCATGTTCTACAGACTGGCATATAATGACAAGCTGCTATAAATAAATAAAACCCAAACTGTGAACTGGAATGGGACTGGTAATTGGGTGTATTTACTCACAGTCTGATTGTTACCTTTTCTGCAAACAAAATGGATTGAAAATAGGAAATTCCTGGTACAAAAAGCTAGAGAGCCACAAGGTAACATGGTATAGTAGTGATTGGCAGATGAAGTCAGTTGTGGACTACTTTATATTTAATGGTGAATTGAAGAAGAGAGTGGCAGATGTGAAGGCTATTGGTAATGGAGCTAAGGATTGCGGCAGAGGGGAGAAAATCAGGAAGACAGGCTAGGAGATTAAGAGTATGGAAATTAAAAGAGGAGAGTAATGAAGAGGAATACCAGAGAATAGTAAGGAGTAAAATACCCACAGTGGAAGAGGAGCAGGAATATTTTAAAACGACGTTAGTTCAAGCAGCAGAAACAGCGTGTGGAATGACTGGTAACACCAAAAGGTGGAAAGAAACAGCATGGTGGAATGATAGAGTAAAACAAGCAGTGGAACTCAAGAATAGGGCCTTTAAGGAATGGTTCAAGCAGAGCACACAGAAGACAAGGGATGACTATGTGAAGAAAAAGGAGGAGGCCAAACAAATAGTAACGGAGCAGTATGGCTCCAGATCAGGGAGATTGACGGTAGACCTGATATTTGCTATGAGACAGCTGCATGAAAAACATTGAGTATGGAAAGGATCTACTCTTGGTATTTCTCGATATTGAGAAAGCATATGATTGTGTACACAGGAGTTAGGTATGGAAGACCTTGGAGAACAGAGGAGTTCCCAAAGAAACCATCAGGAGAGTGACAGAACTGTGAAGTGTAAGCTATGTGAAAATAGGGGAAGGAAGAACAGATTGGCTGAAAGAAAGGAATGTACTAAAACAAGGAAGTATCCTATCACCACTACTCTTTATTGTAATCATGGATGATATAATGCAGAAGGTGGCAGTGAGGATGGGAGAGGAAAACTTCAAGGTGATGGCTTTGGGGACAATTTGATGATCTGGAGAGGTGATGAAGAGGAAGTGCAGTGGCAGTTGGATCTATGGGCAGACAGTGTGGAGGAATATGGCCTGAAATTTAATGTAAAGAAATTTGAGTACATGATAACACCCAGAAAGAAGAATAGGATAAGCTAGGGAATTGTGATGGCAGGGGAACAACTAAAGAAGGTAAGCAGGTTCAAGTACCTGGGAAGTGTATTAGAGGAATGTGAAGGAAATGATGGTGAGATAAGTGAACGAGGAAGAGAAGCAGAGGTGTTTCCAAGGAGCATTAGAAGTCTGATATGGAGTAAAGATGTGCCACAGAGAAGCAAGAGAGTAATCTATCACACATTTTATGTGCCTATCTTGATTTATGCTGCTGAAACATGGACAGTGAAGAATTGGGACATCAGCAAAGTAAAAGCAAGTGAAATGAAGTTTTTAAGAGGTAGAATGGGAATTACTAAAATGGACATAATAAGGAAAGAAGTGATTAGATGCACCATAAAAGATGAACCCCTACAGGAAAGGGTAGAGAGGACCAGACTGAGATGGTATGGTTATGTAAAGAGAATGGAGGTTCAGAGAAATTAAGATGCATGGTAAACGACCCAGAAGAATACCAAGAGATGGATGGCTGAAAGGAGTGTGTACGGAAGAGAGGAGAGGGCTGGAACAAGGTGGTAACAGAGAGGTGGTGGTAAGAAAGAAGGAAATGGAGAAGCTTGTGCATGAAGCTGACCCAGCCAGTGGCTGGAAACTGTTGAGGATGACGATGATTATTATTATTATTACCTAAGAGATTGCAGGGTAAATGTTCCTATGTGCTCCCGTTAATGAAGATACAATAGATATTAGTTGCATTGTAGTCATTTCAATATGGCTGGGTTGGGCAGTTAGCTCTGTATGGGGGATCAAAATGGCTACAGGCTTATGCTGCATCAATCCTATTCTGAATATGTGCTAGTGGTAGTGAACACACACGCAATTAGTTGACACCACTGGTGTAACGCTTAATACAATTTTCTTCTTGCATTCAAGGAGTAGCCAGTAATGCAATCATAAATCCAGCTAACATTAGTTTATTCCAATAGCTGTAGAGGAACAAAACCATATGGCATCAGTATAAGGCTAAGTTAAAGGGAGAGCATAGAGATTCACAATATGTTCAATTGGGAATGTTGATTGTCTCCATGCTGACTTTTTTAGAACTTCGGAAACATTATTATTGTTTACCAATCTACATTAGATATTGTACATAAACACACAAAAAAATATAACAGTACTAATTAAATAACAGTCGAAGGATTTGAGCCATCTTCTAGTTTCCGATCAAGCTTGGTACTCTGGGATGACTCCTTTTTGGGTAGTCTGTTACAATATGGTCAGTGGCTTGAGTATTTCCATAATCTCAAAGCACATCTTCATGGAGGCTTCCCCACCTGTGTGCTGTTACATTGCACACTATCTCTTTGGAAACATTAATATCCCATCATAATGCAAGCTTTGTGATTGTGAGAATGTTTTGTATTAACGTGTTTAATGATGTTTTAAGATACCACTATATTTAAATGCTAATATTTAGGGTATAAAGTGGGAAATGGAACTGCTACATTGATCCGCAGTAAAGTCAGAATGAAGTTATAAATGGCACGAAAGACTGGCATTGACATGTTGAAGCAGGGAAATATCGAGTGTTTATAATAAACTGAAGGACGATGTTGACTTTTGGCCATGTAGCAGACCATTGGAGGTAGTGAGATAAAATTAAGTGGGTAGCTGTTATTTCATTTTGTAAAACGATGACACTACCAGAGTGTGTGCCTGTCACACCTTTGACGGCACCACATATTTTAATTAGTTGTTTCTTTTGTCAATTCGAAATTTTGGGCAAGCTGAAAACTTGTCCCTTATTTTAGACAGTAATCATGAATACTTGTCCAATGCACCAGTTTTGAGGTTTTATGTAGCCTCCTTCCCAAATTATAGGGGATCATAGTTGGTTAGTGCTTTACGACACATTAGCTCTTTTTTTAAACTATTTCTATGTGTATTAATTTAATATATTAGTTTCATAGAAGTTTGACAGTCCTTGGTATATTTTGATTTAATTTGTCTCTCATGTTTTTAGTTTGGTTAATCTTTTAAAGTAAAAGAATTTATTTTTATTTTTAAAGGTCAGCCATACCAAAATCATAAAAACATTTTATTTTAGTGTGCTCATGTTATCATTGTTTACACTCACTGGGTTTATGTTACTGAGATGATGAACACAATGCCAATGTGATCCGTGGACCCAATAACAACAGTTGATAGTAAAACTAGAAATGCATACATCATATTCCATTGAATTCTTCACGGGTCTTCTGCCGGATAAGATCTTTTAAAGACGACGCTTGGTGCTGAACCGTCGCGGCAGTTACTTCGCGATGACAGCTCACCAGATGAAGGCAGCGGAGGTGACTGCCGAAACGTTGTGTTTATAAGATCTTATCCGGCAGAAGACCCGTGAAGAATTCCTGTCTACCATACGGCGGGAAAAACTTAACTGTCACATCATAATCCATTTTTTATATTAATTTGTAGAATTAGTTTAAGACAGCATATGTTTATGTAATCACTTAGGTGGACGTAACTAGTTCTGGCAATATCTTGAACCAAAAAAAGGCAAAAATTTACAGAATTTCTTTTGTTTTTAGAGAGTAAGGTAACATGTGGTTGCCTGAATTTAATTTAATAGTGATGGAGTGCATGCTACTGTGGCTGTTCACCTACGCACCAATTTTTTTCCTTTTCCTACCTACTTTCGTCCTCTAGTAATTTGAGATTTAAATTCTTTCAGAGTGTTTGGTAAGTTATTCATCATTTCCCTTCGCAATTATTCCAATCCCTGACCCCCTTACCTACAAAAGAAAATCTTTTCACACCCTTATGCCTGAAGTTGAGTGCCTGCCAATATCATGCTTAAGTGGCAAGATAGTGATTTGTGCAACTGCTGCCTGGTTTAATCACATTTACTGTATCTGTGGTATACTTAGTCAACCCACCTTTAGCCTTAGAGAATGGGTGCCTACATTACAAAAAAAAAAAAAAAAATCAGTAATTACTTTTGTGGGGAAAAGCACATGGTTATATGAGCTTGAGTGTATTTCTGATTGGCAGTCTTACTTAAACAATTCAGTTTTGAGAATGATTTTGCTAAATTGCTGCTGCTTTGAAGACTGAATTTGAGCTGCATGAACGAATGAAATCCTCTGAAAGCATTACAAATCCATGCTTTATAAAGGCCATTGTGAATGTACACAATTATTAAATTGAATTTAATCACGATGGAGTATGTGCTCTGGTGGCAATTTCCATAGTCATCTAATTACCTCCTATTATTTTCTTATCTTATGTACTTTGAGTGTTAAATTCCTCCACCCAACTACTTTTGCCCTTTATGAATTTTAATTTTAAATTCCTTCATTTTTGGTAAATTATTCATCACTTCCCTTCTTAATTTATTCCATTCCCTGATACCCTTACCTACAAAAGAAAGTTCTATGAATAATGTAGTAATTAAAAGGTGATTTATAAATTACACAAAAAGTATGTGGTTTGGCAGCAAGAATAATAAATGGTTATAATTTGTTGGCAAAGTGCTTAGTGTGTGAAGATAATGCTAGCAATGCATAATATCAAATATAATTAAATAATTGTTTAATAGGGGATAGGAAATAGTTATATTGCATTTTGTTTATAGAATTAATAGGCTTAGTTTTGTTGAAGCTAATGATACAACAGTTAACTTATTTTATATTCTTCTACGAAAGTGCAGTAGTTCTGATTTCAAAATATGTGTAATGAATAGTTTTGAACTTGGTGTGTTGCATTTAAAATGTCTGTTTTGTTATTTTCAGCAATGGCAAAGTGGGGTGAAGGTGATCCGCGCTGGATTGTTGAGGAGAGGCCAGATGCCACTAATGTTAATAACTGGCACTGGTTCGTATAATGTGTACAGTTTTCTAAACTTTCTTTCCTACCAAAGAAATTCCCTGTCATGGGAACATTTTTCTAAAAACTTTTAAAGCCTGCCATCTAATCTTACAGAATATTTAATCATAACCATTCCATAGCTAAGCTTTCAGATGCCTGCTTGCGCATAATCTAATAGGTTGCAGACTGATTTTCTTTCATATATTTTAAATTAGAAGTTGTAAAATACAATGTCACTAACATTCTGGAATGGAGTGTCATCTGAATCCAGGCACCAGGTTCGGCAGTTTACCTGCACTCATTGTGGTTGGAAAGTCTTCATCTTATCAAAATTTCTGTCCAATTTATATTTATTTAGATAGCAGTTTTCAGATTCACTATGCACCTAATTGTCATTTCACTTCAGTTATACAATCAATTTAATCTTGAATCAATTGATTTGCAGTCCTTTTCCCAGAATCATTTTCGAAATTTCCAGTTCTGGTGGTGAGAAGACTTCTACTTAATCTTGGCCACACAATGTCACAGAGGCAGTTTCCATTCATGTTCATCTTTAGAAAGAAAAGAGAAAAAGAGAGAGAGAGATACTAACACCTCACATGTAAAAGATTTTGCCGTTTTTTTGCAGCCATCATACTGGTGGTATAAATAGCTTCTCGAGGTTCACTCTGCGCCGAAATGCTCCTCTTTCCCGATGTTTTGACCAGGCCATAGGTTGGACTCGACAGGTGGCTAAGTCCTCTGATGATGACCTAAGGCCTGGTCGAAACATCAGGAAGAAGAATGATGAGCGTTCCGATGCAGCGTGAACCTTATGAAGCTATTTATACCTCACGCGTAACCAGTTTGGTCAATTTAGTGAACTGAGGCTGGTGTGAGAACAGTAATGTTTGGGCCTGGCATTCGGGATGACACAGGTTCAAATTTGTCTGGCCATCCTGATTTCAGTTTTCCATATTTTCTCAAAATCACTCTAGGTGACTACAGGAATTGTTCCTTCAGAAGTCCATGGTCAGAATTTCTTTCTGGTCATTTTTCCAATTTTCTCCCACCTCTAGTAACCTCAATGTCGACACGAGTCATAGTGATCATTATTCAATCATGTATCACTCAATGTGGCTTAGCAGGTGACTATCTACCAAAGGGAATAGCAATAAAGTATGGTTTAAATTCTGCATTCATTTTGGGATATGCTGCTCTGCATTGCAGATGCAACTACTGACAACATTATTCATGCCAGTCACGTAGTGAGAAGATTTGTTGAGTCCAATGTTCTTGTTACTTTCTCTAGGCATTTGAAACTGTGAAAACCACTCTTCATAATGTTTGTATGTTGTTTACAAAAGTATTATTCAAAACACACAGCATATCATTTAGTGCATGGATGCTCACTTGTACAAAGGGGGCAATGGTTACTTTCAAATCTTTTTCTGGTATAATTTGCCATTTTGCAGGATTTTTATGTACTTTTTGGATTTTCTTTTTGAATAGCTCATTAGTAAGGTGATTTTTTTGTGTGTTAGTAATGAAAAACAATATTGGCCAAACGTTTGTCTGAATTACAACTGTATGTCCTGTTGACTACATATTTCATTACATTTTGGTATAATTCTTTGGTAACTTGGTATATTGTTTTTGTTGTTGAATTGTTGTCACTTTGTGTTGACCATTAATTTAAGAAGCTCAAAGGAGAATAGAAATTGAGTGAATGTGATGGTCAGTTGATGTCAGCAGGTTTCGACATTCGTGTGGAAAATGCTTTGCACAGATTCTTTTTGTTGACAAAATCACATGTTGCAGTTGGTGTACATCAGTTTTGGGCAGAAAGGAAATTTTCAACATTGTTTGATATCATTGACAGTAATATTAATAGCATTTTTGCTGTAAACTTTGAAGGAAATTGGCCCAATTATGCCACCAATTATAATTCTGCACCAGCAACTCTATAAGGGTGAATAAGCCACTTAAAATTAGTTTTGAAGATGTATTCATGGTCATTTTCTTGCAACCATTGATTTTTTTGTATATCTAAAAGAGTCCATATCATAACTTAAAATTTTCTGTGCAGTTTTTGGAGAAATGCCAATTTCTTCACCAGGCATGGCAGGTGAATGGTAATGCTCTGGCCTCTCATTTGGTAGGATTAGTTTTCCAATCTCCATCTAGCCATCCAGATTTCATTGGTTTCCCAAAATCACTCCAGGCAAATGGCAGGATTTTTCATTCAAAAGATCATGGCTGAAGTTTCATTTTCTCAGTCTTTCCCTGCCCCTAAATGTCCTCGATGTATATGAAGTATAAAGCCATGAGAAAAGGCCAATTTCTTGTGTGCAGTGTCCAGCAGAGATATCCACATATCCAGCAACGCTCTCTATGATGTTTCATGATATATGCTGTAGAAGATCTGTGTGGCCTATGTAAATCTTAGCGTTTACCTTGTCACAAAATTGTTAACGAATTGTTGACTTTTAAAGTGTATTTTTAGTATTCACAGTTGTTTAAATATATGAGTAAAAAGTTTTTTTTACCTGCAGATCATGTAGTATATTCTACGTTTTAAATTTATTGAAGAATTATTGGCTTTGAGGGAACATTATGAGCATCAGAAATGTTTGTAATTGACCAACATTTCTTATAAAATGATTTAATAACTGTAACATTCTGTTCATGAATCAAATGCTTCATAGTAAATTGTCAGCCCTGGCAACGTGCAACAATCAGATATCAGCTCACTTCCAATTACACCAGCTAAAATTATGGCAAAATAAAATGGATGTATAAAAACACCCCGTAGACCAATGTTGACTCGGAGAGATGTTTACTGTCACAGCGTTTGAACTTGTTATTCATTTCACACGTTGCCATCATCTTAATGTAACCTTGTAATAGTGCTGTATGCAGTAGCCCTGCAGATTACCGTGAAATCAAGATTTTAAATGGTCATAACATTAGACTCACATGTCTCTCATGTATGTTATGCCTTGTCTCAGAAAGCAAACGGTTTTAATGTCAATAACTAAGCAGGCTACAATAGAGGTGCCAAGTGCAGCCAATAAAAACCCTGTCACTAGGTCATTACGACCACACGAGCCTTTACCTTTACTCACTCCAATGTTTTTTTCACATATTGTTGACACATTCTAAATAGTATGCCAACTCTCTTTTTTGAGTGGGGGACACCAAGCTTGGTGGGTGAATGGTTAATGTCCTGGCCCCGCATTCGAGAGGACACGGGTTCAAATCCCCGTCCAGGCATCCAGATTTGGGTTTTCCATGTTTCCCCAAATCACTCCAGGCGAATGCTGGGACGATTCCTTCAAAATACCATGGCTGAATTCCTTCCTGTTCCTTGTCCCCAGTCCTTTCCTGCCTCTAATGACCTTGTCGTTGACAAGGTGTAACGCCATTAGCAAAAAAAAAAAAAACTGGAGGAGGGAGGAAGAAATGTATAAAAATATGTTTATTTGGTTGAAGGACAGCTGAATCAGATCAGAAAATTGGATGTACTCTCATGTTGCACAAACTTTCTTTCCTAATAGAATAGTACACCTCTGTGTTCTTTGTCGCAATTCATTGTTGCAGCACTGTGTCTGTGTTAACTCAGATTCAGTGTTGCAATGCTGCCCTGCAACAGTCATGTCCACACTACCAGAAGCATCCAGATTCAGTTGTGAGATAATTTTCTTGGTATTAATATGGTCAAGAATATTGCACTTGTGGGACCGAGTGTGGAGGGTGAGGGGTTAACGCTAGGCCTCGCATTTGAGAGGACACCGACTCAAATCCCCGTCCGGGCATTCGGATTTTCCATGATTTCCTTAAATTACTCTAGGCTTAATACAATGATGCTTCCTTCAAAAATTGCCATTGCAGAATTCATTTTTGTTCCTTATCTCCAGTCCTTTCCCTCCTCTATTGACCTCGACGTTGCGTAAAGCCATAAAGAAAACATAATGCACATGTGGGAGTATCAGTAGCACTTCTTTAGCTAACCAAAAAAAATATATGCTGAAGTGAAATGATAGGCACTGAAGTTCTATCATATTTATCATGCCCATGATCTGTTTTATACCCTCAAACTTGAAGATGATATTGTTTCATAAATTTTCTGAGGACGAATCTCACTGATTTTTAATGTATCGAAAATGGTTGGGCATCAGATTTCCAAATGAGAGACAACACATTTCTCTTGATATCAAGCTGGGAGTCACATTCAGATTCCTTGCAGTGTGAGATTCCTACATAAGTCTAATGTATACCTTCAAAACTTTGAAGTAAGTGATATCACATTTTGTAGAAAATGTTTGTGAAGCCATCCATCATATTTGTTACTTAAAAAGAAATATTTTAGGTTAAAAAAGTTTTACTTAGCAGAAGTTATATAGTACAGTAAAATCCAATCTGGGGGGGGGGGGGGGGCGTCTAACATCCATAGTCATTAATTTCCTGAGAAGTTCATAAATAAAATAATATTTCATGGGATAGCTACAATCCAGACTATAAGAATTTGGCAAACAAACTATGTTCTGAGGTGCAAATACTGTCAGAATGTAGTGTCACTGAGGGAGAAGGAATTGATTTTGCAGTTGCTGAACTGAAGGAGTCTGAGGTGTGCAAGAGAAACAGCAAAGCTATTTTTTTTTTTTTTTTTTTTTTTTTTTTTGCACAAAATTCCACTTCTCTAAAACCAGCTTTTTATATTCATTCTGAATTTGTCCCTTCAACATATGATTCTCTGGTTTTTGCCACTGAAACTAAAATTTTCAGCTGGCTTTTTCATATTTATATTTTTATACTCAGATCATGAAACATACCAAAGAAAATAAGAGGCTTGCAGATTTTCTATTAGTTGAAGAGTGACCTCTATGTAATGATGGATGAAGTTTTTCAATAATAGAGTAAAACAGAACATTAATTTATTATGTGCAACACATCACTTCCCACATACACAGTTTACAAGTTCTGTAGGAACTGAATCGGACACATTAAGTTAGGAGCACGTGTGGCGTGACAATGTGTCCTAGAATCCTGTTTCGAATGGGACACAAATATTCTGCTCCATGGCACCCAAGATTCTATATTCAATATCGCAAAAGCAGTTGAGGTGAATTCTTTGTCACAACTCACTGTCACAGATTCTCCAGGTGCACAGAAATGAAACAGTGAGGCGTATCAAAGAATCCCATGTGTACTAGGCTTAGTGTTGATTAAAGCAATTTGTGGAATATTACCATGTTCGATACAAGTTGTGGGTCAGTACTATGTGTTCAGTCCCTGTTTTAATTTTTCATTAAAAACTTTATTGTTTACATAAAAGACACCTGTTTCCTTTTAGAATAAAATAGTGCTTATGACAAAATTTTGAAATGTATCATCCAAGTCTTATAATTTCAACATAGTTTTACTTTGTGCGATTTGGCTAAAACTAAATAATCCTTCATTTTTCTTTTATGTGTTGAAAGACTTAATGTATAGGGTAGTAAAAATGTGTGGGTGTGTATATATATATATATATATATATATATATATAAGGGAAGGGAGAGCAACTGCAACTGGCACAGTTAACAGTAGACTGGTGTAAAAACAGCAAAAACACAGATTAAGGACATTTTTTGGTTTAAACCTTTCGAAGTGGACAGGATAAGAGTTAGACAAGTCTGTACAATGGCAGTTGATTGTGATGGTGGAGGTGGGGGAATTTCAGTAGGGAAAAATATATACGCAGAAAAAAAATCTGTGTTTCACATTATAATATTCCAAAATAAATTTACAAAAGGGTAATAATTAAAATGTAAAAATATTAAACCAAAAATTGAAACATAAACATTGATTAATATTGGTTCCCCTAGGTGGTGCAAGAAAGCAGGAGTGAAGTGAAAAAGTGGGACGGGGGGCGAGGGAAGAATTGTTTGGTAATCAAACCAATTTGTTAAGTGGAAACTTGGCTGCAAGTTAGTTGGTAAATGATGAGAGCTTTCACTAGAGGCGTGCTCTACAGTAGGAAATGCATTTTCAGTGGTGGAATTGGCAAAGTTTTTGTCTGCTGGGTGCATAGTAAAAGTTTTATGTTGCAGTCTGTTGCGAAAGAATGGCCCAGGTTACTTACTGTCTTATTGAATGTGGAGACCAGCAAGAGAATGAATCTAATTTCACAACAGGATTGAAGGAAATCATAGCCCTTTTGTAAGATATAGTTGATTGATTTGAGGGTTGGGAAGAACTGTGTAACGGGAACTGGACTGTAATTGATCTTAGCAAGTGCATGGTGGCTGTTTACTGTACTGTCTGGGAAGTTCTTTATGCACAAAATCTATGGGTAGTTATGGAATATTAAAACTTGAGTAATACTGTTGCGATACTCTGTGAAAGAATTCTGGTCAAAATTTATACACCTGTCGCCCATACCAAGGCAGTATGAGAGGGAGTGTTTTGTATAAAATGTTTGGCTGCTGAAGATTAGGGGTTTGATATGGACAGAAGTATTTATGTGACCATTCAAGAGAGATCAATCAGCATCTAAGAAGAGGCATGGGTATGAGAATAGGACCAAGTGAATTTTGGAATGTGATGCGAGTTGAGGTTGTTGGGGAATCTCAGAAAACTTTCCTTCCCATGTGCGCAGATCGTAAAGATACCGTTTATCAATCTGAGCTACAGAGGTTTTTTAGAAAATTGGTCTAAGAATGATCATTCAAGATGTCCTAGGAAGACGATGGAGACATATGCTTGCCCAAAGCAGTGCCACGGGTTTGGTGATTAATTTTTGAGTTGAAAGAAAATTAGTGTTGAGAAGTAGGTGAACCAGGGAACTTAGAAAAGCCAAAGCAGGAAAGCTGTTTCTATTGGCTGGAGGTTAACATGCATTCAGTTGGGGAACCATATGTGGCAACGCTTATGAAGTTTTGGAAGAATGTAAGGTGTGGTTATGAGAGGCTTTTTGCTTGATGATAGCAGAATGGATTGGGCTTCAGTCTGGTGAGTTGCAGTGTGTACACATCTTATCCTCTCGCCAAGTCTCACATCCCTATATATGACTAAGGTTTTACACAGTAATATTGTAAATTGTCCCTTTTTTTTTTGGTAGCTCTAATCTCAAGCAAATGAAGGGTTTACCGAGCAGTATGGTGACTCAATGGATAATGTGTCTGACAGGGGACCGAGAGGTCTCTGGTTCAAATCCCTGTCTCAGTGGGGATTGGGGATTTTCATAGTCCCTTAACCTGACCTTCACCTCTGGCACAGCTTGCTGTGTAATGTGAAGTATGCCAGAACACTGCGGATACCACATTAAACTGTAGGTTCCCATACCTGGTAGGACTACCCCGGCTATGACGGGTGGAATGCACAGCCAATAAAAACATTGTCACTGGGTCATTACGACCACATGGAATTATTATAATAATTATTATTATAATACGGTTTTACTTTCTCTACCCATCCTTATACAGATTTTTTTTTAAAATGCCTCATTTAATGTAGTGATTGAGATGTGAAGATTAGCTGATGACTTTGATTGCATTCAGGCTCTACTTTGAAACAACACCAATTAAACAGTTTACACACGTGGTGCATTAGCAGTATGCATGTTTGTGATCAGTCATTTCTCTCTACTAATGGCCTGTCTTAAGTGGTCAAGCAGATTTGTTCAGGAAATATATATACAAAAAATTATAATGAGTTATGTTAATATACTGACAAAGTTGTAACTCGTTATGTTAATTCTACTTATTGTTGCACCCACATTCTTGGGAACAGAAAAGAATAATATTGGTCCTAGTTCCCATTAAGGTGCATATTTTGCTGTTGATTATTTAAACCAAATATCCAAAATTATTGGATAGAAAGTAAATTCTGTAGGTAGTGTTCATTATTTTTGCCATGTATTTATGTCAAAGGGAGATTTGGTTAGAGTCCCTGAGACTAGCCTACAGTGCATATTTATCATGAGTTACCAGTGAACCAGATTTTTATGGTGTTGTAAGCACCGAGTGTGTTGGGTGAGCGGTAGCACTCTGGACTCGCATTCAGGAGGACGTGGGTTTGAATCCCTGTCCTGCCATCCAGATTTGGATTTTCCATGGTTTCCCCAAATCACTCCAGGCAAATTCCAGGATGGTTCCTTCAAAATGCCGTGGCTTAATTCCTCCCCATTCCTTGCTACCAGTTTGTTCCCGCCTCTAATGATCTTGACATCGTCAAGGTGTAAAACCGTAAGAATAAAAAGTGTTGTAAGCATTTGGTCTACTGTAGCAAGCTTGGTTGGTAAGAAGTATGTTAAAGTAGAATCAGCCATCCAGAGTTGACCATTCCATGGCTAGTTTTGATCCAATTCATTAAAAGTTGCTGTCAACAGTTTTCACAAAAAGGGGATGGAGTGGAATGGAATAGAAAAAAAATCTCTCAGTAAAACTAAAAATTGAGCTACTGAATGATTATACACAGACAACAGTGTCTGAGCAGGTAATGAAGTGTTGGTTTTATTCTCTCTGGCAACCACACTTTGGTTTACTTGTATACTATTTGTGGCAATCTCAAAAGATGACTTTCAATGTTAAAGGAGAGGAAACAGAGCTAAAGAACTATAATATATAACTGGGACAATACAAATGAATTATCTCAGTAAAGTAAACTGTATGATTTGAGCAACATGTTTGATTGGCAATTAAAAGGATAATAGTTCTCAGTGTTTGCTAGCAGTGATTAATCGGTCCATTATCCACTTGTATGCAAAGCAATAAAAACTGTCATTCTGATCCAGACACTGGATATGGATTATTTATCTGGGGAATTATCTTATGAGGAAATCTCATTACTTCTTAATTAAATATAGACCCTTCAAAAAGGACCCCACCAAATGTGGGTTAACGATTTTGTTGAAATTTGGCACAGACGTTCTTTATCGGAAATAGATGTATCTCAGCTTTTCTCTAGTACCACGAAATATTAGATTAAATATACTAAAGAAAAACATCAATATTATTTTATGCATGTAGGTATCACAAACTAATTGTTTGAGGTACTGTAGATTTTGTGTAAACTTTACTTACTATGATTACCTGTAACTGTGATGATGATTTCAAATGGTGGCAGGAGTCGAGCAGTCGAGGTGTTAGGTTTCGAATGCTCGGACCAGTGTTTGATTGTGCTTGCAGCATTTTTTAAATGAGTAGAGAAATGATGTTATTTGGAATGTATTAACTAACAAACAAAATTGTGAGGAACTATTAAATCATTATCTGTCAGAAATGGCTCGTAGTTTTGACAGGAATTTCTTACAAGTATTTGGATGAAATAGGGTTGTAACAGAGGTCATCTTAGGGCATTCAGATGTTCTGTGCTTGACAACCGCAGATGTGGAAAAATAAATTTATAATTATTTAGCTTTTAATATTTTATCAAAAATAAATTTTAAATCCAAACAAGTAGGTATATTTTTATCACGAATTCTACATTTTGCATAAGCAAAGTATATTTCCATGTAATACTGTCATTATTTTCGGCATCTTTCAACAACAAAAAACGTTGGATGATTTAATGACTGAATTAAATAAGTTACATAATTATTTACATAACTATGCGTGCATCAACAAATCAGTCTTTGTCATATCAAATTTGTGGCTTGGCTAATTGAAGCGTCAAAACATGAGACCACACCACCGAACATCTCCATGCCCACCTTTCCATCGCTCTAGTGACCCATTCACAGTTCAGTTTCTAGGACTTACGATGATCTGCTCTTTCGATGTAGGACTTTTGTTGGGCCATGAAAGGGGCTACAGTACTACATGCAGCAGGTGTTGGACTCGCTAGAAAGTACAAGTGGAAAGGACTGCTTGGACCCCTTCTAGTAACGTGAATGGGTAAGTGCATCCCATGGTAGTTCTACACAGAGATCCTACAGGTTGGACCGTGAATGGGCCACTTTAATTTATATGCAAGTTAAACTAGTAAATTCATGTTTAGTTAATAACACCGTTCAGTTCATTGTTACTTTTATTACAGTATCGTAAGAAAGGAAACAGTCACATTTTTATTAGCTAAGCAATGGTTCTCATACAAAGAGAAAAGAATAATATATATATAAAATACTTCCACATTAAAAGTTGTGGATGCGAAAGTGAAGGCAAAATTTCATGGGGAAGTTTCGCACTTGCGGATGTGGAGCTCCATTACATCCCTAGGATGAAACTAGTGATAGAAACAGGTGAGCACAATATTTCTTGACACCGTGTGAAAGACATGAATGAAGTTCACTGCAGACACTTTTTTCTTCCAGATGCGTGGCTACAGGAAACAGATCTGGTTAACACTGTGAATGTCATATCTACCTAATGTTAAATGTAATGCTTACCAGGCACCCATAAACATGTTTTTGAAGATCGATGCAGATAAACTCATCATGGATCAGGATGTGTATCCTAATTGTGTTTTCTTAGCCATGCAATTCTTCAGTCCGCTGCAAAGACTATTTTATTTTGAATTCAGTAGTTGAAATTCCTTGCTTGCCAGAAAAAGTACACTTCACATGGCTGATATGGAGGTGTACATTTAGATTGAATAACTTTAATTGTACATGTCTTCTGACCTTGATCATCTACTGAATTTGAATTTTAGCAATTATGTCCATTTGGCCATCTCATGAATCCACTTACATACAAAACTGGTTTAATTCCACATACACTTCTAAAACATTGTCAAGGTATTATTGGTAGATGTTTGATGCCAGTTTCCCAAATTTAAAGCATATTGCGTAGTTGTTCTTGAATTCTATTGGGCTGTGCACGTATGGTAATCTTATTAATACTGTCCATAGGTACATAAGTTGCCTTCTCTCCCTTGCTTTTTGTATGATACATTCTTCCTGGTAGGTATTAATTGCACCATTTGAATCGTACTGCATGATAAGGCTGTTGGTTGTTTTTGGAATTCTTCAGTGGTTTCTAGAATCTGCTGGAAAGTTGCAGCTTCCTTATGAGGGGATATTTATTTGTGTGTTGTTCCTTCTGAAGGGATATTTTATTGTATTTTGTTGTCGTATCTGGTGTCAATTCTTGAAATTGTTCACCCATGATGACAGTGCCATGAAATTATTACTGGATGTGTGCTGCACTGCTGCTTTTGTTGTCCATTATTTTATTGGTTGCTATATGCTTCGTGCGTTCTGTTGCCTCAATTAGTCGTAAGTCCATTTTATCAATAGCAGCATGTTTTATCTCAAGCAGTAATCCCTTTTTATAATGTCTTCAATAAATCTTGGCTAAATAAGCTGACTGCTACTAAGCATTCAGGGGGACACAGGCTCAAATCACTACCTGGCCATCCAGATTTCGGTTTTTCGTGGAGTCCCAAAATCACTCCAATCAAATGCTGGAAGACCATGGCCAGATTCCTTCCCAGTCGTTAGTATCTAACTTGAGCGTGCTAAACCAGCCACTGAAAGGCCGATCCACTGAATATTGAATACCAAATTCGGAATATTCGTGATCATCTGCAGTCTCTTAATTTAACAGCATCATGTCGTCTGTTGCAACTCTCACCAGTGGATGAGCCACTTTAGACTCAACAACATCTAATCATTTCTGTACATGGAACTTCAAGTGAATGTCTTTCTGTGCTCACAGACCGCTTCATATATCGTCTACAAACACACATCCCGCTGAAGTGCGGGCAACCTCACCAGTTTTGTTTATGACTCTTATATAAGCATTAATTCAATGGATAACAGCTCTGTCCACTGTGGCTCCCGTAAACAGTTAGTTCCTGTATCAAGATATTCTCAAAATGTTAGTTGTAACCTCACAAATTGTTTTTTGTACAAGAATTTTTTGTGGGATTTAAATTCTATTTGTAGACTGATTGAGAAAAAGATGAAACAGACTAACCAATTTCTGGCACTATTTCTTGAGCACTAGTTGCTGTTTAATGCTTAGCTCATTTTTTGTCCTGTTCCTTTCTTTTTGGTGTTTTGAGTAATGTGGTATGAAGTTTGACCCCAGTTGATTGTGCTCTCTAATACAGATTTCTGAGATTTTAGGCAACTGAAATCAGTGTTGAGAGATACATTTGACTATGATTAGTGTTGGAGGATTCACTAGAATCAATAAAATTTTCATTATGAAATTCCTGCCATATAGCAATACATCGGCAGGTATCTGGATGGGGTTAAAGCAAGTCCAGTCCGTCATCAATGGAAACATAACCTCTTCATAGCCAAGCTTGTCATGTTGGATCTGAAGTATGTCTGGAGAGCTGCAGTTATTAATTTTCATACTAGATTCTAGAGTCCGACCGAAGGTTCGGCTTCGGCCAAATTCAGCCAAATGTTTGGCCGAAGCCGAAGTTTTACATCCAGCCCCTGAAAATGAACCAACTTTTACGAATACCGTCAACAGACGATAGCAAAGATAAAGAACCATCTGGAAAACATCATAAAAATCAGTGGGAAGTATATTGTGAAGCCTGTGTTAAATACCAAAGCTTGATTATTATTTTTTTTTTTTTTTAAATCAGAGATCTTCTATGCGCCCAAATTTTACAGAAGAAGTTTAACAGTTTACTTTACGCGATATCGTAGAAAAAAAGTTGTGCCACCATGGCTCGATAATCATCCAATTTCTTTGCGGATTAATGCATTACGTATGGACCTGGTTATCGTAAACCTGTTTCCGTACAACCTCGTTGAAGAAGAATCACTTCCCAGACTTAATTATATTGATCCTCAAACTCGACCCTAGTACAGACAAAAGCGAGAGAAATATTTTAGAATGTCTTTAATGCCAGCTGCGTACGAAAAAGTAAACAGTAAAGTTGCATTGATTTTACAAAAAGGCTGAATGGATCAGTTTTACCACGAAGATATGAAGTGATCAAGCAAACACGTTTTGAGTGTCACGGCACGTGGCATTTCCAAAGGTTCCAAAATAAAAATAAGAAAATTGGCTGTTAGTGTGTTGGAAGATCATACAAGGCAATATATTGCACAAAAAATCACTGAAACTGTTACCACATAAAATTCAAAAGAAAATATCCATACGGGTATACGTAATAATACTTCAAATATGAATGCAAACATCCGCTATGGAAATTTCATTTTTATTGGTTGTGTTGCTCACAGTCTACAGCTAATGATTCACAAAGTAATTTTTAAAGATATTGCTATAATAGAAATAGTAAAAAAGTGTTGTAAAACGTAAGAAGAGTGAACAAGCCACTCGATATCTTAATTAATAGAACAGAAAAATGCATTAAATCTGTATATGTTAGCACGAGGTGGAATAGAAATTCCAACTGCAGAAGAATGGATACAAATGAACAATTTTATAACTGTGCCGAAGTGTATTTAGGAAGCAACAACTTATATTTCTAGCGATTAATTATCAGTATCTTTAATTATATCAATCATTAATATAAAATTTCACACTTTTTGCAGGCGTCATTATTGAAAATTGCACTTGTTTACTTTCGGGTTTGCGCTGCGATTTATTTGCTGATAACGCCAACGTTTCGGCAAAATAGACAGAAGCCCTGATGAAGGCTCCAGGTTGGGGCCGAAACGTTGGCATTATCAGCAAATATATCAATCATTGACATGTTAAGCCCAAAACTTGCTCAGAAGGATGAAAGCTGATCAAATAATACTGCTCAAAAGCCGCTTGTGTGGGTCTGTTAACAGGAGATCTGTTTTCGCAAGAGAAACCTTACGGTTATTGATTGCCGCTCTAATCGATCTACGGTTTAAAATTAAGTATTTGCCTAGCGACGAAATTGTAAATACGAAGACTGATATTTTGTCATTTCTACGTCAAAACTGTGCACTGACAATAACAAATAAAACGGGTCATTTGGAGCGATTAAATCTTATTTTATTAGTGCCGATGTACTTTTTGTTTTGGTTATATTTAGTACATTTTTAATTAATCTGTATACGTGAAACTACTTCAAAAATATTGGTATTGATTCGGTTTTAAATGAAAATTTAATATGTGATACTAATTTAAACAGCAGAATATCGTATTTTAAAAGCTAGAATAATTTATGCTAGGTAAGAAGATTGAAATTTATTATTATTGTTGTTAAAAAAACGATGGTATTACTATATATAAGCTAACATGTATTTGATTTACCAAAGCTAAAACTCCAAAACTTATTAATGTAATCCACGGGACAAATTATTCTGATTTGTTTCGGGCTGTTACTGTTAAATTTTATAGTTTCTTTTTATTATTGCTAAATAAAAATAACTGCATTTATTTTTGCTAAATTGCATTGCTCAGAACCTGGATTGGTACTATTTTACTGTTTTATTTTATTCTAATAAATAAATATTAAAATCTTTGTTTATTAAAATCTTTGTTTATAATTATTGTAAAGGTGCAATTTATATAAAAAATACCACATATTAAACAAAATAACAGTTCATTTTTTACATGTCATATATACATCATGTTAGTGTTCTAAGATATATAATTATTTTTGAACCTTCGGCTTCAGCCGAAGGTTATCCCAAGAGCCGAACATTCGGCTTCGGCCAAAAAATGACCTTCGGTCGGACACTACTAGATTCCCTGTATCCAAGATAAAGTTGTTTAGCTATTAGAGGCCAATCACTTGATATTGTGCATCACTATTTTGCTACTGAAAGATCTGAGGAAGCCATGTATGTGCTATACCTTGTTCATTCTGAACTGGCAGCTCAAGGTCATGATCCCCTCGCCCAGCTCCTCACTTCACCACCCTTCCTCCGAGCAGACCGCTGTGTACAGGCATGCAACAGGCATTGTTGCAGTATTGTCATGTATGGTTATAAAACGCTCTAAGTGATTTGGCATAAGATAATTGTTATTTAGGCAATAGTAAAATACCAATAATTTCTCATTTATATAGTTTCTTTAACCCTTTGACTGCTGACGGCTGATCGTGTACCTGCCGCGCTGTGGCCTGCTACCTGCGCTAAGTGATTATCCCTGGGGACGGAGCCGTCCGAGCGGCTACACCCGCCCTGTGCTGAATGTTTCTGGCGAAGCACTGTGACCTCTCACGACTGATACAGAATAAATGCTCTCACTACATAGTTTCTCTGCAAATAAATTACTACAGAATAAAACTGAATCATTAACCCTATTTTTCATAACTAATAATTATTTCTTGCTTGCATTTTTCTCTCGATTTTTGCAGCTTTTGTCGAAAGCGTGGTGATTCTTAAATTTACGTCAATAGTTTACAGTTCTTTCTTGGCAGTTTCTGTAGGTCCCTTACTGTATTAGAGTGTTATTGTTGATTCGAAAAAAATGCTAGAAATATTCTATTCCACACTTACATACCGCGTTCAGACCACGACTGTAAAATTAGAGATATTCGAACTCGTACAGAGAGTTAAAGCCATCCGATTTTTCCTCGCGCTATTTACGAATACCATAGAGAGACCTTAAAATGATAATTGTTCAAGCAGCCTCCCCCACACACCGAAATTTGGTTTCCGGAATATCTTTGTAGATGTAGACACCCAAAATATCTCGATGTTGACTGAATGTTTGCTGCGCTTTGTAATTACCCGATTATACGTAATTTTGTTTCTTTGATGAAATTTGTTCCACATAAGTACTCAACAGATTTTTCATTTCTAAGCTATGAAGTGTCTGTCCATTAATTACGTGATGTGAAATAGATGGGGGGGGGGGGGGGGCGGGTTGCGGCGAAATCGCACGAAACCTCACCAGAGTAACAAAAAGCGGTATCTGGACATAAGTTCACTAAAAATTGGAGTATTTAGAAGGACATCTCTGGTCCAATATTGCCTAATTTTCAATTTTTTTCACGCTAGGCATCAGAAGACAAATAGCTCTGAAACAATACATTTCATCATATCCAGTATCTTTCCACTTTGATATTCGAGAAAGCTCTGATTCTGGAGTATTCTTCATAGTGGTTATACAAAACCGATTCTTTTCATCAGCTATATATTTCGTCAGTTCTTCTGTAAGAAATAACATGAAAACTGACAGAATACTTGACACATTCCCTATTTGACACGCATTTCCCAATAGTGTAACATCAAATGCGTGACTAACTGGACGAAAATGATTTTCTAGTTAGATTTATCGCCAAGACGTAATTTCTTCGTAGCCGTTTCACTATCACTTTCTGATTCTTCAGAACAACTAACTTGTTGAAACATGAGACTGCATTGTCACCCCTCCTGACGAGTATGTTTTAGGAATACAGCTTTCCGATTTTGTGGAATATCTATCACTTCCATCAAAATGAAGTAGTTCATCCTCAGTGTCGCTCATCGTAAGAATCTCCATGATTTATTCCTCAATGCACCCACGACGTCTTTCAATTTTCTTTACAAAATACAGGACACAAAGAACACTGATTTAATTTTCGTTGGACAGTGAACAGTAGAGTGAAGCCTAGGCTTCCAGCAGACAAACATTCGTACAATAAGCTAGCGACCAAAACTGCGAAAGGCTATAGAGAAATGTGGCGAGAAGTCCGCTGCATGACTCAGGTAGCGGCGCGTCTATATTCGTCATCAGCACACAGGTAGCGGCAGGCGGGTGCGGCTTATCTCGTCATCAGCACTTAGGGGAAATCCGACGGCTGCGGCTATACCCGTCATCAGCACTCGGGGCCCGCAGGCAGCATGGCGTGTATAGACGTCAACAGCAGTCAAAGGGTTAAGGGGACTGAGCATGAACAGTCTGTGTTTTTACTTCTCGTTTAAATGCACATTACTAATGATCTATAATGCAGAGGAAGTTGTAATTTTGTACCGACACTGAATGACATTAACTAAACGCATATATAGAAATTTATTTAATTATCTGTTACAGTTTAAAAATTACAACATCTTATCTAGTAGATTGTTTTATAACACACATTCCCATTTTGGTACCATTTACTAGTGCATCATCAGTCTATTAGCATTCAAACTGTGGCAGGCTGCAGTCAACATTCCTAGGAACTCATTATGCCTCTCCTTTTGTAGTTTTGAATATGTCTGGCGAAATAGGGAAAAAAACTTATTATACCACCTAATTATTTTGTTTCAAAATTACCACTAAAATTACGTACTTGATGACAAAAACAAAAAAAAATTCTGCAATGTTTTAGGCATAACACAGACTGTCCCATTCTTCACTTGGGAGAAATTTGGTAACCATAGCTCAAACCATTGTGAAGATATATGTATCTAATATTCTGAAAATGTGTTTTCAAGAAAATGATAAAAGACTGTTCACAATGTTTTTGACTCACCATATGAATTTTTCAGAACATTCCTGCAGTGTACTCTTGATGGCCAGCTGCTTCTTTATCTTCTGCAGACTTTTTTCAGGAGTCTTCTCCTTACTCTTTGGTGGTGGCTTCTGCAGCTCTTTCAGCTTCAACTACTCGCTGTCGATCTTTGGCAGTCAGAGCAGCTACAATATTATTTCCTGGTTGGATGCCTAAATTTTCCATTACTTTTGTCCTGCTAATGACACCATCATTGAAACAGATGACAGCATCCATCACATCTATTTTAAGTACTCTCAATCGAACAAACACTGTTCTTGGTACTCGTTGCCACACGCAGCTATTGAAACTTTCATTCGGATTTTGTGTATGGCCATGTAGACATCTGCTAAGTAATTTTGTGTCTGCATACCATTGTTCTGTTCAAGATTTTTGAAAGCACATTTATATTTACAATAATGTTACCAAGACTGTTAACACTTGAAGCACCACTGAACTTGTTTTCATCAGACATCTTATAAGAAAGCTTGCACTTGGAAGCACTGCCAGGTGACTTCTCATGCTGCACAACTTCTTCTTCAACGGTGTTCTTATTACTTACAGTCACTCCGAACTGATTCCTGTGAAACTTAGCGTTTTGCATTGAATTTCTTAATTCTTGACACCGTGGACACAATTAATAAACGAAACTACGAAAGTAAAGTCACTCTCACTAGTTAAAGCAGATCTGAGATAAACGCGATATGAAACTCATGAAAACAAACCAAAGAAATTAACACTACGGCGTATATTATCTCTGCTTCTTCTCACAACCATTTAGAACATATTTGTGATAATGTTCTTAAAATATGACTGTGGGAACACAAGGAAAACTATGTTTTCGTGTATCAAACAGCAGCAGTGAACTGAAAGGAGGCATGGCCAGTGTGCAGACATTTCTTCAAAGAGCATTTAAGACCAAACTAACAATTTAAAAGTTGACAAACCATTCATTTTTGGAAACAGGAGAAATTTTTCTATCAGATAAGAGACATAAAAGAAATTTCAAAATTTTTTTTCTCTAGTAATTTTCACGTCCAGGTCCCTTTAAGATACATGAAAAACTGTGAAGAGAAAGTTAATGTACCCGTTAGGGAACCTCAAAAACTGACAGTAGAGGTGAATAGTTATGAGCAGCGAAGCCTGTCTATAGGGAAGCCAAACTGTCGGGAAGCCTGTGTTTGTTTTTATTAACGATTTCTGTAAACAAAAACCACCACTTCTGGTCACTATCACTTCAAAATTTACATGACATGTTTTTATAATTAACTTCCACCGGGAAACACTACTAAAAATTGGATTTAATTCTAGAAACATCTCGTGAAACTTTTGAAACTAAACATTAGGACTGGAAGCTGGAAAGTTTATTTATTGATATCATGTAAATAATTTTTACCTTTATTAAGATATTAAATAGTTGGTAATACGCAGTTTCTGCAACACGATTTACTCATTTCGCTCATGATATGTAAATAAAACGCTCAATTTTACTAAATAAAACATCAGATTAGATGCAAAATATTGTAATACATACATTGAGGATGTTAGCACAGGTGTGGCAGCTCTTTCCCCTTTGCATGCAGGGGTAAGGGCAGTGCAGTGGGAATATTAGAGTGACCTTGGGCTGCCTCTGTTAACTGAACAGGCTATAGTGTGGAAGATTCAAGTGAAGAAGTGTGAAAGGACTCTAGACCTCATTAGAAAGGTGCTTAGGCACATTTGTTATGACCTAATGACAGTTTTGAATGTCAGCATACTGTCTGTTCTTTGCATAGCTCATAAGGACCTCGGGCACAAGTCTTAGGTTATAATGACAGTTGCTCTCTGAGGACGCTAAAGCCAAGAAACTTGGTTACTGCCTGTTTTTGCTGTACCCTCATAAGAACGAATTGTCAGTCTTCCCATTCCCTCCCCCCTTTTTTCTCCTTAGTGTGTTCCTGTTGTAGCTAGAATCAAATTCCTCTCTTTATCGTGGTATCAAGTAAGTGTTAGATCATGGCAACACACCTCATTCAGGAAGATGAAAAGTTCAAGCAGTTCATTGTAACAATTCCACAAACTGTTGTGAGAAGCCATAGATTGATTTTATCATCTGACAAGATGGAGTACTTATGCATTCCAGTCATTTAGTATGGAATTGATAAGACTTTCTGGAGCAAGAACTTCTGGCCTCCAAATAGCAATGTTTTAAATTTATTGGTTTATTTCATATATAGTTTGATTAAATCTAACTCCAAAAAGTCCAATGCAGGGCCAGTTTGGGGTGTGACTGGGTCATTAACTAAATAGAAATCAGTTGCTTGTTTTAAAATCTGTACCTATACATTTAAACATATTTTCATTAAAATTTTCTGACTTTATCAACAAAAAAATTAAAGTAAAAGATTTTGCCAGGCGGAGATGGGGGAGGGGGGAACCTAAGAACGCTTACCCGGAGCCTTGGCTGTGGCCCCAACATCTCAGCCACTATTACGGCATTGTTTGCACGTATGGATAATGAAATCTTTGCAAAGGCATGCGTATGCTTTTGGCCCAGGTTTGTAGTGGTATTAAATGCTGTATCCTTAAAATAAAAAGAGTTTCATGTAACATTGTTTTATGATTGAAATGAGTTATTTTAAAAACTTGACAATGTTGTCTGGGTTTTACTGAAACATCCTGTCATGTCTTCAGCAGAATAATTATCAAGGTGTTGAATAGGATGTTATGGTAGTGTGACTTGTGAATCTTATTTGTTGGAGGCAGTACTGTGCCCGGAGATGTGGAAAGTATACATAACAAAATATGTATTGAGACCACTTGTAAGGGAGTAAACCAATACCAGGGTTGAAGTATCGGTTTAATCACCTTAACTAACCTCCAACTTGCTTTCAGTACTGTCAAAATACTCACTATTCAAACTGTTAAACCATGTGTGAGCCTGGATAAATCAACTGTAAGAAATTACGGCCGCCACCTTCCTCATTATCCTTAGGAAAGAAAAGGTTACTATTCACTATGAGAAATATGCACTGTTCAAGTAAAAAAAAAAAAAAAAAAAATCAATATATTTTCAAAGTCACATTCAAAAGTCACAATTACAGTTGAAGTTGGCTATCGAACAAATCATTTCCAAAATTGCAAGCTATGAAGAGGAATAAAAACCAACTGACCCCTGTTAATAAATTTTCAAAGTATCATCGTCACACGTTCAGTAAAAATTCAAAACATCTGCCAAGACGGCATGGTTGGCACTATTTCCGGGTCTACCCATAAAGCACCAGGCGGCTGATCACTATTTCGCCTAACACAGAGAGTGCTTCGAGACTTTTGATTCAATGATGGCGTCTCTGAGTCCGTGGCCGTTATATAACATTGAACGCATGACACCTGTAGCATCGCGCTACTGAAAATAGTTTGGAAAAATTCTATGATCCCCAGTGTTCAATATTTTACAGCGTATAGTACTCGGCCTATTGATTGGTTTAGTTTATGATGACTTTGCTCTAAACTTACTCAGTTTATTGTAAAAAATTCGAGTGTGTTTGCGAAAAGATACTGTTTTCATGTAAGAAAAAGGTACTTCCCCTGGCTGGCTGTTCATTTCCACATTTAGGAACATTTTGTATGATTTTTCGATTTCAGGTTTCAAAACTTATGTCATTGTGTTCTCTGATCCGTACGGTTTACAATGGTGTCACTTTTATTTTAGAAATTATTAATCTTGCCAAAATCGAGGTGGTGTAACAAGGAGACACCATTAGGCCAATTTTCTGCTTTATTGAAATTACTATTAGAAATAATGTTTATTTTGAGAAAAGTCCTCTGGCACGGCCTCCTGCTTTACTCATTCCACATTTTGAAAGTGTTTTGATTTATTGACATGTGTTAAATCGTCCACAATTTCGATCTGTAGTTGCCGGTATATTTTCATACTGCGTAATTACTTTTAAACTGATTTAGTGCTTGTTTAACTATGTGGAATGCTTCGAAACTTTCATATGTTATGCAGTGTTATTTATTATTACATAAAATTTATTTGTTAGCTCTGAAAATTACTGAAAACATGTTGTTATATGGTGTTGGAAATGTGAGTGTGTTTGACGACGTTTTAAAGTCGTGTTTACTTTATTTATTCTACCTGAAACTATTGATTTACAGTGAATTTTATTTTCTCCCGGTTCGTTATTATTATAAACAATTTTTATTGCATCGAAAAGTGTTTAAAAATAGCGATATGGTCTCGTAACAAAAATAGTGTTTACAAGTTGAACTCTTGAAGATTTCAGTGATTTAGATGAGTTTAAAAGTTGTTATCTATTATTAACTGTCTGGTTAAGGCTGTTATTACATGTTGAGTTACTTTTATGATTTTAAATCTCTCTACTTTCGGATATAAGCTGCAGTATCGGCTTCTATATGATTCCTGTCCCCCATATCCTGTAGCAATGAGGTTTAAATTTTAACAAATTTTGATGAGCTCACACCATTCCCTAGCTCCTGTAGCTAATAAGTGTAGAATTTACCAAATTCTGAGGAGCTTACATACTAGTCCACTGACAACTGCTTGGGGTTGTTGATTAATATATTGTGCAGTGTTCCATAGTGATAAACTGTTTCCTTATCAACAATCCAAAGATACCATTTACTGTGAGCAGGCTATCATTAATAATAGGAGTTAAATATTAGCAATAAATCAAATTCTTTGCTCACAAGTCTGTTTCGGTGTCTGCTTACTGTTTTGTGTAATAACAATTTTTTATCATTTACAGGACTGAGAAGGATGCTGGCCAGTGGTCCATTAATAAACTAAAAGAATTATTAACTGACTTGACGATAGAAAATTCTTTTGGTAAGTTTGTTTTGATGCTTTGTTTATTTCCATTTGTAAATGTTGTGTTAAAGGTAAAACTTTTAAGATAGAAAACTAAAATTTGAAAGATTAATCTAAAATTTACTGGAGAAATGTTTTTGCTCAGTAGTTAAAATGTAAGTGACATTAAATTTCCTTCATAACTGTATTCATTTGTCATAAGATACCAACATAAAATAAAAAAAAATACCATGAATGGAGCAGTGTAAAAGAATCTTTTTTTTATAGTTCACCTATAATTTTTATGTGTAATCATTTCCCTGTCCTTTGCAGAGCAATTTGTTTAGTTGCATAGTTAGTGCTTATTTTTGTTTTATTTGTTTCTGTCTTCATTCTGGACATGGTTAATATTACAGTTTTTTGATTTATCTAATGTATCTTTCCTGTTTCTGTGATCTTATCATCCAACCCAATCAAATATATGATCATGACACTAATTTGTTAATGTTAGCTGACAAAGAACTTCTTTTAGTGCTGTCAAGTATTATGTACTCTTGAAGTAATATAGTTATGTGCCGTATTTATTAGTACCTATTTGCAGTCTATATTTGGTGGGCATTATGGGATCCTTGTATTTCTTATTAAACCACTTCCATTGTATTTTGGCCTTTTCATCTTAATACTAATATGAAGGAACCAGGATTAATTATGTATCATTTTTACTTAATATTTTTTGATAGCTACGTGAAAGATGCCAATTAATCTTAGCAATGTCTTTCACTAGACATCTGTTATTTTATAATGCTCATTTTATACACTGGCACAGATTTTTAATGGAGCTTATATTCATAAAATTCACCATTGGGAACCTTACATATGCCAAATTTCACACCGAGCTTGTTGGGTGAGTGGTAATGCTCTGGCCTTGCATTCAGGAGGACGTGGACTGGAATCCCTATCCAGCCAACCAGATTTGGGTTTTTAATGGTTTCCCCGAATCACTCGGGCAAATGCTCGTATGGTTTCCTCAAAAGGCCATGGCTGAATTCCTTCCCATTCATTGTCCCCAGTCCTTTCCCACATCTAATGACAGTGACATCGATGTGGTGTAAAGCCATAAGCAGAAGTCAAATTTCACATAAATACATTCCTCAACAATACCATGTAATCCCGTAAGGGCAAACAGGAATAGGAAGGACCTAATCTATAATGGAGATTGCACAAACAAGGAGTTCGAAACTAGTGAATTCAGTATGATGTGTGGATTGAATGTTGGTTCCTTCACAAGAAATTTAGTTTCTCAACTTATGTGACATTATTCCACATTTTCCTCTCCAGTGATAATCTTGTCATCTCCATGAATGCATAACAACCTATGTCTCCAGTCTCTTTCTCATACTCTCATTTTTGTCTTCCCCCACAAATGTTCCATTCAGTAAAACCCTCTGTAGACAAATTATTCTGCTTGTGTGGTGATGTTACCAACATCCTATTTATTATCTTATAGAACATTCTAGCATGAATTCTGTTTTTAACCCATTTCATAAATATGCTCATTTCCCATATTATTGGCCTTACTAATTTTGAGTGTAATTCTATAGCCCCACATTTCAAGTATATAATGTTTCTTTCCTCCTTTTCACCTAGGGTCATTTTCAGTTCAAGCTTCTCTTTCATTAATGCTGTATTCTATACATACATCTCTATAAATTTCTTTGAGTCATACCAAGCATGGTGGGTAAGCGGTTAATGCTCTGGCCTCACATTTGGGAGGACTCCAGTTCGAATCCCTGTCCAGGCATCCTGATTTGGGTTTTCCTTGGTTTCCCCAGATCACGCCAGACAAATGCCAGGATTCTTTCTTCAAATGGCCATGACCGAATTCCTTGCTGTTCCTTGTCCCCAATCCCATCCCACCTCTAATGACCTCAACGAGGCGTAAAGCCATAAGTAAAAAAAAAAACACAAAAAAAAAGAACTTACGAGTCATATTAATGTCTGACAGTTAGATCTCTCTTCTGATGAAGGCAGTTTTGCTAATATTATATTGCTTTTGATAATAGTCTTGCTTTAGTCATAGTTTGTAACTGCACTTTTAAATGATAGGCTTTTATTTCTAATCTTTAATGTTTCAGCTTTGATTTTTAGTATACAACTATAGTTGTCATTTCATGTGACCTTTTTGATATCTTTTTCTTTCTTTCGTTTTTAAAATCCAAATTCCTCTCCCACTACTTTTCCTATATGATCCAGCAATTTCTGAATCTTTTCTCTATTGTGAATAAATCAAGTAGTTGCATGCTGACTCTTTGTCTTTGAGTGCAATAAAGTCTTCACAGTTGTACCACCTAGATACTTTGACTAGCAGGCTGTGCCTTCATCTTTACAGTCTGTATTGGCTGTGTTGGCTCCCAGTACTGTACCCATTTTTACTGTGTCGGCTCACCTGCAACTTCTCCTCGGCTACCTTCCCCTGTGGCTCTTTCAGGTCTGCGCACGAGCAAGCCAGCAGAGTCGGATGGTTACCAACTGCCAGTGAGCTCTGACCTAGTTTCCCAGACTTAGTAAGGCGAAGATTGCTGTCTCTTTTAATGGCGTCAGTGACAGTGAGATGGATTTCAGCAGCTTTCTTGAGTCAAGTGCCAAAAGTATGTTAAATTTATTAAAATCAACCTTTTGGCGATGGTTGTAATCATGTTCAGCAAAGGCTGATTTATTGTGTTGTTCCAGGTGGAGATGGCATAGTTTTCTATAGTGTGCATAATCTGCTGAATGCAAGTTTTTCCAAACTTGCATGGGATGCTGTAGACATTGGAAATCCTAACGCTCAGATCATCCTTTATTGAGCAGATGCAGACACTTGTTTTGGCTGGTGAGCTGTGAATAATTTTAATGCTGTGCCAATTCTGCCAATTATCTCTGAAGTGTTTCTGGCAAATGGAAGCCTTTTGTGTTCCTTCATGCTTTACTGGATATTTCTTCATCTGCCGTGTTGAATCACATGTTCTAGTTGCCTCTCTGTATATCTGTTAGCTCTAAGCTGATCCTGTTCCGGCACCGAGCGTGGTGGTGTAACGGATAGCGTTCTGGCCTCGCATTCGGGAGGACAGCGGTTCGAATCCCCGTCCGGGCATCCAGATATGGGTTTTCCATGGTTTCCAAAATCACTCCAGGCAAATGCCGGGATGCTTCCTTAAAAAGGCCATGGCTGAATTCCTTCCCATTCCTTGCCCCCATCCTTTCCCGTCTCTAAAGACCTCACTGTTGAGAGACGTAAAGCAGTAAAAAAAAAAAAAAAAACCTATTCCGGTGGTACACTTTCAGGTACCTCCTTTGCCTTTATATACAAGCCTACTTGACACAGAGTATTGTAGAAACTCCTTGCTCTCAGATACTGATCATTATGGGCCAGGTACCAGTTAATGCTATGTGACAGTTCAGGTTCTTATCCATTTACACATAAATTTTATGCTGTGAGGTTTGACAGTTGCTCCATCCAGGGATCTTTCCTTAAAATCTTCCATGTGTTAGTTAGTAACTATCTGAGAAAGTGGGACCTGAACCCTATGTCAGGTTGTTAACTCTGTCTTCCTGTTTATATTATTCCACTTTGTTAATTAGACTAGTAGACATCAGAACATTTTCTGATTAATCCATGATAGCCAGTTAAAATTGATTATTAGTTCCAATGTCTCCTTCAACCGAATAAGAGTAGATAATAGCACCACATCAAAACTGACCATTAGATGTCAATCCTTCAGTTTGTCAGATATTTTGCTTAGGTTGGAGCACTGATTTTACTGACCAGTTGAGAGACTTGTCAAAGGTGGACTTTCCTTATGAATCTCCAGCAAACCATATACCTGTGATAGTTTAAATGGTCTCTGCAAAAAATTTTACCTTCTTGAACAATCTGCTACTGTCTTCTATATTGTTAGTTGCATCATTGTCTAAAAGTCAGCGGGAAGGTTCATCAACTGTTTTCCATCTTTTGTTTGTACTATTCTTCCTGGAGCAGTACGTGTAGCTTTTCCCTCACCTGCCAGTTGTAGACTAATCTCATTCCTCTGTCACAATGCATGCAGTACTTCACATTCCTCCCTTGTTATGTTAGATATCAGAGACAGTTATTTCTAGGCATCAACAAGTCTTTGTGAACACTTTTAATCACTTCCCCTTGAAGAATGCAAATAGCTTGTTAAACTGAGTTTGTATCAAGTGTAGGCATGTGTGTTGGCCTGAGAGAAACACAAAATAGAAATGGTGGCACATCGAGTTGCTTATTGACAAGTTTAACTGCAGTGCAACCCACTGCGAGACTCTCCTTAGTTCTCTTTGTTTCTGTTGGCTGACACATGGCTGGCTGTGGTTCCCTCCAAGCATCTTTCCAGTCCCAAGAATCAGATGAAATTTTGCTAGACAATTATCAGTGGCTTTCCAGAAAATGCAGTGGGTTATAATCAAGCTTGCATTGTATCTAATGGATGTGATCTCTAAGAAGTTTTTTTCCATCGAAGGCCATAACTTTGGTTTTATTGAGGTAAATCTTCATGCTCTCTTATGGAGGATATATACCAATCTCTGAATGTCATCTTCTGTTTCTCTCTTCACAAAATGCAAACTCTCAAAGAAAATGATTAAAACTTCAATGTCCTTCTTTAAATTTTTAATGATATCATACTGCTTGTTTAAAAAATGAAGTATTTAACAACATATTGAAATAGTCGATCTTTTTGATCAATGTATCATAATTTATCAACACAATATTATGACACAGCGCATCGATGTCCGTAGTTTGCCTGCAATTCCTCGAAAAAGCCGATTGTGGTGAAACATTCATACAAAAGGATCGTAGCAGATGAGACTTGCATTTATGGGTACAGTGTTGAGACAAAAGTTCAGTCATCACAGGGTTTGGAAAAGAATATCCACAACCAAAACAGTTTGGTACAATGTTAAAGTGATGCTCACTGAAGTTGTTGAATGACGTTGTGCATTTTAGATTTTTGGCTTAACGTCTGTCAACCATTAGTACTACAAAGATGCACGAAAAATTTTGCAAAAAGAAATTAGTTGTGTGATAAAGCGCAAAACTTTAGCTGTGATTATGTACCTGCTCAGCTTTGTCATATTGCCTGATGTTTTGTGGCTTCAGCTGTTTCTGAAAGTAGCATATAATCCATCAGTTTGTTGCTAGCCCTGCTTTTGCTTCTATTCATATATCCATATTTGGAGGAGGGTGGGAGTACAAGTATCTTTATCTGTTTGTAAACCAAAGTTTTTGTTCTGTTTGTTATTTGCCATTTTGGCATCAATCCATTTTTTACAACATGATTTTCTAAACATCATCCAAGATCAACTGACTTTCATTTGGTATTAAACTTGGATGAACACACATTCGGTTTGAAACCTTATTCATATAGGGAGGGACAAGCCATACAGCAATGGAGGTGTGCTTACCATATGTTGTAAACTTTTATGTGTGCACACCTCCCTTGTCAAATGGCCTGGCCCTCCCTGTCTGTATGCATAAGCTTTTAAATATTGTACAATTGAGTTAACCTCATGTTGTAGCCCTCCTTCCTTTAACTTCCCCCATCCTTGTTATTTAGAGACATCCTTAGCAACAGATGTCACTCAAATCTTGCTAGGTAAATGTTTTTGCAATTTGTTCCTGGCCTGGGGTGGGGGAGGAGAAATCGAAACAATGATTTGAATAACTCCAATTCTGTAACTTCTATGTAAGTGCATTAAGGCACTATTGACTGGACTTAGTTGCTACCTCATGCTTTGTATTTATCAAGAATTTTGGATGGTTTGCCATAATCGTCAAATTGAATGCTAGGTTTTCCATAATTTTTATTTCAAAATAACTATAAGCAGAATAACACAGAACACATTGTTACTAAGCTTACATAGTTTGTAGTCAGATGAAGAAACTTCAGCTTTTCTCCCTGATTCTTAACAAACTCAGAAATTGTGCGGGTGGCAGTAAACTCCATAAGGGGAAAAATCTAGTATGGCAGTCTGTTGCACAAGTTGTAAAGCTTACTGTATGTATATCTAATTGCCATCAGAGAATGTATGACATACTATCCTTGAAATAACATGTCATATGTCACGTTAACTTGTCTACCGCTGTCACTTACGAAGGCTGGGTGTATAAGAACATCCATTTGAGAACTTCCACTGAGAACATGCATTAAAATCACTCCTAAAAATCAAAAGCTTTATTCCAATTTCCTAATTTGCTTGTGGATATTTATATTGCTCTGTTGATGTGGATATTTATAGTGCTCTGTTGATGACTACTTACTGAAACATTTGTTTTAAAGACACTCTCCCATTTTCATATCTTAACTTTAATAAAGTACTGGTTTCATTCACATAAGTGTTTTGCTCTGTATGAGTTACATTTATATTTCAGAAAATATATGTATGTGAAAATGTCACAATTGACATAGATCAGTCTGGGGTTTTCTGGTAGACAGTGAAATTTTATCTTTACTTCATCCATAATAAATGAACTTATGAAAGTCTATAACTGTTTTCAATTGACTGGTGAGCAAATTTTACTGCAACACAGTGTGTTGCAGTAAAATTTGCTTACCAGTCAAGTGAATATTTAGTTTGAATTTATTGCCAAACATTTCATTTATGATTGATGTTATTTATTCAGGTCTTAATAGAAGGAGAGATAACTGAAATAAAGTGCTGTAATGGTGCCTGTGTGAATTCTTTCTTTCCTTGTGCCATAAGGGATTGGAATGCATAGAGCAGTGTTTAGTTTTGTTGCAAAGTGCCATGTGTTTGTGTATTTCAGTGTATAAATGCAGATTTCTATTTGCATGTTTGTTTTTAATATTTTTTTTTGTGATTACTCTGCCTAGGATTATTGTTATTTTTTAAAGAAGTGTTTTTTGCAAATAAACTTTTTTTCCCAGCAAAATGCGTAATTACTGAAGTGGAAACGTGTGAAGGAGAAGCTGCTGTCAACAACAGGAAAGGAAAGTTAATTTTTTTCTATGAATGGGACTTGAAGTTAAAATGGAAAGGTCAGCTTTTTGATTCTGAAAATACAAAAATTGAAGGCACAGCATCAATACCAAATTTGAGTGAAGAATACAAGGTGTCAGAGATAGATGTAAGTTACATGTGTTTTGACAGGTCCACAGTTTTCAAATTTTGAGATCCTCTAAGTTTACACTATTGAAGTAGTTGTGAATACTAGAAATCAGTCTATAGTTAAAAATTGAGTTTAAGGTATTTTTACTAAGCAATTTTATTTAATCAAGAGCCATACATGCTTTAATAAGAAATAAAATTGCTTTTACAGCATATCACATTGATTAACTTAAACTTCATTGTTTTGTAAAAAGAATTAGACTTTTTAGTAAATTCACCTGTTAAAATTTTTCTTGTGACAATAAGAATTTTACTAGAGATATTGAAAGAAAACTCTTCTACATAATTTCTTCAGGTTGAGTTCACAGTTAAAGCTCCAAGTGCTGAAGCAGAGAAGCTGAAGGATGCTATTGAAAAAGATGGGAGAGAACTAATCCGATCACAGCTGGGAAAATATGTTTCAGCCTTAAAAGAAGGTAAAATGATTGCTTTGTTATATCATATAACCCACATTGGCAAGGATTTCTGCACATAAATTATGACAATTTTAATATTTTATATTTTTAGAGTTTTCAAAAGGGATGATCTTGCCAAAGAAAGGAGAGAAGCCAGAAAGTTCTACAAGCAAAGGTGATGGCATCTCAAACTTGTCTGCTAGTTTCAAAAAGGTTTGTATGTTGCACAGTAATTTCATAGAAAGTGATAATCTTGAAAAGTAGAATAAGATGTATTTTGTCAGGAACAGTGATTCGACCACCAGGATAGGAGAAGGCTGGTACGTGTTAGATGATCAGCTGAGATTCAATCCTATTACAAATAACAGGCATCTGACGGTTATGAGATCCCATTTAATAGTCATCGAAAGCCGTGACATTCAGCCGATAACATGACTACGAGGATCTTCCCGACAGCGCCTATATGATACTCTAATTGCATCCAACAGAGTAATAACTCATACAATAATGTATATTGTATGATTGGATGGCAAGCTAAGTGGCTGATGGTATGCCACCCCCATGTTCTTGCAGAGCCTAAATGGTGAACAGAATTGAGAAATGAGAGTCAGTTTTACAGTTAGAAACCCATGCTGGCTGATGGAAGCTACCCCTGGAATTGAACTATCTACTCGTTGATGACTGCCCACAGAGTGCACTAATACTTCGTTGTTACCTCAAAGGTGAAGTAGGTCAGTTCCAACTAGTAATATTGATCGAGTAAGCATCTCTGCACATTCCTGACAATACTGTGCTCAGCTCAGCATGTGCGAAGACTGGCTGCTCGCCATTGAAAATAAAATATTCTAATTCCCTTTTAATAAACCAGTTTGTTCATTAATTACATGTGTTTTTCCAGAATTCCGGACCCCCTCCCCATAAGATTTCGTGAGATCTGTTCGGACCCCCCCCCCCCCCCTCTAAAATGACACGAGGTTTTGATGGAGTCTCCCACCCCCTCCTAATTGACCTCGTAACTTTTTGAGACTTTTGTTTTTAGCTCTACTATCCTACAAGAATTTCAAAACCTCACGTGAGATTTCGGTTGACCCCCCCCTCCTCCTTGGGAGATTTCACCGGACCCCTCCCCTCCCCCTCCCCTCCCCCTCCCATTTCACCTCACGTAATTAATGGATGCCCCCTTACGACTCTGACTACATTTGTTGACTGAGGTGCCTTCAGAGAGCAGTTCAATACAATACACATGGATAGTTATTGCTAGCATTCTAACTTAACTTTTTTCAATCTATAAAATATTTCACGAGAAATATTCATTAAACTTTTTATTTTTTTGTAAGTTTTACTTTTGCTTCCATCACTACCATTTGCACTCATAAACTGAATGTTTTTACTTTGATATTCTGTCCTATAATAATTGTTCAACTGACAAGTTGAGATTTTCAAATGACAAATAATTTTCAAACGCTCTGAAAGAGACTATGCTATTTTAAAATGCCAAAGGTTATAACTAGAGGGGTTTTCCATAGCATATTGGTATTACACAATGTACCGTATGTGAACTATTTTATGTGTCAGTGGCATATTTAATTAGATTAGCATTTTAATTCAAATCCTATACTGATTATTTCTGGTAGAAGTAGCTAGATGAAATGTGTATAATACTAGTTGTCAGTTCAGAATGTTTGAATGGGTAAATCATCTGAGGACATAAACTATGTATAGATGTAATGGCATCTTAAATATTTTGTCACTGTAGTTTTTCTCTTTTCAAGGTCCATATGACATCTGCAAATCAGCAGGAGAAACAAAAAATTGCAAGATACGTGCCACTGAACATGTCTGTAAGATTTCAGTGTAGAAAGGAAGAATTGTACTCTGCCCTTACCAATATTCAGGTATATAGTCAATTTAGAAATTGTGTTTTATTAATAATCACACATATAACTCGTTTAATGATAAACAAACTTGTTGTAGATGGTCCAGGCATTTACTGGTGGCCCAGCTAAGCTCGAAGTGCAGGAAGGTGGAAAATTTGAACTCTTCGGTGGAAATATACATGGCGAATTTATAGAGCTGGTAAGATTATTTAACCCGATTGTGTTGTAATGAGTTAAGTACAGAGGTTACATGACTATGATCCTTTTAACACACAATAAGCTGTATGTATGAAAAGTTTAAATTTATGTGGTTGTATTTTGGACTGAAAGGTTTCCACATCCTGGGAGTTATTTATGCTAAATGTTTATGGCTTAGTACTACTATTCTTATATTGCAGAATGTTATGTGGGTTGTCTGTAAAGTTTTTTGCACCAACTAAATATGTGAAGATGGTGACACAACTTAGAAAATTATGAAATTTCATAAAAACTGGGTTATTCGCGCTTTTTGCAGCTAAATATTTGCAACTTTCTGTAAATTTTTAGTGTAGAATAATTTATGTTAGAACTTTCAGGACTCGTGGAAGTATGATTGCACACATTTATAAGTAGAGCAATATTTCACTTCTCAAAGAATAACAGAATATAAAAGTTATGTAACAAAATATTCTCTGCTCTTTGCATTGATTATTAATTGACAAATTAGCATAGGGTGTTGTGACATTTTTTATAGTAGTATGAACCCACATCAATAAACTATTGATTGCAGTGATACACTGGATTTCTTTTGGTTTTAAAATAGTTACCTTGCTTCTGGTTAATAAGAGTGAGAGGGTTGTCTATCTGAAATACACTCCTGGAAATTAAAATAAGAACACCGTGAATTCATTGTCCCAGGAATGGGAAACTTTATATACACATTCCTGGGGTCAGATACAACACATGATCACACAGATAGAACCATAGGCACATAGACACAGGCAACAGAGCATGCACAATGTCGGCACTAGTACCGTGTATATCCTCTTTTCGCAGCAATGCAGGCTGCAATTCTCCCATGGAGACGATCGTAGAGGTGCTGGATGTAGTCCTGTGGAACAGCATGCCAAGCCATTTCCACCTGGCGCCTCAGCTGGACCAGTGTTCGTGCTGGACGTGCAGACCGCGTGAGACGACGTTTCATCCAGTCCCAAACATGCTCAATGGGGGACAATCCGGAGATCTCGCTGGCCAGGGTAGTTGACTTATACCTTCTAGAGCACGTTGGGTGGCACGGGATACATGTGGACGTGCATTGTCCTGTTGGAACAGCATGTTCCCTTGCCGGTCTAGGAATGGTAGAACGATGGGTTCGATGACGGTTTGAATGTACCATGCACTGTTCAGTGTCCCCTCGACGATCACCAGAGGTGTATGGCCAGTGTAGGTGATCGCTCCCCACACCATGATGCCGGGTGTTGGCCCTGTGTGCCTCGGTCATATGCAGTCCTGATTGTGGCGCTCACCTGCACAGCGCCAAACACGCATACGACCATCATTGGCACCAAGGCAGAAGCAACTCTCATCACTGAAGACGACACGTCTCCATTCATCCCTCCATACACGCCTGTCGGTACGTCCACCCGGCCTCCCGCATGCCCACTATACGCCCTCGCTCAAAGTCCGTCAACTGCACATACGGTTCACGTACACGCGACAGCTGTCGCGGCATGCTACCAGTGTTAAAGACTGAGATGGAGCTCCGTATGCCACGGCAAACTGGCTGACACTGACTGCGGCGGTGCCCAACTGCTGCGCAGCTAGCGCCCTTCGATGGCCAACACTGCTGTTCCTGGTGTGTCCGCTGTGCCGTGCGTTTGATCTTTGCTTGTACAGCCCTCTCATAGTGTCCGGAGCAAGTATGGTGGGTTTTACACACCGGCGTCAGTGTGTTTTTATTTCAATTTCCAGGAGTGTAACATTTTTGGCATGGCATATTTATGTGCTCGTGTACAAATTTTATGTGATGGTTGTTCTCAACTTGACATCGACTAAACTGGTGCCTTATAGCTATTCAAATAAAAATCCCAGCAGGTGGCAGCGATCTCGTTGTCCCCCGCCCCAATTTTCCAACCATATGAGTGAAAAATCTAATGAAATTGAAGATGATGACAGTTAATAAGAACTTTCAACAAAAATTATTTTGGTAAGAAAAGTGCTGTGTGGTCCATATGGGCAAGATAACTTAAGGTTACACAAGTGCAATGGAAGTAACTGAGATGGAGATAAGTGGGTGGGGTGCTTGTGAAACTGAGAAACTTTCATTGTTAAACATTTTTTTAGCATATATTGTATGTAAGAGTATTGCATGAATCCTGCACATTTCTTAATAAATGTTGTTAAATATTCTGATATCACCTCACGCATCGGCTGATTTGAAATATAGTTGCTGTGTGTTGGGATGATAGGGTAAAAGTTATGGAAATCTGGTGTGCCTCTTTTTTTTGCCGGCAGGACTTTCAAGTGTCCTGCTTTCTGAAAGAAATGATTACAACCTTTAAATGAGTTTTATTAGGAAGTGTTCTTGTTAACCAAATCACTTAATACACGTGGTTTTCCTTTGTGATATTTTATTGTAATATAAAAACATAGGTTTTGGGAACCACTGTTTATAAAATAATTGTGAATTCATGCATTTAAATTTATTTATATTACTCTTAAAGCTGCCTATTTTTTAATTAGAATAAACTTTCTTGTATAGTTAAGTGTTATATTTGTGGACGTGTCGTCACACCATCTTTTGAGTTTGACATGATGAGGGCTCCAGGAAACCTGGCTTCATTCAGTTCGTAATTCTAAATTAGTAGTTTCAGGATACTCTGATGTAAAAAAAATAAAAAATACCAAGGTATTTATTTGCAGGGAAAAACATAAGAAGGTAAGGGTTGTGGAAGGAGAGGAGATAGAGAACTTTTATCTTAATTCTGCACCAAAGAAGGAACAAAATAACTATAATGCATGTCACAGGGAAAACATTAATTTTTAAAAGAATCGGATGTTCTTTAACACACATTAAAGTTGTTTGTTTTTAAAGATGAATTGAAGGAGGCATAGTACGGGGTTATGAAACATAAATTAGTTAAAAACAGCATAATTGTTCTTTGCTGCTGGTAAGTTGTAGCATTAATTTATTTGTGCCTGTAACTACTTGATGTAAATGCTGTAATAATCACTTCTGTCAAATTACCTAACTGCTCACTACATAATACTTAAATCAGTTGTAACTTAGTTCCATAAATGTTCAACAATGAGCAGACCTTACACCAGAAAAATATAGTTCACTCACTATTTTCCTTACACTTGGCATGTAGTCACAGAGCGTGGAGGGTGAACGGTTAACATTCTGGCTCCGCATTCGGGAGGGTGCAGGTCCGAATCCCCGTCCGGGCATCCAGAATTTGGGTTTCCCATGGTTTCCCCAAATCACTCCAGGCGAATGCTGTGATGCTTCCCTTCAAAAGGCCATGGCCGAATTCCTCCCTGTTCCTTATCCCCAGTCCCATCCCGCCTCTAATGACCTTGATATCCACGAGGTGTAAAGCCATAAGTAATAAAAAAAAGGCATGTAGCTAATTGGCCCTTGTTGTTGAAAACACCTCTGGGAAGCCTGTTTTGAGATGCCTGTGGTAGTAGTGCCCTCTGAATTTTTTGAGGACCAGTCAGAGTAAAGTTTGGATAATAGGTGTAGGCTTTTGTTGGCAGGAAATCCAGAATGAACTCCTTCAGAGTGTTCTTTCCCCAGAGGCATCAGTTCTCCTGTGGCTTCTGGCTGCAGAATTCTTCTACCCATCAAGCCACAGGGATTGCATCTGTGATTTCAATCCTTATTGCTTCACCTTCATTCAGTGTTAGATATACTTTCAAAATTTTCCTTAAGTTGGTGACATATTTTGTAATGTGTTATAGTCACGTGGTCGTGCAACATGGTGACTGAGTGAGCGCATCGTGGATGACTTGTGGAGTAGTTTATACGATTAAGTAGAACTTATAAAAATTCGTGGCCATGGTGGGATTTGTACCTGGTGACCATGAGTTTTTAGTTTAACCACTGAGATACCAGACCACTCGTTTAATGAATTAAGAGTAAGAGATTATTGATAGCATCAGCTCTAAAGCAATTTGTAGCAGCACTTGCTTTCTAGCACATACACAGAACATTATGGCCACCTGCTTAATAGGGTGTTGGTGGAGCAGTGATTTGGGATGACACAGATTTGACAAGTCCTTGGTAGGTTTTTGGAGGTGTCTGGTATCAGATGGCCACACACAGATCACAAGATTCCCTTAAATTAGGGGCCAGTGGTTTGTGCATGTGGAACTGGCACCTGATAGTATCCCAGATCATTCTGTTGGGTTGAGATCAGGTGAATTTGGTGGCAAAGACATACACATTAATGCCTTTTGTAGTGACAAATTATGCCCTGTTTGAAACAAATAGTAAAATACACAATTATGGCACTAGAAGTAAAAATGATCTTCACAAGGATTACAAGTCGTCATTTGTTCAGAAAGGGGTCTGATATTCAGGGATACATATCTTCTATAAGCTCCAAAAACATTTTAAATGTATAGCAGATGATAATATTAAATTCAGGAAAAAAATTGAAAGAACTTTTGACTACTCCTTCAACTCTGTTGAGGAATTTATTTTTGAGGTATCTACAAAATAACTGCCAGTAGTTTTAGTAAATGTAATTGGCATAAATTAGTACCATGCATGCTTTGACTGTACACCTTTTGGTGTATGTATTATCTTGTTATGCAATTGTTTAAATGTAAATTGACAACTTTCCACATCCCACAGAGCGAGTCTCTTATATTGGGATCAATGGAAAATGAAGGTGTTGTTTTGTATCAACATTAGTGTTCCTCAAACCACTTTGGCCTGATGCTGACCTTGTGACATGGACAGTTATCCTGCTTGTAGATGCCATCGCTGGCAGGACCTGAACAGGAAGGGATGCAGGTGGTCTGCAACAATTTTCATGTAGTCCAAAACTGTCCGCATGCCTTTACCACTTCAATAGGTCCCATGGAAGCAGAGGTATATGTCCTCCATAGCATAATACTGCCTCCTGTGGCCTGTGCATATGGCGTGAAGCATGTTTTGAGCAGCCGTTGGCCTGGAAGATGGCGTATCCGGACATGACCATGGACCTGATGTAACAACTGATTAATCCAACCAAATGACAAGTTCCCATTGATCAAAGGTGCAATATCAATGATCTCGTGCCCACTGCAATCATGATTGACAAAGTCATTGGGTCAACATGGGAACAGACGGGTTGTCTGGCATGGAGCCGCATGTTCAACAATGTGCACAGAATGGTGAGCACCGGAACACTTGTGCCTGCACCAGCTTGTACTCTGCGATGAGATCTGCCATAGATTGACCCCTATCACACTTTACGAAGTGGGCAAGCCTTCGACTTCCACATTGTGTGATGAGGCATGGATGTCCACCAACTTGTCATCTACTTGCAGTTTCACCATCCTTTAACCACTTTTCATAGATGCTCGCTACAGTAGCACATGTACAGCTATCAAGCCTTGTCATTTCTGAGTTGCTCGTTCCCATGCTTCAGGTCTTCGTAATCTGCCCTTCGTCAAAGTCACTTATGTCTGTGAATTTACCCCTTTGCCATATGTATCATCGCTAGAATGACTCTCCAGTTGTCTGCTCGACTTATATACTTTCCTTACCGCATGACATACCTGAAATGTCACCAGACTGCATGCCATCTCACAGTGGCCTGTGGTCATAATGTTTTGTCTGGCTGGTTTATGTTCCAAGAAGTGGTCTATTAGAAAGCCAGTTTTAAAAATTCTATTGTAATATTTTGTGAAAAGTGTTTAGTAAATTTGTTAAAATTTGAAAAATTGAATTACAAAAACTGTTACAGGTACCAAATGAAAAAATTTGTCAGAAATGGCGATTCAAGGGATGGCCAGAAAATCATTTCTCTATCGTAACTATAAAAATGGAAGAGTTAACAGATTGTACAGAGATGAAACTGGACCAGACTGGTGTACCTGAAAGGTATATATTAGGATTAGGCTTATTATGAGGGTGGCCCTTTAAGTTTTTACAATCAAACAATAGGTGGCGTTAATGAGTTGTGGCACCACTGTATTTGTGAACAATGACGTTTGTTATTGTGAAGCCAGTGGCAATTTAGAAATTGACTGAGAAAGTTGTTGATAGTGAATGTTTAAAAGAAGCAAGTTCGTGCAAAAATGGAAATCACCTGTGAAGGTTTACATTGGATGATTTTTTATGATTTTAAAAAAGGCCTTACTCAACAACAATGCATAGAATCGCTTCGTGCAACTTTTGGTAATGAAGCACCATCAGAGAAGACTGTTCACAATTGGTTTGCAGAATTTCGTCATGGTCATGCGTCCGTCAGTGATGAATATCGAGAAGGTCGGCCAAAATCGGTTGTCATACCTAGAAATATCGATGCTGTGCGCAACATGATCAAAGAAGATCGGCATGTGACTTACAGACTGTTAGAGGCGTCTCTTAGGATATTGCAGACTGCAATACAATCGATTTTGCATGAACATTTAGGTGTGAGAAAGAAATGTTCCAGATGGATTCCGCATAATTTGACCGAAGTGCAGAAAAAGGGTAGTGTTGATTGGTGTCAGGAAATGTTGAAAAAATTCGACTGGGGACGTTCAGAATCCGTATACAACATTGTTACAGGAGACAAAACTTGGATATATTCGTATAAATCTTAAAGCAAACAACAGTCTACTGTTTGGGTGTTTGATGATGAACCCATTCCCACTAAAGTTGTTCGTTCACGGAGCACCTCCAAGAAAACGATCGCTTGTTTCTTCAGTTGTACTCGACACATCGCAACCATTCTATTAGAGCATCGAATAACTGTTAATGCCGAATGCTATACAACAGTTAGTTTGCCAACGGTCTTGGATGAAATAAGGAAAAAGAACAAAAAACGTCGCATCATTCTTCATCACGACAATGCCAGCTCCCATAAAGCACGTCAAACAACTGAATATTTGAAGGAGAAAAATATTGAATGAATGTCTCATCGCTCGTATTCACCCGATTTATTGCCTAATGACTTTTTCTTGTTCCCCACTGTCAAACAAAAGATTCGCGGATAGCGATTTTCATCACCTCAAGAAGCTGTTGAAGACTTTCAAAACCATGTTTCTGAAATATCAGATTCACAGTGGAAAAAATGTTTCCAGAATTGGTTTGAACGTATGCAAATATGTATAGACCTTAAGGGAGAATATTTTGAAAAGCAATAAAATACTTTGTTTCGAACTTGTTCGTTTCTGTTTCACTTTTTGTAAAAACTTAAAAGGCAACCCTCGTAGACTATTTTAAGAGCCCTTTATGGTAGTAGCAATGTAGTAGTTGGGAATAATATAATATAAGTTTAGATATTCTCTTTAAAGCAAATCAAATAACTACAAGTTTTTTAAAACATTATAATCTTTACATATGACAAATTGAATTAATTTTTTGAATTGTAACTAATGAAAACTTGGAAATCTTAAATGTTAGCTATTCCCCCCCCCCCCCCCCAAAAATTTTTTTATAAAGGTAGTGTGAAAGACATGGTCAGTTTCCTGATCATTGGCAATTACCACTGAGAATACTATGACTCCATAGCTTCTCTCTGGAGTAATTTTGCTTTTTGATAATTTAGTGATTTGTTCGCTTCCGCATTATGGCTTTGTTTTTTCATTACCGAGTGTGTGTACATGTAGATAAATGATGACTGCATATTTAACTATAGTGTATTGTAGTTCAATTGCACAAGGATAAAAGCAAATAGAGGGTGAAATCTACTGTCAGTCCTATATGCCTGTTCTTCCAAAAGATACCAAGTTTGTCTCCAATGTTCACATGATGCTGTTTGCCATTTGTTTAGGAAAAAGTTATATGAATCCTCTCTTGTTTGAGAGTTTTCTATATTTTATATATCGAAAGTACAATTAGTAGCCTACAAATAATAGCTGTTTTAAAAGGGTGGAATGCTTGTTTATTGCAGGCATCATCAATTCATTTACTCAGTAGTATTGGTAATACAACAGAAAATATCAAGTCAGTAAAAGAAATTGTCTAACAGGTCTTTGCTTTCAAATTACTTCTTGATGTAAATAGTTAATGAGAAAAAAATTGTGATACTTGAAAATGTTAGGTCATACTTAAATACTTTGAAATGAACATATTGAATGTTTCAACTTTTCAAACAAAAAATGTCTTGCACCTGTTGGGAATCAAGGCTAAAAGCCATTTTGGCAAAATTTCAGTTTGTTTTCCTTAATAATTTGAGTGATTATGAGACAGTTCACTTTCTTATTACCACAAATCCTGACCAGCAAACATCTGTTTTCCACACCCTGCTAACTTGAATACTCACCTGAGAAGACTATATTAACCCCTTGCTGTACTTTGACGAGTCTGACTCGTGATAACAATTTTGGACCAAACATGGGTATCACAAGTCAGACTCGTGGAAACAAATGCGAGCCAAATGTAAACATCACAAATGAGGTGAGAGTGGAGACTTTCCAGGCATATTGATTAAATGAAGTCCTCTCGGGTGTCCAGCCGGATGGTGTTGTGTAAAACACGATGTTTTGACAGCTGGGTCTGCTATCTTCATCAGGTTTCTTGTAGGTGTTGAAAACTGACTGCTGTCACCGCCTGTCACTGGCCTGGCCACAAACCGAACCTCCTTTATACCTTCAGCTGGAAGGCACTCCGGTTGGTTGAGAGCTCTGGCTAATACGCACCCGCTGCGGTCACCGACTGGTGCCATTTGCGCCTTCCCGCGGATGTGCTGGCGGTCCAAGATGCTGGTGAGTCCGCTCTTATTGGCCGTAAGCACTGGTCTAATCCGCGGTCCGCTGCGGCACTCGCCTGATGTCATTGGCGCCCTCTACACTCTGTTGTGCGGATCTGTTTCGCTCTCTTTGGAGATCGCTGATGATTGGTCTCCAGGCCTCGCTCAGGTATAGCCCGCCATCCCTATTTATGTTGTTGTCATTTAGCCGGATCTCCAATGCCTCACTTATGACTGAGTCTCAGAAGGAAGAGGACCTAGCCAGCACTACTGTTTTGTCGAACTCTATCCTGTGTTCTTCGTCGAAGGCGTGCTCGGCTAATGCAGACTTTTCCAGTTGCATCGGCCTTAAGGTCGGGCCACACTAGACCAAGCCGAGCCCGCGCCATCACTGCAGCAACACTCGGCCGAGTGTTGGGTTGCCCCCCTCGCGTCCACAGTGGCCCGTAGCACGGCCGTGTGACGGAAGGGTTCCTACTCGGTCTTCAGTCTCCTTTAACGTATACACTTGGCTGTTTCACGAAATTAATGTAAAAAAATTACCTTAAAAGTGATTTGGGTTTCGTAGCTGCAGCTACCACCCGTACTTTATTATACTGTATTTTATAATCTACGAAAGTAATAAAGTACGTTAAAATACTTTTTTTTGTCTGACTCCTGTTATCTCCTAATTGTTTGATCTCTTATGCATAAAAATAGTATTCCAAAGCTGTTTTAACAAATGATCGTCACACTGTATTGAAAGATTTTTGTTTATCTCTATATAGTCATGATTAAATGTCAAGCGTCACTCACTTCACATTTAACGTGTTTGTTTTGGTTGAAGTTCCTTTTGGAGTCACTCAGTATATTTTTTTAACAAAAAAGAATAAGATTGTTATACATTTTTATTTTAATGCAGACCTCACAGATTCCGTAAAATAATAATAATTTCATGTTATCTAAAAATTCCAGTCACGAAGTTACTTATCGGCTGCGCAGTTCACCTCTATCGTTGTCACCTAATTTGGAAAGGAAAACTACAGATTAACGTGAAATTCGAAACATGGAGCGTCCTAGCATTTTAGCATTAACAAATCAAAACTTTTCCAGAGGTGAATGTCAATTTTAAGACTCATGAAAATTACAGCTGAGACAGGGATTTGAACTAGGGACTTTCATTTCCCCAATCGTATGCCATAACCTTCTGAGTCAAGAGAAATCTGGTTATAATCAAAAATTATTATTCAAACATAATAAAATAAACGTACTTATAATTTATTTTTGCCATGCCAAAACACAAATGTACTTTATTATATGATTGAATACATATTTTCCAGTACTTCTAGATTCAGATGCTTGTGGCTAGTGATTTGGGTACTGAAGTTCCCCGGTTCAAAATCCAAATCTCGGATTCAATTTTTACAGGTCTTAAAATCGACTTTCACCACTGGCAAAGATTTGATTTGTTAATGCGAACATGCAAGGACTCTAACTACATTTTACGAATATCTGATGAACCTGAAGTGAGGCTGAAAAAAAAGGACAAACTTCTAAAGCAAACAGTAACATTAAAACAATATTTAGTCGTAAAGGACCGGAAATTTCCGAACATTTTCTATACAGTTCTCCATATCGACCAGCCCGACAGCAGACTGACACCGGCCCACACCCCGAGTGAGCAACAACAATAAGAAAAGTGACGGTGCGGTGGGGGCCGGGTGCGGTGCGGTCTAGTGTGGCCCGACCTTTAGATGTCGTTTATGTTCAGTAAGGCACTCCTCGATCGTTCTGATGGTCTGACCAATATACACTTTGCCACATTCACACAGTATGGAATAAATCCCAGGTGTCCTCAGGCCCAAGTCATCTTTTACCAAACGCAGCATATGACGTATCTTGGCAGGAAGCCGGAAGATACTTATCCCATGCCGCGCCAGGAGCCTTCCAATTTTTCCCGACGTGTTCCTGGCATATGGGAGGAAAGCAAGAGTTTTCGGTAGTTCTTCTTGCTCTGACGGTGGTCTTGGTGGCTTCTGAACAAAGGCACACACTATCTGCCGCCGAGAGTAGCCATTCTGTTCAAAGAAGGTCTTGAGATGTTTCATTTCTATCGGCAGGCTTTCACGATCGGAGAATGCTCTCGCTCTGTGTATCAGTGTGGCACAATACAGAGTTGTGTTGTGCCGGATGATGGAAGCTGGCTGCACCCAAGTAGCACTCAGTGTGGGTGGGTTTGCGGTATATGGTATGCGACAAAGTACCGTCAGGTTTCCGTTTTATCAAGATGTCTAGGAACGGGAGGCACCTGTCCTTCTCTATTTCCTTGGTAAAGCAAATATTAGGATGGATTCTGTTGAGATGGTCGAGGAATTCTTCCAACACTTGAATGCCCGTGTGGCCACACCACGAAAGTATCATCGATGTAGCGGTAGAAGCAAGAAGGTTTGAGGGTGGCACTCTCTAGTGTCCTCTCTTCAAAATCCTCCATCTAGAGGTTTGTTACTACCAGAGAGAGAGGTGACCCCATAGCCACTCTGTCGGATTGTTCATAGTATCTCCCTCCATACATGAAATAAGTGGATGTAAGAACATATTCAAAGAGGTCTGCAGTGGTCGGTTCAAAATGGTGGCGTATCAGGTCAAGTGTGTCCCTTACCAGTACGCGGGTGAAGAGTGATACCATGTCAAAGGATGTCAGTATCTGAAACCAGAGTGAGAGCAATCTCCGATCATGAAAACCTGCCGATAGGAATGAAACATTGCAAGACTGTCTTCAAACAGAACGGCTACTCTCGACAGCAAATAAAGTGTTCCTTTGTTCAGAAGACCACCAAGATGACCGTCGGGGCAAGTAGGAACACCAAAAACTCTTGCTTTCCTCCCATATGCCAGGAACACGTCGGGAAAAATTGGAAGGCTCCTGGCGTGGCATGGGATAAAAAATATCTTCCGGCCTCCGGCCAAGATACGTGATATGCCATGTTCGGTAAAAGATGACTTAGGGCTGAGGACACCTGGGATTCATTCCATACTGTATGAATGCGGCAAAGTGTATATTGGTCAGACCATCAGAACCATCAAGGAGCGCCTTACCAAACATAAATGACATCTAAGGCTGATGCAACTGGAAAAGTCTGCATTAGCCGAGCATGCCTTCGACGAATAACACGGGATAGAGTTCGACAAAACAGTAGTGCTGGCTAGCTCCTCTTCCTTCTGGGACTCGGTCATAAGTGAGGCGTTGGAGATCCGGCTAAATGACAACAACATAAATAGGGATGGCGGGCTCTACCTGAGCCAGGCCTGGAGTCCTATCATCAGCGATCTCTGACGAGAGCGAAACAGATTTGCACAACAGGGTGTAGAGGATGCAAATGACACCAGGCGGGCGCCGCAGCGGACCGCGGATTAGACCAGCGCTTACGGCGAATGAGAGCGGACTCACCAGCATCTCGGACCGCCAGAACATCCGGGCGGGAAGGCGCAAATGGTGCCAGACGGTGATAGCAGTGGGCTGCGTATTAGCCAGAGCTCTCGACCAACCAGAGTGATCGGGCCTTCCAGCTGAAGGTATAAAGGAGGTTTGGTTTGTGACCAAGCCAGTCGAGGTGGTGACAGCAGTCAGCTTGCAACACCTACAAGATACCTGATGATGACAGCAGAGCCAGCTGTCGAAACGACGTGTTTACACAACACCATCCGGCTGGAGAAACTCGTGGAACTAAGTGTGGACCAAACGTAAACCACTATGCTTTCAAAAGTACCGTAGCGTGCTGGACTACTAATTTTTAGAGTTGTTAGTATTTTCCTATAGGATATTCGTGCAAGGGGAGCATTTATTTTTGTAATTAAATTTTTTATTGTCAATATTTACTATTAGGTGACATGTTATTACATTCCTTCTGAAGAAGTCATACCTGAAGATGCCTAGGAAGAATATTATTTCTATTAAAGCATTGTTGGTGTATAAATTAGTTTTGAAACTGTCCGTTATGCAGGATTTATAGTACTAATATTTTGAAGTATTTATTGAGATATTGTATAAAAAATATGTATATAAAAAAGGAACAAGGATTAAATTAGTGTCGACGTCCACAAGAAGAGTATCACGTAGGACAAGTAAGCCTATTGCTATATAGGCCTAACAGGTATCTGCACTTCGGCTTCTATTGCGATTGTCTCGCGCATCATGCTGCCTGTTTAGCGCGCGCGTCCCCAACCTCTTGGACATGGATTTCGTACAGCTAAATGGTAGGGTAAGGGGTTAATTCTAAACGCTGAGAGAAACTTTGATCCTATGTATCTGTTCTCCTCTTCAGCAGCCGCTGTCCACTAATTTACTACTTATCAATACTAAAGTTTATTTAAAAATAAAAAAAATTCTCTTGTATATTGTGATCAGAAAGAAGTAACCTTTAGCTTATTTTATACAATACAATTGAATCCAAGTCAAAGTTCTTTGAACAACACTTAATTAAGTTTTCCCCCTCCCCTGGACTTAAGATATTTACCAGAAACTAGTGATTATTGTGTTATTGTAACTGGCTGTAAGGCAAAAATGAGCTGTTGCCAGAGATTCTATGTGCTGCAATTTCTGCTTCTGTCATGTTTTAAACTAGACAGGTACTCCTACTGCGTGAAGGAGACTGGCTCTTTAATCTGAAATGTCAACCACGGTCCCCTTAGACACTTGTCAAGAACAATGCAAAGTTTGGCCAGAGGTTAATGTCAATATGGGCCACTGGTTGAAACCATGATTGGAACAGTAGAATTTTCAATTCTGCCAGACACCTTAAGCACTGAACCACCGAAGATATGAAAAATTTTGTAACTACTTCCAGTTGTGCTTTGTTATATGATGCAGTTGTGAGAGAAAAGTACTATTAGGAGCAGTTGATTGAAGCTGATACACCTGTTTCAGATTCTGAAGTTGGGCAAATATTGGCTTAATATTTGTTTAATTTTTGAAATGTGTAATAACTTCAGATCGAGGGGAGCAGTTGGTGTTTATCATATTGCAGCTTTCATTGTTTCTTGTGCATATTTTGTGGTATGGTAACCTTTCCCTCTCCATTTCCTTGGTCATATCTTCTTCTTTCATTACCATTCATTTATAGTCTACATCTGAAAATACCTGTGTTTTTCCTTTATATTATTTGTGTTGTGATTTTTATGTAGCTAATTATTTGGGTAAGTGACTCCTTTGTGTGCTGTATATAAATTGCAGTTTGAAATATCTCCAACATATTAGAACTAAGGTATAGAAAATTTCAAATAGGGTATGTGTGTTGAAAGTATGACAGTTGTATGGCTTAGTCAAGTATAATCTAAGTAGGATTATGGAAGGATAGATAACAGGTTTTAAAAGACAGTATATTATTACAAAGGAAATTTATTAGATTTTTTTATTTAAAAAATTGTCTTGAATATAAAATTGTAACAGATTTTCAGTGCTGTTAAGGGTGATTAGGGCAGTTTGAATGAAAATATTTTTTCCATCTTCTCTTGTCATTCAAGACCCCATAGACTCTTTTGTTTGCATAATGTTAAACACTATTCCCAGAACAATTTTTTTCCCCTGATTGCAGTATTATGCTGATTGTAATAAATAAGGATTAAACTGTTATGTCTGCAGGCAGCTCTTATAATTTTAGAACTAAAAGTTATCAGAACTAGGTGGTATTTATTTCTTTTTGTTGGAAATGTCAATTCTGTCTTCTTACTTCCTTGGAAATTTTTATTAACCTTGTTACAGTCCATATTTAGTTATGTACATTGCCTGATTGAGTTTCCATTGTAATTCATAAAGTGTTAATGTTATTTTGTCCTAACAATTTTAAATTTGTACTGTATGTTAACTTCTCATATTCTGTTGTTGCTCATGAGATTAGCTAAGTTTGTTGGTACACTACCATAATGGGCGCAAATACTGTTGTCCAAGTACGGTTTTAAAATAGTGTCCATTCTTGTCTAGACAAATCTTTGCCTGATTTTAAAATACAAACTTCATATACAAAAACCACGAGACAGTTGCAAACTTATATTGTTCATATATACAATGAATCTCTTCTTCCCTTACAGCAGAAATGGTTTTGTTTATACCATAAAGTTGAAAGGAAGGGGGGAGGGGGATGTTTATTCCATCCAACAATAACATCACTGTAGTTTTTAAAATGAAAATAATCAAAATTATATACTAAAACTTATTTGTTTTATTTTCAGTGAGGCGGATGTGACCAGACAAAACTGGGATAGATATTATTGGGACGCTATCAAAAGAACATTTGGATTTGGAGGATACCTCCTTCGATAGTGACGTGCACTGAGTGAAGTTGTTACTTAAATTTGCAAACACAAGTTCTGCCTATAATGGTGTTACTTGTAGCTGCAGTTCATACTTTGACATATTGCATTGACTTTTTCCCCTTATTTTTGAATAGGTTGCGAAAAATTAGAATAAACATTCATATACTGAGATTTCAATACTGCCAGTATTCTGCTACCGGTGAACTAACTACTGTTAAAAATGATAGCTTAAGTCACTATTTTCAAGAGTTGTGAAAGTTAATGGTTATCTCCGAGTTAAATATCTTGTGCGTCGTGTTACCAATGTAACATACCTTTTGTATGAGGACACTGTACTTGCTTGTTTTGAGTAAACATTTCTGCTGCAAAAAATATGCCTTCCCTATGTTACCTTGTTGTATTGTGAAAAAAAAAAATGTGTCTTTTTTTTTGGTTGAACCATGTTAACTTATTGAATAAACTGATTCTGAGAAGCAGTGGCTGTTTTAGGGGATCTGATTATTTACCTGTCTGATTACTTGACAGTGTGGAAAGTAACTTCTCTAAGAAGGTTGAGTTTGATTTTATTTTATTTTTGCAGTAAATTATTGGTTAAGGGAGATAACAAGTGATCCTCGTAACACATATTTCAGGTTGTGACAGATCAGTTCTTCTATAAGTAAACTGAGTTTAAATTTTTTATAGTACCTGCACCAGCCACACAGTTGCAGAAATTCTGACAGATTCTGAGGAGGAGGATGATATGATTGAAGAGCTACTCAAAGTAAATAGAGTAGTAGCATTTTGGTCTAGAAGAAAGAAACAGGATAAAGTAGGTAAAGAACTGCTAGACCAATCGGGAAATTGATTTAACTAAGAAGAAATCACTGAAGTAATTAAGATGAAGCAAAAAGCATTACACATGTTTTGGAGCGTATGGAAAGAAATAACAGAAGTATGTGGGTATAAAAATATTACCAAAGGTGCTTCTAAAAATTAAGCTGAAATGAAAAAGGCAGGAGAAAAGTATCAGAACCTGTATGACAGGTATGACTTCTTGTACAATGTGTTGGAAAATTGGAAATGTGTTAACATTGATGCTGTCGGAAATCCAGTTTGTAAGGAAGGAATTTGGCTGGTTTGTGAATGATATAAAACAAAGCTACAAGTCTCTGTAAGATTCCTTTATTATTATAAAAAAAATTAAATGAAAGAATTTATACCACTCAAGTTGATTAGAGAATATTAGGAGATGGCAAAGCTACATGGGGGTGTATTAATTTTCAGAAAACTTGTACCCTTGTGAGTGGCCAGATGAGGATTTAATGTATGAGTAAGAACCTTGCAAAATTTTGCTTGAGGGGGAGGAGGGAATCTCGGACTAATGTGGAAACTAGTTTACCTAGATTTCTGCATCACTTGTAAATTACTGTGGATCATAATACACATAGCAGCTGGCTGAAAAGTTGAACTCTGTGATTACCAGTGTCACAAGAGTTCGGCAAAACTTCAGAACGAAGTTGAGGGGCTGATTCAAAGGCTATAATGCTCCTGTGATGATCTTGGCTCATTGTAGGGTGGAGTCATGTTTTATGCCTTGTAATTGGTCAGGTATAAATGTGAGACTCAGAATATATTGGGTGCATCGATTTTTTTGGGGTGGGGAGAGGGGGCTGAGGAAGGAATAATTTATAATTGACCTGGGACAAGGAATAGTCATTGGTAACCCAAATAAATTCGCATCGTGTGTCAAGCATAAGCTAAAGCAAACTCCATATTTAAAATTATTCTGACAGTAGAAGTGTTTGTCTGGAACTAGAAAGTACGAGGGTGAGTCAAATGAAAACTTTAAATTTGTAATATAAAATCGAAATTTCGTGCCGTTATCCTGTAAGTTGGTAAGCGTGCTACAAGCAGCATGCAGAATGGCCTGTAGGTGGCAGCATAGTGCAGATGCACAAATACCGTTGCAGTATCTGTATAAAGATGGCTGCCCCACTTGAGACTTGCACCAGGGAAGAACAGCGTTCTGTTATTCGGTTTTTAAGTAGTGAAGGTGTGAAATCTATTGAAATTCATCGAAGAATGAAGGTTCAGTATGGTGATGCATGTTTGTCACAGCAGCAAGTCTACGAATGGAGTAGGAAGTTCGCAAATGGTGTGACTTCAGTGGAAGATGCTCGTCTTCCAGGTCAGGCACAGCGAGTTGTGACTCCACAGAACATTGCGGCAGTTGAAGCCATAGTTATGGAAAACTGCCGAGTGACACTGAATGACATTGCAGCATGTTTAAAGATTAGTCATGGTTCAGCACACCACATTGTGCATGATGTGCCCAAGTTTCACAAAGTGTCTGCAAGATGGGTGCCACGGCAACTGACTCCTGAAATGAGAGAACGACGTGTTGATGCTTGTGTAGAACTTCTTCGGCGCTTTGAACGAGAAGGTGATGGCTTCCTTGCAAGACTCGTTACTGGGGACGAAACCTGGGTTCACTTGCACCAACCGGAAACGAAGAGAGCGAGCAAGGAATGGCGCCATTTCTCATCACCAAAACCAAAGAAGTTTCGAACAGAACCATCAGCAGGGAAGGTTATGCTGACTCTCTTTTGGGACGAAAAAGGCGTCATTTTGGATCATTACATGCCTAGATGGGCCACTGTCACCAGTGCATCATACACTGATCTCCTAAAAAATCATCTTCGGCCTGCAATCGTATCAAAGCGACGTCGATTGCTGTCATCAGGTGTCCTTTTGCAACATGACAATGCAAGGCCCCACACTGCCCGTACAACAGTTGCAACAATCACAGACCTGAATTTTGAGTGTCTTCCTCATCCACCATACTCACCAGACCTTGCCCCAAGTGATTTCCACATGTCTGGACCACTCAAAGAAGCAATGGGAGGAAAGAAGTTCCATTCTGATGAAGAGGTACGCCACGCGGTGCACGAGTGGTTGCGCGGACTACCAAAAGAAATTTTTTCTAAAGGAATTTATGCACTTTGTAAGCGCTGGAGGACTTGCATTGAGCGTGGGGGAGATTATGGTGAAAAGTGATAAAGCTTTGTACCACTTCTGCACAATAAATAACATTTTAAAAAATATTTAAGGTTTTCATTTGACTCACCCTCGTACTATTACCACTGGCAAAGAGGATATTGTAATTGGTTCAGAAAATTGGTCAAAACTGAATACGAATTCCACAGAAATATTTAATAATAGCATGTATGTTAACCAAAAGGATAAATTGCATTCTCGTGGAGGTGGTGTATTTATAGCTGCAAATAAATAATAATGATAAAATAAAATCTCGTGTGTAATAAAATTGATTCAGTTTGGGAAATTGTGGGAATTAAAGTACCTTAAATAAAAATGGAGATAGGCTCCTATTGTCTACTAGCTGCAGATATAAATTTTGCTGGGTCACGGAGAAATGATATGGTGTAATCCAATTTATGGATTATAGTGATCTCTAAATGTGAGTTGTAATTAATTGACTTAATAAAACAAAAATGAAACTTTTAAAGAGTAAACATTTTGAAATAATTATTAGCTTTCCATAACCTACTTAAGAAACAGTTTATTTTAAATGAACAACTTATTTTAAACATTGTCTTGTGTGGTAAATTGAGTGTGATACCAGGCATTTTAATTAGATGTCATTAACATGTTATGTTGTGCCAGCTACTGTAACGTGGTTTCTGAACTTTGAAAATGTTTTTTATTCAGTGCAATTACAAAAACTTTTAAATTATTTGTAATTTCATTTGAGTTTATTTTCCATACAGTTGCAAATATTTTTACCTAAGTTTCAATTGTTCATAATAATAACCGATTGTTTGAGCCATTGTTAGACGTTCTAGGAACGGCTGGATGCATGTTTTTTAATGTCTGATTATAAAATATTGCTCTAAAAGTGGCCAGCGGAATCGCTCAGAATAATGCTACGAAAACATATATATGTAATGTGCCTTGGAAACCCTCGGAAAAGAGACAATCTTCATTATAAACTTTTTTGCAACAAAGATAAGTTAAATGAACCATCTGCTTTCTTGTTTAATGCTACCCTTCATCACAATTGAAAAAGTTAAAAAATCTAGAACGAAATAATAATCAAATGTTTTTAATAAGACTACAACGAATTAAAATTACAAGTAACATTATAAGTCCATTCCTATTTAGCACATAAAGCACTCCTCACCTTAATAGCGTGCCATAAAATACACCAGAACCAGACAAATAAAAAATACTACCGGGTTTTAATTACTGGTAGACATTTAATAATTATTGTAATTATCTACTAGTAGTTAGTGATTAAGGAATAGATTTTCAGTTATAATCTTACCTTTAAACTGAACTGTAATCCAGTCGCACAGTAAGTGACATTAAACTCTTCGAAAGATTTCAAATCGGATCTGTAATGAAAAATTGCGCGAGAAGTATGAACAGCTTTAGGTCCGGCGCACAGTTCCATCTCCGTGGTTGCAGGTCCAGCCGTGCTTCAACCTCCGGCCACACGAGACCTGTGGATACAGGTCCGGCCGGATACAGATCCGATAAGTGCTCGGATGTACATCCATCCTAACGCTACTGATACGGGTCCGCGGAACCATAGCCATCCGGACCTACCCATCTCTATTTCACACATGACATATCTCGAGGGATTACATCAGAAATTGGTTCACAAGAAATAAAATTTGAATTTATTCACAAAGGCACACTGATTGTCATTGAAAGTTCACAAATACGTAATAAACATACACTGGTGTGCAAAATTTATGGACAAATGTTGCATCTATACGTAGCAAGAACTACTGCAGTATGGTAAAGAAGGCAACTTAAAGGAATACATGTTGGACTAACAGAAATGACACTTTTATACACAGACAGTAAGTTTCACTGAAGTCACTGCAATACATGATGGTTGCCCGAAGATTAAAACAAAAGGGATATGGTTCTTAAAATGGTGTGTGGTTACCACGGACAGTGATGCTTGGTCTGCAATGTGCTCCCATGGTGGCCACAAGTTTGGTAAGGAGTTCTGGTGGTAAGATGTTCCATTCTTCCACCAGGATGGATGGTTGTTAATGCATGCGAAAGTACTGCAATACATCTCCCCCAATGCATCTCACACATACTCTATGAAATTTAAGTTATGGGAATTGGCAGGCCAGTCCATTCGTGGATTATCCTCTCATTCCAAGAACTCCTCCACCTAAGCTGTTTGATGGAGTCACACGCTATCATCAATAAAAATGCAGTCAGGGCCAAATGTACCACTGAAAAGACGCATATGCTGAAAGGGCACAGTGTCATAATAATGTTGACTACTGAGAGTTTGTGTTTAAAGATTAGGGGGTTGGTATGCTCGTGCAACATCATGCCTCCCCATCCATAACACTTGGATCAACAAAACAATCATATTGGACAATGTTCCGGGGTGCATTGTGTGTTCCTACCTCTCCCCAGATCATATGTCAGAATCGCTACTCAGACTGAATCTGCTCTCGTGAATAGAGCAAATGGCCCCACTCCTCATTGGTCCAGTTCTGATGCTCTTGGCACTATTGCAAGTGGTGCCACCTATATGTGTGTGTCAACAAAACATAAAGTAATCATTGTGTGGCAAAGAGACGATTCCAGTTATTCAGAATGCTCCCCATATACTTGAAACAGTGCTGTGAGAAATATCAAACTCCTGGCTGAAATTGTCACATTTTGTCATTCCTCCAGATTCCCGATGATTCTTCTCCATGTGAAGCCATCCATATGTTGTCTACGGGCTATATTGTAATGAAGAACATCACCACAGTGCATTGTAACAACTCACTGATTGACAAACATTGTCTTATACCGTTCCTTCAACTGCCTTGTGTTGGGAGGCAAGAGACATTTGGTGTTATAGTCACACTGACCTCATTGCCCACAACCTCTCTTTGACACTCAGAAACCAATCTTCCACATGCACAGCTCGAAGAAAATCTTTGTTTCCCCTGCCATACGGCGTCTACTGGATATCCACAGCAACTGTTGGATCTCAGCATTACCATTCCATATTGATTGGACGTCTATAGAACATATCATCATCATCAAGGGTTCTCTGCTATACAGCAGGTCCACGCATAGCGACAGCCCTCCACACCTCCCTCTGTTCCGCCATTCTTTTAGTTTCTATATATCTCCCGCTTATCATTATATCATCCATCATTTTCATCCTTCGCCGACCTCTTCTCTTCTCTCCGTTTACAGTCCCCTCCAGAGCAGTCTTAAGCAAACATTCATTCCTCAGCACATGCTCAATCTAGTTCTTTCTTCTGTTTCTTATTGTTTTTATGAGTGACCTTTTCTCTCCTATTCGCTTCAGCACTTCCTCATTCCTTACTTTGTGTTCCCAACTTATTTTCTCAATCCTCCTCCATACCCACATTTCAAAAGCTTCCAACCTCTTTAGATCTTCTTTGCCTAGAGTCCATGTTTCTGCTCCATACAGTCCTATGCTCCATACAAAATATTTAGCTAATTTTTTCCTCAGGATTTTGTCCAGCCTTCCGCATAGTAGATTTTTCTTTTTATTGAAAGCTTCCTTTGCCATTGCTATTCTAGTTTTTACCTCCTTCTTGCAGCTCATATCACCACTCACAATACTCCCGAGATATTTAAAGGACTTCACTTGTTCAATTATTTCTCCGCGCAGCGTTATCATCATTTCATTCCTACTGTTTCCCACCATCATACATTTAGTTTTGGTCCTAGTGATTCTCATTCCGAATTCCTCACACCCTTTGTCTAAAGTCTCTAACATTCTTCTGAGTATCTTGACACTTTCTGCCAGCAAAACCATGTCATCAGCAAACCTTATGCAGGTAATCCTACGTCCACCCATGCATACACCTCCTTTACCTCTTAAACTTCTTTTCATAATTTCCTCCAAATATATGTTAAATAATATGGGTGACAAACAACATCCCTGTCTTACACCTCTTCAAATCTTTCCCTCTTCTGTAAGATCATTCCCCACTCTCACTCCTTGCTCGGTGTATAATTTACTTATTAGCCTTCTTTCCTTCCAATCAATACCTTTATTTTTTAGAATTGTCGTTAACTTCACCCATTGTACTCTGTCAAAAGCCTTTTCCAGGTCTATGAAAACCATGTAACAATCTCTTTCCCTTTCAATGTATTTTTCTCCTATTGTTCTCAGCAAACCAATAGTGTCTCTTGCACTTCTTCCTTTTTGAAATCCAAACTGTTCTTCAGCAATTGACATGGACAGTTTGCTAGATATTCGTCTACTTAGCACTCTTAGTAATATCTTAGCAGCGTGGCATAAGAGACTAATGGTTCTGAACTCTTCACATTTTACTGCATTCTTTTTCTTTTCAATTGGTATCAACACTTGTTAAAAAGTCTTTTGGCCATTCTCCTCTTTCATATATCTCATTGCACAAATATAGTATTCATCTTCTTCCCTCATCTTTAAAACTTTTCAGAATTTCTACAGGTAACTCGTCGATCCCACAGGCTTTCTTGTTCTTCATCTCCGCCAAAGACTTCTCCACCTTCCCCTACAGGATATGGCTTCCCATCTCCTCCTTGCTGACTTTCTCTTCTTCTAATACCAAATCCTTCGGTCGGTGTTGCAGATCATACAAGTCTTCTACATATTCTTTCCATCTTTACTGTATTTCATGAGCCTCTCTGGCTAACGTTCCATCCTTGTTTTCCACTCCCAGCCCCACTGTTCTTTTTCCTTGAAAGCATATCTGTACGGCTCCTTTGTACATCAAGTCAAATTTTACCTCTCTTTCTAATTGCTCTATCTGTTCGCACTTACTTCTCATCCAGTTCTCTCTTGCTTTCTCCACTTCTCTTTTCAATTCGTTATTTAATTTTCTGTGTTTCCTTCTCCCCTCCTCAGTGCCTGTGTTTTTCCACTTCTTTCTCTCTTTCATCTTCTGTAGCATTGCTTCAGTCACCCATTCTTTCTTTATTCTACTGCTTTCCTTAAATCCTATTACTTCTGCAAAAAACACTGGAGTAAGTAGACGTAATTTATTTTAAAAAATTGCTGGCTATCCCACACGCTGTCATTACGTACAGCAAGCCCTCCAACAGAACTGTCCTGGAGAGTCAGTCAGCCTCCACATTAAATTGCTTAGTGCAGCACAAGACACCTTGAATAAAGTGATAACCCCCGGGCAATATAGCCAGGCAGGTCTACTCGCTGCTTGGCCAACAATGCACTTCCTGTCTGCCAGATACCTGTGCTTGACGGACAGCCAGTCAATAAACTACGTGAAAGGTTTATTAGCCCCAATGCCATGTCCAGATGTCAATTGGGTTAATCATGTTTACAAAACTGGTAGTAGGGATAATTTGGTTTGTAAAATCATTCTCAATCTGTTCTCTGATGATCATCTTGGAACAGTTCACAGAACAAACATGGTGTCTTTACATTTTAGATCTTGTTACAAACAGGACTGACTAGTTTGAAGGTGTTTCAATGGCTGCAGGAATAAATGATCAGAAAGCCATAATTACAGCCGTAAAATCAATAGCTGAGCATGAAAGGAAAAGAAACAGTACTGTTTACATATTTAAAGAAGCTTTAAAGGAATCTCTTAGAATGTGCTTGAAGGATAAGTAGCACTTAGTTCGAGTTACGCATGAATTGTTGGAAAGATGCGGTAATGTTTCATATGCATAATTAGGAAGGCTGTTGACAGATGTATAAAGTGAACAATCGTAGAAGGGAAATAACCATTGTGGTAAATATATGAAGTGAAAATATTGCTCATAAAGCAGAGGAGAATACATACACATTCATGAAGACCAGTGAACAGTAGGGATGCAGATCTGAGAAGATAAAAATGTTGTGAGTGAGCATTTAACAATTTTCAATCACAATTTACTTTCTAAAAGCCTCACAGAAAACTCAAAATTTTGGTTGTTTACGTAAAAAAAAATAAGTTGCAATTAAACATTGTGTCGCTATTAATACAAAACAGATGTGAGATTAGTGAAAGCTGAGTTTTTGTAAGCATTTTCCGTTGTGTTATGCCTGTTTAATACTTGTACTCACTGTAATGTTTTCTATAAAGGAACCAATATATTAGTCATTCTTGTAGATATCTCTCTTTATAATGAATACAAATAATAGAAATGTCAAAAATACTCCCACTACAGTTTTTTTAATTGTGTTTCTCTACTAAATGGAGTGTATGCATAGTGCCAGTTTTGATATTGTGTTGCTACGTGTAACTTGCTAGTATGAGTATTTACCACTGTATCATTAGCTGTAATTTTAAGTAGATCATTTGAAGCGAATGGAAAGTGATGGCAGTGATTATAGGATAAGAAAAAGCATGTTGAAAATGTTACATCAAAACTGGTGAGAATATATAATAAATAAAAATCATTCTGACAGAAAATTGATTGCTGGGGGTTAATCTGGTATTCAAAAATGTGTTCCACAACACACCCTGAAACAGTTGTCATCATTAAATTTAAAATTGGTAAACTAAGCAGTTAGTTCTTCCAAAAAACCAACAGTGTTTCCATTTACTTAAATGTTTAGCAAGACTTTTTCATATTGTTAAGGAACAGTATGTGATTTGTTTATTTTCTTTATAAGCTGAGAATTCCTTGGTATTCAATCTTCTACTTGTTGGGTTCAGTAATGGAGTAGCCAGGTAGCAGGAGTTAGCAAATGCTACAGGCCCCGTGCCTTCTAGGGGGGGCCCCGCACCTTCTATAGGGGGGCCCCGCCTAGGATTCCGGGAGCCTCCCCGTCAGGCAACATGGGCGAATTTTGCTATGGGCCCCGCGTTGTCTTAATCCGGCCCTGGTTGAGTTGTATATACAATTCCTCTCTTTGAATGCCAGCATTGTATGATAACTATGTGCTCATAGAAACAAGAGTTTGTTGCTAGTATTGTTGCATCTGGTTGGCTGGTTTACTTCCTCGAGCGGTTAGGAAGATGAGAGTTTGATGTTAGAATCAATTGCAACATGGGTATTCACTTCAGACTAGGGAACTCGGGGTTGGAAAGGATTAGGTATAAATGAAGAACTCACAAGAAATTTCAAAGAAACCACCTACAGCTCACGAAGCCTGACTCAACGTTCACAGCTCATTTCTACAAAGGAGAGAGAGGTTCATCTGCTATGAACAATGCTCCCAGGTCAATGACGCGAATGCCGGCCTCCATACAAGATCGTCGTATGATGCTGTTCCATCGACTAAGGCGAAGATATGTCCTACAGCTGAAGTATCTCCCACGGGGGTTAATCAGAATAATGCCCTTCCTTCGGCCGTCCATGAGACTCCAGAGGCTAAGTCCCACACACTACTGTAAAGATTCTAAGTTGCTACTCCGCCTACTATGCGGCTAAGTCCACTACCTACATTGGACGACTAAGGCTGAGAGTCGAAACCCTATGCTTCTACTCTCGAGTAGCTGCCGTGCCCCGCACTGGTCAGCTCCGACCCCACACTCTGGTGGTCGGTCCTATTCTCGGTTGCTTGTTGGCCCTACTCTGGCTTCAGTGGCCAAGCGACCCCCTTATATATCGCTTGATTGCGTCCTTAATCTGCCTTGTAGAAGCTTCTGTAGCTTCTGTCACGTACTCCCCCGGGTCACGTTGCAATACACGATTTAGTATTCTCTGGCGGCTTCCGCCTGCCTAATCACCTTGTTTATACTTTGGTGGACTTTCACTGGTTGCTTCACAAAACAGATTTCCGTTCGTTCATCACGCAGGCTTCTAGTGATTTCTTATATCTTGCATTACAGCTTATTTCATTGTTTAACGCTTTTAACTATCGTTGCGAATATTTCGCGACAGTATAAAATTTGCAAAAAGAAATTGATATATTTACTTCTACTACTGTTCATTCTCATCAACAAACTAAATGTTATAAATTCTTCTCGGGTTTGCCGCCGAATCACATTTTCTACTGTCGAGCTTTCGGCGACTTTCACTGCCGCCATCATCAGGACTGTTGTGTCTGAAGGAACAACAAAAACTGGACTGAATAGCGGAACTGGACGAGACAGGAACGTTGTCGACTTCTGATTGGCTGACTCCAATGACGTAACCATTACGTGACTGCGATTGGTCGGTTGCGGAACCAGGCGTAGATATACACCAGCGTTGTACTAATAGTTGGCTCCACAGCGAAACCAAAGCCGAGGTTGTTAAAAATAGAAAGACGATGGATTACCTACGTCAATGTTCGCATAACGTCACTGTTCATATTGAATCACCGTTTATATTATTCACCACTATTAATCATGATGTTAAATTCGATAATCCTTAGGGAGCCAAGCGGTATTCTGATTGGCTGACACAATAACTGTCCTCATAGCGTCATCGTTCACATTATTCTCACACAGAAAAATCCAAAGACTTCTTTAATGAAAGACCCCACATTATATATTCTTAAAAACATTTACCATCATTAATTATGATGTTTAACTCGATAAATGCATAGGGAGCCATGCGGTCTTCCGTTTGGCTGACTATAACCCCGGTTCTGTAATACTGGTCTGTGATTGGTCGGCTACAGATTCAGCTGTAGATGTAGTCGGACCGATACGCTGTGCTCCACTCTCCTATCGTCCGTCAGCGAGACACTTGGTTGTTTAAGAATGGCAAAAACTGGCTTCCATGCGTCACTGAGCCATACACCCAAGTCCCTGTTCATATTATTATTATTCAGGCGTATCTCAATTGCCTCTTTAATCACAGATTCCCAGAAGAAGGAACACTTGGCTAAAACTCTCACCTTATCGAAATCCATACTGTGACCATTTTCGATCACGTGTTGTGCCACAGCAGACTTTTCTAGTTGGAATAACCGGATGTTACGTTGGTGTTCAGTCACACGGGCCTGGATAGTGCGGATGGTTTGTCCAATATAACTCTTACCACATTGGCACGGTATGCTGTACACTCCAGGTATTTTTAAACCCAAATCATCCTTCACAGGACGCAGCAAATCCCGTATTTTGGCAGGAGGGCGGAAAATGCACTTGATTCCATATCGTTTTAAAATCCTGCCGATTTTCCCAGAGATGCTACCTGCATACGGGATGAAGGCAAGATCTTTAGGCTGTTCTTCTTCCTCAATATTACGTATATCCGCCTTTTTCTGATGATGGCGGCAGTGAAAGTCGCCGAAAGCTCGACAGTAGAAAATGTGATTCGGCGGCAAACCCGAGAAGAATTTATATCGATGATACGCCGAGAAAGACTTATATCTCAAACTAAATGTTAATAGCTGTTATGTTTTTGTTTCTGAACTTATAGGTTAGACTATATATATAATATCTGCATTCCTTTAGGAATACTGCTCAAAAGAAAATAATAGGTATAGTACAGACATATAAGAAATAGGTTGAATCTAACCAATGTAACTTAGAGGAAAATGAAAATTCATCTTTTACCGGTCCTTATAAGCTAGACGCTTCTGTTCTAATAAAGAATCCTCCTCAAAGTGCTCCAACAACTAGCCATTTCCCACTGCTACATTCTGGAAAAGGGGGGGGGGGGCAATCTCTAATGTGACATCCCTTACTTTATACCACAATTCCCATCCTACACAAGCCTGAATTGATCATCCAGTTTTAAGTCCTTCCCTGAAATGTGCATACTTCTCTCCAAAATCATTTCGACTGCCCTCCACCATTACACACATGCTTCAGCAGACAATAAAAACCTTAAGTACATCTTGAACCATAAATACCGGTGCTAATCTTTTTTCAACCTCTGATCACACTGCTGAGAAGCAGATGCAGAGCTGTGCACTGGGCAATAGGACATTGCCCCCCTCCCCCTCACCACCACTAGTCCCACCACTGCCGAGCACAGTTTGCCAGTTGGAGCTGAGCTTCAGCACATCAACATGACTGCTGTAATTGATTTTCTTGACAAGTGAGTTGAAATGATTTCTACTGGTACTAGGAAACAGCATAGCAGAAATTTACCTCATAATGAGCAAAGTTTAGTGTGTAAAATTTGAGTGATGGTGCTATGTGTGCATGGTGTCAAAAATTTGGTCATGGCCGAGCCAACGTTCATTATGAAAGTGGAAGTTCGTTGCTTATCAAGAAGTTGTTCAGCACATTAACAACATTGTTAGAGAGAAAGAAGCTTTACTATTACTGAGCTGGCTTCTAATTTTTCTGAAATTTAAAGGTCATATCCCACTACACATTTATAATGCAATGCCTCAGCTACCGAAAACTATGTGCCCGTTGGGTTCCAAAAATGTTAATTAAGAGCCTTCTGCTTTTTCACATTGTAGATGGTCTGGTCTCTAAGTGATTAAGGTATCTGAGTGGAAATTGAAAGGTCCCTGGTTTGAATCCCAGTCTGAGCTGTGATTTTTAAAGGCCCTTAACTCGACCTTCTCCTCTGGCACAACCCTGCTGTGTAATGTAACGTATGCCAATAAACTTCTGCGGTTTGGATTTCACATTAAACTATAGGTCCCCTCTGCTTGATGGGACTACCGGGTTAGGTTAGGTGGCTACAATAGAGGTAGATTACTCATCCTGTCACCGTGTCATTATGAACACCTAAGATTATACATGTTTTAAACCAGTCTTAACAGAAGATGGAACTTGGATTCGTTATGATAATCCAGAAACAAAACAACTGAATGCACACAAGCTTCCTGAACAAACCCAAAAACTTTAAATGAATGATCAGCAATAGGAAGGACATGGCTGTTTTCTTTTGGTATAAAAAATTGTGTGTTGTGCATTAAATGTAACCGGGACTATAATCACTGCACATATGAATTGTCAGACATTACAAAAACAGTGGAGAGCAATCCAGAACAAAAGAAACATGCTGTGGTCTAGAGTTATTTTGATTCATGATTAACACACGAGCACATAGTGCTTGCTGCCATAACCAGACCACTTTCACACCAGTGACAAGCTTGAAGACACAATGTTGCCACTGATAATGCCGTCTGTGAAGAGGGTGTTGGAAAAATTGTCCTCTGATATGACAAATGCCTCAATCTGCACAGCAATTATGTCAAAAAGTAAATTTGATTGTATTAAACTGGTAATAAAACTATTTTGATATTAAAATGTGTCTTTATTATATGCCCCCAGTGGAAGATGGAAATAATAAATTCCCTTGTATTTACCTCGTAACTCTGACAAAACTCCACACACATTCTTTCCTTGCAACAGATTCCAATGTAAAACAAGAAGCCTGTATCCAGCCACTGTGCAACATGCATGAAAACACATCTCATATATCAAGATACCCAACTCCTTGGCTGTATTTCAGATATTGGCCTCATCTCCTGCCCATCAAGATAAACAATCTCAGGCAAACCTCCAGCAACCTACATCATCTAGTGACTGTCTTTGATCAACAAGTGCTTCATGGTTAGTGTTATCATTTTTTCCAAAAATAACCACCTGTTTTAGCAGCTATCTCATCAGCATATGCTTGAAAATCTGTCAGGCATGCGGCCGGGTCAGTTGATCATAGGTGAATGAATTTTTGATGGCGTAACGTGCCATCATCTTCCGGCACAACCTGAAGATGATGGCACGTTACACCGTCGAAAATTCGTTTATCTACGATCAACTGACTCGGCCACATCCCCGAGAGATATCCAAGCATTAAATTCGCCGGGAAAACTTAAGTTTACTCATCAGCATATCCTTGACATGAGACAGCTTCTTGGCTGCAACTTCACATTGTGCTGTGCCTCTTATAAACCCACTATTGTTATATTTTTAACTTGTTTAAATTATTAATATTTAAATGATTTTTGTTTTTTTATTCATCATCATTCAGAACAATAGGGATCGCCGAGTTTTTTTTTCACTTAGTGAACTCCTCCACTGCCCGCCCCCACCCTTTCCCCACTAACGCTGTCTCTCCAGTGATAGATATCTAATTTATTTACATTGTAAGTTCCAGCACATCCTTGTGTTCCTGTTGACTTTTCCATATACTTCTTTTTTCTAATGACTGAGGAGTCACTCAAAACTTTGCTTAATGTTGTAAGACTGGAGGGGTTCTCAGTGTTGTGTTTAGATAAAATCTTTTGGGTAACTACCCAAGTGAAACCATTGGTGTGACACAATGTTTCTCTACCACCTTTGTCAAAGGCTGCCTGTAGGTGATGGGGCTGCTTATATACTGGAGTCTGTGCTATGCCATCTTGTCCCTGATAGGTCATGTCTCGAGGGTGTTCATAAATTCCACTGCCATCTCATTGTCTGGATCAATGGACTCCAGGCTTTGCTTAATTGAAATCCAGCATCTCTGTTGAAAAGATCATGTGAGATATGTATTTTGTTGCTGTACTCATCAAATGCTGACTTGTCAGTCTGTGCCAGGAAGACGTAACATGCATGTATGGAGCACCTTTGGTTTATGCATTGTATGGTTTTCCGGATGTCCGCCTTTACATGCTTGCAAGGTGTTCATAGCACTATATCATCCTTCGCAAGCGCAGAATGGCTACTTTAATCTTGGCAGGTGGGCGGAAAATAGTTTTAATGCCACATTTTTGTAGAATCCTGTCAATTTTTGCTTTAAACACTACAAATTACGGAAGAAAGGCCAGGAGCCACAGCTCTTTCTTTCATTCTTCCTGTTTCCTGAAAACTGAATATATTAGGGCTTTGCTGCAGCCATACTTGTGGAAGTTTTCTTGTAGATGACATATTTCATCTGGGAAACTAGCTTTACTGCATACAGCTCACGCTCGGTGAACCAAGGTTTGCAGTACTGTTCTGCACTGGCCCAAGTGGTGGTGGCTGTGTGCATTGAGGTAGAGGTCTTATGTGTGGATATCCTGTATACTGAACGACCTATGGGAATGGGTGTAGCTATCTGAGGGCTTGGCAGTGCCATGCACTGGGGCTCCCAAGATCAGGGGGCCCAAAACGTAGCTCAGGAAGCCCCTAAATGCAGTTCAGGGGGCCCACGCTCAAAACCTAAATACATCATTCTTTGATCCCGCAGGAGTGGGAGATCAAATTTTATATCAACATTTATTCTGATTTTTTGGACACCCAGAAGTTTATATTCTTATCTTACCAGATTTGGTATAATCTCCCGTATTGTATGTCAAGAAAGAGGAAAAACTGAAGCATTCGGAACATTAGGAATAATTTATGCTATGGCCACTATTGGAATTCTAGGATTTATTGTATGAGCACACCATATATTTACAGTAGGAATAGATGTAGATACATGAGCATATTTTATATCAGCAACTATAATTATTACTGTACCAACAGGTATTAAACTATTTAGATGATTAGGAACATTATATGGAACAAAATTTAAATTTTCGCCATCTATTCTATGAGCATTAGGATTTATTTTTTTATTTATGATTGGTGGATTAACAGGATTAGTATTAACAAATTCATCCTTTGATATTGTTTTAAATGATACATATTGTGTAGTAGCTTACTTCTATTATGTACTATTAATAAGGGCCATGTTTGTAATTATAGGAGGAATCATTCAATGGTATCCTTTATTTACAGGTATAACAATAAATGAAAAGTGATTAAAAATGCAATTTACAATTATATTTACTGGAGTAAATTTAACATTTTTTCTACAACACTTTTTAGGATTAGCCGGTAATACCACAATGATATTCAGATTATCCAGACGCACATACGTCATGAAATGTATTATCTAGTGTGGGGTCAACTATCTCATTCGTTAGAATCATCATATTTATTATAATTATATGAGAAAGAATAGTCTCAAACGAAAATTAATATATAACATTAATATATCTAGTTCTAATGAATGAAACCAAAATTATCTACCAGCAGAATACAGATATAATGAGTTACCAATTGTTTCTAACTTCTAATATGGCAGACAAGTGCAGTAGATTTAAGCTTTACATATAAAGTTCAATCTTTTATTAGAAGTAATATGGCAACTTGATCAAACATTTCATTTCAAGATAGTTCATCACCATTAATACAACAACTATCATTTTTTCACGATCATGCATTAATTGTTCTAATTGTTATTACTATAGTAGTAAGGTATTTCATAATATAGATATATAATAACAAATTATTATACCAGTTTATATTACATGGCCATTTAATTGAATCAATTTGAACCTTATTGCCAGCAATAACTTTAATTTTTATTGCCCTACCTTCAAATACTTTACTTAATTGATGATACCAACAATGCTTTAATCACAACTAAAACAATTAAATGTCAAAGGTATTAAAGATATGAATACTCAGACTTCAAAAATATTGAATTCGACTCATATATATTAAATGAAAATGACCTGGAATGAAATAACTATCAACTTCTAGATGTTGATAATCTAAGTATTATACCAATAAATATCCCAGTCCATATTTTAACAACAGCTTCCAATGTTCTTCACTCATGAACATTCCCATCAATCGGTATTAAAGTAGACGCTACGTCAGGTCGGCTTAATCAAGCCAGATTTAGTGTTAATCAACATGGGCTATTTTATGGCCAATGTTCAGAAATCTGTGGTGTAAATCATAGATTTATACCCATTGAAGTAGAAAGAACATCAACAAACTTATTCTTATCATGAATTAAAAAAACAATTATATAAGAAGTTAGTTTAAATAAAACAATTGAATGTCAATCTCTAAATATTATTAATTAATACTTCTTGCACCAGATGGCTGAAAGTAAGTAATGGTCTCTTAAATCTATATATAGTATATTAAAAAGTACTTCTGGTGAAAAATAATATTTTAATTCCACAAATATCCCCACTAATATGATTTTCGCTATTTATTATATTTTCATCAGTATTAATTTTATGTAATGTAATAAATTATTATTTAAATCAACACAAACCAACTAAAAGATACTCTACTGAAAGTATTTCATTAATCTGAAATTGATAAGAAACCTAATCTCGACATTTGATCCATCAACAAACATTATTAATTTATCAATTAATTGAATAAGAACATTTATTGGAATAATTATTATTCCAATAACATTTTGACTAATTCTATCACGAATAAATTCAATATGAAATAAAATATTACTGTCTTCTCATATTAAATTTAAAACCCTTCTAGGTACCTATAGAAAAGTAGGAACAACAATAATATTTATTTCACTATTTATTATAATAATATTTAACAATTTCATAGGATTATTCCCATAAGTATTTACTAGTACAAGACATATATCCATAACATTTTCTCTACCTTTACCACTGTGACTATGTTTTATACTGTTTGGTTGAATTAATAATACAAATCATATATTTATACACTTAGTACCCCAAGGTACTCCATGAACTCTTATATCATTTATGGTCCTAATTGAAACAATTAATAATATCATTCACCCACGAACATTAGCAATTCGATTAGCCGCTAATATAATTGCAGATCACCTTCTATTAAATTTAATAGGAAATACAGGACCATTTATTTCTTATCAAATAATCACCTTATTATTACTAGCCCAAGTACTACTATTAATGCTAGAGTCAGCAGTAGCTATTATTCAAGCATACGTACTTTCAGTACTAAGAACACTATATTCAAGAGAAGTACATTACTTATGTTAACAACTCATTCAAATCAACAATTCCACTTAGTTGATTATAGACCATGACCCTTAACATGAGCTATCTTTATATATAAAGATGAATGTATGTTTTTTTGTTGGGTTGTTTGTTATTCATACAAATGCACAGTTTTCATCCAATCTCGATGAAACTTTGCACACTTATCCTTTGAAACAAGGAGAAAAATAAATACTGTCTACATTTGGTTGAAAAATTATCTGTATAAATAATACATGTTGTCTTATAATGTCGAAAAACTACTGAACGGCGATAGACAGATGCATTGGATATTGAAGTCTCTGTACTGTTTTTCCGTGTAACGACAAGGTAGCTCAGTGGTTAAAGCGCTTGCTTACAAATGTTTTTGTCATGGTCTCCAGTTCAAATCTCCATGGAGGCTAAGATTTTTAAAAGTTGTTTCTGATCGTAGGAGTCACAGCTGGGCCATCGGTTATTCGGATTGAATGTTAAACTGTAGATATCACAAAGTTAGGTGTGCAATGCGAGGTAAATCGTAGGTATTTTTGCAATGATTTAGGTGCACTTTTTTACACCTTTTTACTTTATATTGATCCCTCAGGGTTGATTCACAGTCAGTGAGTGTGTGATCTGCAGTAATAATACTATAAATGTGGAAGCAAGTCTCTGTCTTTTGTTACGTTTTGACAACTAAATGACAATACCGATATTGACGGAATTTGACAAGAAAATCTGTAGGGAGGGCACGGGACATTTTTTTCGGTATGATTAACAGTTGTAGTCACGAAATTTTGAGAACTTATCGAATGGTGACAGAAGGACGGATGTGTGTGTTAGTCTGTAATGTTACGTCGCTTGCTCAAGCTATGCTTCTCGCGTATTATGTTAGTGTATATTTTGTTAATAAATATTGTTTGGAGAAAAAACGTATTATTTAGATAGATGTCGATTTTCTCTGTCCTTTTACTTTGTGTCTGCTTAAATGTTTCTGGCACCAGTTTATTTTGCCTTCTTTTTTGACATGCCTTGCGAGCATAAACTGGCCTAAATTGTAGAGCACGAGCAGCTAAAGTTATTAGAACCCAAGAATCGGATGCTTATGCTGAAGAAAGAAGAAAAGTCCAAGCTGAAATATAGCTGCCCTTAGTTAACACCCCCCCCCCCTCACACACATCCCCTCACATTTGTTTGTTTTTCTTTTTTAAAATATGTTGGGAATTGATTCTCTTCAAGAGACAGGTTCAATGATAGAATGATATAGTGATGGCTTTCCGGTCATAGTATACTGACTCGGTGTTGTTTGGGACCAATCCTTCACTACAAACAACTTTATACATTCAATTCTGGCAAATAAATTCTTAATCCACATGTACGAAGTCGCGGGTATCAGCTAGTTGGAGCTATAATTATAGTATTTGGGTTAGCCAAATGATTCAATATGTTAGAAATAAATCAATGATGACGAGATGTAGTACGAGAAGGAACATGTCAAGGACTTCATACCATTCCTGTTTCAATTGAGTTACGATGAGGAATAATTCTATTTATTACTTCAGAAGTACTATTATTTGTTTCATTTTTTGAGCATACTTCAATAGAAGACTAGCCTCAACAATTGAATTAGGAACAAATTGACCCCACAAGGGAGTACTTCCATTTAATCCTATACAAATTCCATTATTAAATACAGTAGTTTTATTAACCTCAGTTATTACAGTAACATGAGCCCATCGTGGATTAATAGAAGCTAATCATTCACAAAGATTCCAAGCTCTAATTATCACAGTATTATTATGATTATATTTTACAATTCTTCAAGCATATGAACATGGAGAAGCAATCTTTACTATTGCAGATGCAGTATATAGTTCTTCATTTTTTATAGCAACTGGATTCCATGGGATCCACTTCATTATTGGTTCTACATTCTTGTTAATAAGTTTAATTCGGCAAAAAAAAAAAAAAAAAAAAAAAACATTTTTCTATATCACATCATTTTGGATTTGAAGCAGCAGCATGATATTGACATTTCGTAGACGTTGTTTGAATATTCTTATATATTTCAATTTATTGATGAGGTAGATATTTATCTAGTATAATTAGTGCAATTAACTTCCAAATAAAAAGTTTGAAACAATCAAGATAAATAATTATAATGTTAATAATTAGAGCCTTCATTTCATTAGTTATTCTGATAATAGCATTAATCATTGCTGCAATATTATCTAAACAATAATAAATGACTGTGAATAAAGATCCCCATTTGAGTGTGGGTTTGATCCTAAAAGAACAGCTCATTGTAAAAATAATATTTAATTATTTATAAATAATTAAAAGTAATAATACTTCTGATACAGCTTCAATGTATTGCTCTAATAAGCTATTTAAGTTAAATAAATAAAATAAATAAGACCAACAATCAAGTTGTAAATAATAACAAATATGTTTTATAATTTAAATCATATCAACTCTGTATATCAATTCATTTCACCCATAATCAATACTTTTGAAATAGTGTACCCATTCTTTAATGGATATAATCCAACAAAATTAATAGATAAAAAAGGCATAAGCCCATAAAGGAATGATTGTATATAAATATAAGTTTATAGAAATATAAATAAAAAGAAAAAAGAACGTAACCTATGAATGAACCAATAACAACCACCATTATAGTTAAACTAGCTGATACCCGCGACTTCGTACGCATGGATTAAGAATTTCTTTGCCAGAATTGAACATAGAAAGTTGTTGATAACGAAGGATTGGTCTCAAACAACACCGAGTTGGCATAATACGACAGGAAAGCCATCACTATATCATTCTAACATCGAACCTCTCTCTTGAAGAGAATCAATTTCCAATATATTTAAAAACAGAAAAACTTGTTAGCTAAGTGCAGGTTTATTTCAGCTTGGACGTTTCGTCTTTCTTCAGCATGAGCATCCGATTCTTGGGTTCTAATAACTTTAGCTGCTCGTGCTCTGCTAGAGCTACAACTTAGGCCAGTTTACGCCCGTAAAGCATGTCAAAAAAGAAGGAAAAATAAACTGGTGCCAGAAACATTTAAGCAGACACTAAGTAAAAGGATAGAGAAAATCGACGTCTATACTAATTAATACGTATTTTCTCTAAACGAATTTTTTTTTACAAATTATACACTAGCAAAAAGTATGAGAAGCATAGCTTGAGCAAGCGACGTAACATTACAGACTAACGCACGCATCCGTCACCAGGGCCGGCGTTAGGGAGGGTTAAGCGGGGCAAAAGTACCCGGGGCCCGGGCCACCAAAGGGGGGCCCGCCGGCCTTGGTGCCTAAATAAATAGAAATCAAACACAAATTTTAAAATCTGCAGCAGTAATTTTGAACATTTTTGTATTAAAATTTTCTGAATGTATATATAAAAAAAAAACAAAGTGTAAAGGAAAAATATTTTTTGGGGTGGGGGTGGGGCTAAGATCGCTTACCCGGGGCCCGTGAATCCTAGCGCCGGCCCTGTCCGTCACTCTGTAACCATTTCATAAGTTCTAAAAATTTCGTGACTACAGCTGTTGATCATACCGAAACAAAATGTTATGTGCCCTCCCTACAGATTTTCATGTGAAATCTGTCAATATCGGTATAGGTATTTAGTTGTGAAAATGTAACAAAAGACAGAGACTTACTTCCGCATTTACAGTATTGTTACTGCAGATCACATTAACACACTGACTACGAATCACCCCTGAGGGATCAATATAACGTAAAAAAGTGTACACCTACAGCATTGCAAGACTACCTACGATACGATCAAAAACAATTTTTAAAAATCTTAGGCTCCACGGAGATTTGAACCACAGACCAAGACCCAAACATTAGTGAGTAAGTGCTTTAACCACTGAGCTACCTGACCGCTACACGGCAAAAAGGTACATAGACCTCCATATCCAATGCGTCTGTCTATCGCCGTTCAGTAATTTTTCGAAATTATGGGACAACATGTATTATTTATACAGATAATTTTTCAACCAAATGTAGACAGTATTTTTCCCCTTGTTTCAAAGGATAAGTGTGCAAAGTTTCATCGAGATCGGATGAAAACTGTGGATTTGTATGAAGAACAAACAACGTTCATCTTTATATATATAGATTAGTCAACTTAGTATTGAACCCCCAAATAAAGCAACTAATAGTAAATCAATTATTCCCAATAACATACAACTAGATTTATTATCATATAAGCAAAAGTTAAATGGTTATAATAATTAACAATTGAATGATAAAATAAACAGAATGAATATATAGCCGTTAAACCAGTAGAAATAAAAAATAATATAAAAATTAAATAATTTATAAAACATATAATAATACATAATTCAAGAATAAGATCCATTGAATAAAACCCAGGCAAAAATGGCATACGACATAAACATAAACTTGAAACATTAAAACAAATAGAAGTTATAGGTATTCTGTAAAGTATTGAATCCATAATTTGAATATCTTGAAAATCACCTAAATTATGAATATAAGAACAAGCACATAAAAATTATAAAGCTTCAAATAAAACATGAGTTAGTGAATGAAAAACTGCCAAATTATAATAACCCATTGATAAAATTCTTATTATTAACCCAAGTTTTCTTAAGGTAGATAAAGCAATAATTTTCTTTAAATCATATTCAAAATTAGCACCAACACCTGCTATAAATATAGTTGAACAACCAATCAACAACAAATAACATTTAAATTCTCTTGTATTAACAATGAATTCAAACGAATTATTAAATATACCCTGGCCGTCACCAAAGTTGAAGAATGGACTAAGGCAGAAACTGGGATTGGTGCTGTTATAGCAGCTGGAAGTTAAGAAGAAAATGGAATTTGAGATCTTTTAGTTATTGCAGCAATAACTAAAAATACCATTACTGAGTTCACATTTTTTCTCATCTATTAAAATAAATATAATAAGTAAAATTTCAACTTCCATAATGAAGTATTAGGGCAATAGAAACCAAAATAGCATCACCAATTCGATTATATAAAACAGTTAACATACCAGCATTGTAAGATTTAACATTTTGATAGTAAATAACCAGACAATAAGAAACAAAACCTAAACCATCCCAACCTAATAAGATTCTTATAATATTAGGTATATAAATTAAAAAAATTATTGACAAAACAAATATCAATACAAGTAAAATAAATCGATTTAAATACTTGTCCCCATGTATGTAATCAATTCTAAAATAAAAAACTAAAGAAGAAATAAATATAACAAAAGATATAAAAGTTATTGATATTAAATCAATCAATAAGGTCATAACCACTGAAGATCTATTTAATCTGAAAATAACTCATTCAATAAAAATAAATAATTCATTCAAAAGTAAATAAATACTAATACAAAAAATTAATAAACTCAAAAATAAATAAATCTAAAAACACCAATTGATAATTCATACATTATATATAACCTAAGGTGATTTAATCACTTCAATAAGGCCAGCATTACACTGTAAAAGATCTTTGTCAAAGATCTTTGATAAAAGATATTTTACAAAATATTTTACAGTGTAATGGGGCATATTTTATAAAAGATTTCTTTTATAAAATTTCTTTTATAAAATGTAAGACGTTGGCATTACATTTTATAAAAGATTTCACCACCCTGCAAACGTAAACAAATAAAATGGCGTAAGGGATGTTACCAAAGTTGATTATGACTGTCGAATCCACGAAAGTCTTTATTTCTGAGTATGAACAGAAGGAATGTTGTGAACTCAGAAACATATAGACTATAAGATTAGGAATAAAAAGGTGAAAACTTACCAAAAGTTAATTAGTGCTATGATAGAAGGCTGTACTGTAGAAGACGTAAAAAGAGAAAATTAATGTGTTAAGTAATTAGTTTTTGACAGGTTTCTGGAATAATAACAGAAGTAATGCGCAGACCAATGCGTGTGCTATATTGCAGAATGGTGTAGATCCGTCACCATCAATCGAGTACAACCCATGGCACATACACCGTAAAAATAAACACCCAATAGTATATATGGGGAAATAATTCTGATTTAGAAATTTATGAAAATATTGTGGTAAAAATTTATTGGACGTATACTTCAGCATCAGCCGTAATTTTTATAATTGGGCATGTCCTCACATTGCAGCTCTTTCACTAAACTTTGATGAACTCATATCAAGTCTCGTAATCTCGCGGTCTAACCTAAATATGTTTATTTCTCTTCTTTATCTTCAATAAAATGCATATTGTGACAGTTGCACTAACTGGGTCTGCAAAAGCTTACAAGTTTACTCCATTCATTTCAGAGAACTATGACGAAAAATTTTATGTAGTGTAATGGGACTGAAAAAATATCATAAAATATCTTTGATAAAATAAATATGATAAAATGTTTTATAAAAGATGTTGGACAAAGATCTTTTACAGTGTAATGCCGGCCTAACAGCACAAATCATTATTTTAAATAAAATACTTACATATAAATTTAATAAATCCACCTTTAAATAAAGAATATTGAGAGTTAATCAATGTAATATTATAAGTATATATTCACGAACATAGCCAGTAGAAAATAGATATATACTAGAAAAATCTAATCCCTGTTTACTATAACATATATATAATGTATAAGCAGCACTAAGAAACAGATAAAATAAACAAAATATTTAATATTAAAATAGATCAAGAAATAATTCTATTTATTAATGAAAATTCTCCAATTAAATTTAAAGAAGGAAGGAAAGCTATATTAGAAGAACTGAATAAAAATCATCATAAACATAGTGAAGGCATATAATTAAGTATTCCTTTATTAATTAATAAACTATGTCTACCCAATCACTCATATATTGAATTAGCTAAACAAAATAACCCAGAAGAACATAAGCCATGACCTACTAAACCTATTAAACCCCAGTTATTTATACTCATTAAACCTACAATAACCAATGATATATGAGCAATAGAAGAGTAAGCAATTAATAACTTTAAATCAACCTGATGCACACAGATTAATCTTACTATTAACCCACCAATTAAGCCCAATGCTATAGGAAAATAATTATATAAAAACCCAGATCATATAATTAATTTCATAATATGTATCAAACCATAACCACCCAATTTTAATATTACACCAGCCAAAATCATTCTACCCGAAATAGGAGCCTCAACGTGGACCATAGGCAATCATAAATGAAATAGATATATTGGTACCCTGACAAAGAATGCCAAAATATACATTAAAGTTATTGAAACCATCTAATTTAGGTAATAATAATCTATCCAGATTAATGTAAGTAATTAATAAAACTAATAATAAAGGTAATCTAGCAACCAAAGTATAAAAATTAAATAAATTTCCACCCATAATCATTCTGGCTGGTATCCCCAACCCAAAATTAATAGTAAAGTAGGAATCAATCTAGACTCAAAATATAAATAAAAAGAAAAAGGTGATAATCTAGAAAAAGCTATATATTACATTAATATCAAAAACAAAACAATACACATACAAACACCAGGATAGAAACCTGTTAAATCTCTTAATCTTGAAAAAAATATTAAAGGACAGATTCAAATACTTAATAAAACCATTAAAAAAAGAAATAGGATCGAAAGATAAGTAATAGCTAGTTAAATGATAATCAACATAATTATAATAATTAATTAAATAAATAAAACTTAATAAAAATATTAAAGAATGTACCAACCATAACGAATTTTTTAATAAACGTAAAGGTATCATAAATATTATAAATAATACAGATATTAACATAAAGAAAATATAAATGAATTAAAAAAACCATTCCCGTATTACCGAATTATAGAAACCAAAGTAGATAAACCCAAAGCAACCTCATATACTGAAAAGACCAAAAAAATAATCAAGAAAAAAAATTCTGCACCATATCAAATTAAATAAATAGATATAATAATATACAATGAAATAACAATATATTCTAATCTTAATAAAACCATTAGTAAATGTTTACGCTTAATTGAATAAACATAGATATCACAAAAATATATTAATATTGAGTAATATAGAGATAATGAAAACATAAGTCTTAATAGTTTATATCATAAACACTGGTCTTGTAAACCAGTAAAAAGTGATTCTTTTAAAACATCAGAGATAGATACTTCTTTTGCTGGTCCCCAAAACCAATATTTTACATAAACTAATCTCTGTAATTATCATGATATTATTTACATTATCATTATTTATAAATATTATATTATTAAGACTAAAAACACCAATATCCATACTGCTAACTATTCCTATACAAACACTTTCAACTTGCATATTCAGAGGAATAATCATAGTAAATTTCTGAATATCTTATATCCTATTCTTAATTTTTCTTGGTGGGTTAATAGTAATCTTCATTTATATTACTAGTATCGCCTCAAATGATATTTTTAATATCAAAATAAAATATTGATACCAAAATCATTATTGTTATATTCATAATAGTAAGATATTATTTAGATAAAAGCTTATTTTTTAATGAACAAATAAATAGAGATCTAATAATACAAAATTTATCAAATATGGAAATATCAGAATCAATCAAAAAATTATATAATATATCAAACTTAATCAGAATAATAATGATAATTTATCTATTAATTACAATAATTGCAGTAGTAAAAATTACTAACTTCTCATCAGGACCAATCCGAAAAATATTTGAATAAACCATTACCGGTACGAATTAATAATCCAGTATTCAATCATCAACATTTCGCTTATTGACTTACCTGTACCAACAAATATTTCATTTATATGAAACTTCGGATCGATATTAGGATTATGTTTAATAATCCAAATCATGATTGGATTATTTCTAGCAATACATTGAACACATAATATCCAAATAGCATTTAGTAGTGTAATTCATATTTGCCAAGATATCAATAATGGTTGATTAATGCGAACAATTCAAGCCAATGGAGCTTCATTTTTCTTTATCTGTCTACACATTCCCGTTAGACAAGGCCAATATTGTGAATCATATTTATATATATACCTGAATAGCAATAATTATATTTATAGTAATAGCAACAGTATTTTTAGGATATGTATTTTCATGAGTTCAAATATCATTTTGTAGAGCAACACTAATTACCAACTTATTATCAGCAATTCCTTATAGGAGTCTTTATTCGGCAGCAGTTACCTGAAGTAGTGCCTTCTGTGTTGATTTAATTTAAAGTGTTTAGTTATCTTTTGTTTCATCTTTGCATATTTGTTTAGCAGCCCCAGATGTCAGTCGTTCTTCGGCAGCCGTTACGTGAAGCAGTGCCTTCTGTATTGATATAATTTAAAGTGTTTCGTTATCTTTTGTTTCATCTTTGCATCTTTGTTTAGCAGCCCCAGCCATTACTTGAAGCAGTTCCATCTGTGATAATTTTATTCAAAGTGTGTAGTTAGTTGTCGCTTCATCTCTTTATATTTGTTTGTCAGTAGCAGCAGCAGCAGCAGTCGTTCGTCGGAACCATTACGAGAAGTAGTACCTCCACTGCTAATTTAATTTAAAGTGCGTAGTTAGCTTAAGCCTCGTCTTTGTATATTTGGTTATTAACAAAAAGCCTCATACCGAGAACGCATAGTGAGTCTGTTTTTCGTGTACTCCTTGGTTTTTCTTTCTGTAAGGTAGTATGTGTAGGGACTGTGGTTGTTGTGTGCAGACGCAGGCTGAGGTGACTGATCTGCGCACCCAGCTTGCAGCCTTGGTAACAAGAGTTACACAGCTGGAAGCTGCCGTAAGTGAGTGCAGTAGATGGGGTATTGGTGACCCTGTAGAAGCAAAGTGGTTCGCAGTTCTCCCATACCAGTCACCGTACCTGCAGTCCAGGCCGAGACGTCGGAATCTCTGCGGCCATCGCCTGGTGGTGGCTGGCGTATGGTGTTGGACGTCGACGCCGCATGCGGGGGCAGTCGTACAAGCCTGATTCCCAAGAAGGCTAGCTTATACCACTGTCCAACCGGTTTGACGCATTGTCTGGAAGTGATTCAGTCCTCCAATCGTCGGCCTGTGAGTTGGCAGCCCCACAGCCCGCAAAGTCTGGACAACTGCAGAAGGGGGTTTTAGAGGTCGGTAGCTCCAACGTTAGGTGATTTATCGAGCCCCTTAGGCAAATGGTGAAAAGGTCGGCGATGAATTCTGGTATACATTCATTGTGTATTCCGGGGGGTCTGATCCGAGATGTGGAACAGGCCATCTCGGATGCCATTGAACGGACGGGGTGCAGCCAGCTGCTGATTGTTGCGCATGTCGGCACCAATGATGCTTCCCGCCTAGGGTCGGAGGTTATCCACTCGTCCTTTGGGCGACTTGCAGAAAGGGTGAACTCTGTGGCCATTGGCCGCAAGATTTCTGCTGAGCTAACCATCTGTAGCATTGTCATAGGGACTGACTATGGACCTCTGGTTCAGAGCCGTGTTGGGGGGCTAAACCAGAGATTACTGCGTTTCTGTGATAGTCATGGCTGCAGATTCCTTGATCTTCCCCCTCGGGTTGAGTCTTGTAGGGATCCCTTGGATAGATCAAGGGTGCACTACACACGGGAATCGGCTACACGGGTGGCAGGGGCCGTGTGGCGTGCACTGGGGGTTTTTTTAGGCTCAGGGAGGATGACCCTGGGGAGGAAATTCAGTTACGGACAGCCAAGATAAATTCAGCACCACGTGTTAGGGGTAGCTTAAAAGAATCCTGAACATTAAAAGTTCTAGTAGTTAACTGCAGAACTGTTTGTTATAAACAGCCTGAACTCGAAAACGTTATTTGTAGAACAGATGCTGATATCGTAATAGGCACAGAAATTTTTAATAGTAACATGAACATTTTCCGTAAGGATAGGTTGCATTCCCAAGGAGGTGGTGTATTTATAGCTGTTAGTAAGTATTTCCCATGTAGCGAAATAGATGTCCATACTGTCTGCGAAATGATATGGATCAAGCTCAACATACCTAGGACAAAACTTGAGATAGGCTCCTTCTATCGTCCACCAGTTGCAAGCGTAAATATTGCTGAGGCCTTAAGAAATGATGTAAATAATATAGCTTGGCAATTTCCAGACCATACAATAATGCTAGGTGGTGCCTTTAACTTGCCTGATATCGACTGGACTAATTACGTTCACGTTACTGGGGGCAGGGATAAAGCAGCATCCTAGACTTGTCCTCAGATCACAATCTTGAGCAGCTCGTAACTGAACCAACGCGATTCATCAACGTTAACGAAAATATTTTAGATATAGTTGTTACAAATAGGCCTGAATTATTTACGGATATTTCTACCACCGCAGGAATAAGTGATCACAAAGCTGTAATTGCTACAGTAAACTAACAACCACGCGCAAAAAGAGAAAAGAGAGGATCATTACAGATTCGAAAAGGCTTCAAAAGCGTGTTTTAGAGCGTATTTGAGGCATAATTACCATACCTTCTTAGAAGCAGGAGGCACCGTTGAGGAGAGGTGTCATCGATTCTTACATATAGTCGGGGAAGGTATGAACTTGCATGTACCGAAACGGACAATCAGGGAAGAGAACGATACCCCATGGTACACACGGGAGGTTAAAAGGTTACTCAAAAAGCAAAGGAAGATGCATGCACGATCAAAAAGGTCGATGCATCGGTTTGATTTAGATAATTTAGAGGAGATAAGGGGACATGTTAAGAATGCGACGCATGAGGCCTTTAATGACTCTCTCTCTAAGAGCCTCACAGAAAACCCTGAGAAATTTTGGTCGTATGTAAAAAAAGTTAGTTGTAGTGGGAACAATAAGCCAGTTCTAATAAAAGACAGACGGGAAGTTGAAGACAGCTGCGAGAAGGCTACCGTATTTAACACCGAATTCAAAAATTCATTCACGCAAGAAAACGTGGTAAACATCCCTACTTTACCACATCGTGTGGAATTAGAGATGGATCCGATAGAAATTGATAGCGTATGTATTGTAAAGCAATTAAAACTCCTGAAGTGGGGTAAAGCGCCGGGTCCCGATGGTATACCGCTAAGAGTATTATCTGAATACGCGGAGGATATTGAACCATTTCTGTCAGATATATTCCTTACATCTTTAGAAGAGAAAAACGTACCTTCTAGCTGGAAAATAGCCCAGGTAATTCCCGTTTTTAAGAAAGGAGATCGGAGTGATTCTAGGAATTATCGACCCATATCTCTAACATCGGTCTGCAGCAGAATTCTGGAACATGTCATATGCTCGAACATTATGAGTTTCTAGAGGAGAACGAGTTACTTACACCGTGTCAACACGGTTTTCGGAAGAAGAGATCGTGTGAAACACAATTGGCCCTATTTTCCCATGACGTAATGAAAGTTATCGATGCAGGTTCGCAAGTTGATGCAGTTTTCTTGGATTTTCAGAAAGCTTTTGATTCTGTGCCACGCAACCGAATTTTAACGAAGATTCGAGCTTACGGTATTTCGGCTCTGATTTGCGAGTGGATACGTGATTTTCTAACTGGTCGATCATAGTATGTCGTTGATGACGGGGAAGCCTCTTCTAAGATAAATGTTACTTCGGCCGTTCCTCAAGGAAGTGTAATAGAACCACTTCTTTTCTTAATATTTATAAATGATATAGGTGACAACGTCAAATGCTGGTTGCGATTGTTTGCCGACGATGCAGTTATCCATAGGGAAATAAGGTGCTCCGACGATTGCTTAGAAATTCAGTGCAATTTGGATGCTATTTTCGATTGGTGCCATAAGTGGCAGCTTACATATAATTGCAAAAAGTGCAAGGCAATGCGGATAAGTAACAAAAAGAATCAGTTTTTTCACGAGTATAAAATAAACAATTCAGCTGTTGACATGGTTCATTCTCTGAAGTATCTGAGGTTGATAGTACAAAGCAACATGAAATGGGACATGCACATAACTTCCGTCGTAGGCAAGGCAAATTCTAAATTACGATTCATAGGTCGTATTTTGAGGAATTGTAATGCTCATACAAAGAAGATAGCGTATAAAACGATAGTGCGTCCGCATCTAGATGACTGTTGTGGAGTTTGGGATCCGTATTGCAAGGTTCTGATTTACTCAGTGGAGAGGGTGCAGAGGAGAGCCGCTCGATTCATGACTTGTTGTTACAGCCCTTATGAAAGCGTCACAGAATTGATACATAGATAGTTTGGAAGACAGATGACGTAGCTTGCGTTCGAATTTATTGGAGAATATGCGAAAAAATTTAAATTTCGAGTGCAATGAAATATTTCTTCCACCAACCTATTTAGGTCTCAATGACCGGTGGCATAAGATTAGAGAAATAAGATGCCGTAATGGTGCTTTTATATATTCCTTCTTTCCTCGCACTATTCGGGATTGGAATGGGTGGGTTTAGGATTGGTGCTTAGCACCCTCTACCACCCACAATGTTTGTGATTTGCAGAGTATGGATGTACATGTAGATGTAGGAACAGATTTAGTTCAGTGGATCTGAGGTGGATTTGCAGTTGATAATGCCACATAAATCAATTGTTTACCTTTCATTTCGTATTACCATTTATTATTGCTGCAATAGTTGTAATTCATTTATTTTATTTGCACATAACAGGATCAAGAAACTCATTAGGACTATACAGTAATATTGATAAAATACCATTTTATCCATACTTTACATTCAAAGACTCAATTACTTTTATCATCATATTTTACTATATTAATCATAATTTCATTAACTAGACCATACATTTTAGGAGATCCAGCTATTTTTATGGCTGCCAATGCATTAGTCATACCAGTTCATATTCAACCAGAATGATATTTCCTATTTGTTTACGCAATTTTATGATCAATTCCAAATAAATTAGGAGGAGTAATTGCATTAGTAATATCAACTAGAATCTTAATAATTATTCGATTTTATAATAAAACAAATTTTCGAGGTATTGAATTCTACCCAATCAACCGAATCATATTTTGAAGTATAGTGTCAATTGTAATTATACTAACATGAATTGGTAAACAGCCAGTAGAAATACAATATATCATAACAGGACTAGTATTAACAATTATATACTTCTCATATTTCATTGTAAATATTCAACTATCAAATTTATGAGATAAAATAATTAAATAGTTAATTAGCTTAATACCCACTAAAACATATGTCTTTAAAACATAAACTAGATGTTTAAATCTTCTATTAACTTATTTTAACTTCTAAATATATTTGACTAAAAATTAGAAAAAACTAGTATTTTAAACCCAACCAAAAACATAAATAATTGAAAGATAAAAAAACTTATTCAATCTAAATATATTAATTTATCATAACGGATCGCCGTAAAGTGCTGTCGTATATTTATGTTGTACTTTATGTTGTCTTAGCTCGTATTTTCTACTTATTTATTTCGTAGTCGTAGTAAAAATATCTGTTTAATTATTTAATGTAATTTCTTCTGATGTTTTCTAGCTTCGCCAATAACCAATGAACTTATATGCTTTGATTCCTTTTTATTTATAATGTCATAACATCTTTAATCCTCCGAAGTTATACAGGTTCTTTTCCGCAAGCAACTTTAAATTCAAAACGAACACGACAAGTTCTCACCAAGTTCGTCGGTCTTGAGCTATCTTTCATCTGTTTATCTAAAACGTTACCCTTAATTACCAATTTTCTCTAAGAGTAATTATTATAGTTATTCATCTCCGTTATACCACAGTGCCTCTTACCAAAATAAATAAAAAAGATACCAAAACCAATTTAAAAAAATACTAAACTGTAATAGTCCCCACCAAGAAAAATTAAATACAATATTATTCTTATAAAAAGAATACTTGTATATTCACAAGAAAGAGTAAAGTAAATCCGCCAGCACCATATTCAATATCAAACCCAGAGACTAATTCCGATTCACCTTCAGAAAAATCAAAAGGAGTATGATTAGTCTCTGCTAAACAGGAAGCAAACCCAGCCAAAAATAAAGGATATATATATATAAACAAAATCATCTATTCTGCTGATATAAGTATATATTATACAAATCATATCTATTAATTATAATAATAGGAGATAATAAAATTAATACTAATCTGACTTCATATGAAATAGTTTGAGTGACAGAGTGTAAGGAATGTAATAAAGAATAATTAAAGTTAGATGATCATCCAGCAATTATAGTAGTATATACTCCGAAACTCGTACAACAAAGAAAAAGAAAAACCCATATATAAAAGAAAACATATAAGTCAAATAAGGTAATAAAATCCATATAAATAATAAAATTATCAATCTAAATACCGGCGAAAAATAATAAATAAAATAATTTGATTTATAAGGTAAATATTGTTCCTTAGTTAACAATTTAATAGCATCACTGAAAGGTTGAGTAATACCAAGAAACCCTACCTTATTATGACCCTTACGAATCTGAATATACCCTAATACCTTACGTTCAAGTAATGTTAAAAAGGCTACTCTTAATAAAATTAAAATAAATAATAAAATCAAGTTAATTAAAAATATAAATAAATCATATTATATCAATACTAGTGGCACCCTCGTAAAAAGTGACATTACGTCCAAGCTGACCAAGATGTCGTTTGTCCCCAGTCGAAGTCCTTTCAGCATGTTGATGAGCTTTGCATAGTTCTTCATGTGATGGGGACATTTTAGCATGAATGATAAGAGCCTGATTGTCAGATATTTGACTAACTGATACGTTACAAAGCCTATTATACTCATGATCAGGTATAAAGGAGTGCCATTCCTATTTATCTTTGGCAGCACATACAACCTAGGGGGAACTGGAGATCATGGCTGGTGGTGCTTGATTATTTCGGTATATATTCTTGAGTCTTGTAGAAACTTCATCAACACGGGGGGTCAGATCTGCTATAGGCATCAACAACTGACATCTGTGATAACTTTTGTTTGTATTCATCCTATTATCTGCTGGGAGGATAATGATGTCCATATCCTCTCAGAGCATTCGGAGAGCCCTGCGTTCAGATGTAGAAATATTTTCCTTTGGAGGTTTAGCCCTGTATGGTATCCTGCAGGGTTCAATCCTAATTTCCTTTATGACATGACTGAATGAAAAAATAAAAGGAGCACTCCTGTTTCATCAATTCTAGATCTGCTGTTAGTGCCACTTTTGCAATAAAAAAGACTTTATCTATTTAACTTCTTCAGTAGTAATGTGATATGTTCTTGCTAATTGAGTTTCTCATCCTCGTATTTGAATGACAAGGAATTTTATACTCTTTGCTTCCAAGATTGTGTTATTTATATGTAACTCTTGCTGCACGTAATTTTTAATATATTTTGTTAAAATTTAATTTTGATGTGTTTGCCTTAAACCAGTTTTTTACTTCAAGGAGTACTTCATTTGCATTTATTTCCAGATTACTGTTTGGCATTCTTTATGTTCAGGTTAGTTTCATCTGCAAATAAAATGCTCTTAACCTTGTCAGATATGCTATATCATTGATGTATAATAAAAACAAGTGGAGTCCTAGGACAGAGCCTTGTGGAATGCCATATTGTATTTTCTCCTAATCTGGTGAAGCATCTTTACAGATTTTAGAATAAAACGGTGGCCTTTTTATATTTGGCTTTCAGCGAATTAAACCATTTACCTGTGATGCCACATATATACCGTAGTATTCCTTTTTTAAAATAATAATAATAATTCATGATTAACATTGTCAAATGCTTTTGCAAGAAATTGCTAAAGGACATTTTTTATTATTTAGTTCCTCAAATGTGTTATTTAAAAATAAATATATAATCAATTCTGTGGATGATCCCTTTTTTGAATCCAAACTGAAGTAGTAAGAATACTGTACATTGTAACATGTTTTATTACTCTACAATACATGAATTTTTCAAAAAGCTTTGAGAATCCTGGAAGTAAAGGAATGGGACATTAGTTATTTCTACATGTCACTTCTCCTTTTTTAAATAGTTCTTTTACAACTGTATATTTAAGTCGGTTTGGACATACTCTTTGCTTTAATGATTCATTGCAGATTTGGAAAGTGTATGACTTTTACAATATCAATATATTTTCAGTAATTTACTTGAAATGTTATCATAGCTATATGAATTTAATTGTTTCACGAGTTTATTTACTTATTTCTAAGACTGTTACTGGTAACAATTACAGCCCCACGAATCTATTTGGAAAATCAGTATGATGAAACCACAAGGTATTATTATCTGAGGATTCTTTTTCTATACCTGATTTTTCTACAACTTAAGTAAAATGTTTGTTGAATATTTTACAAAGTTCCCCTGCTTCACTACACACAAATCCATTTTCTTCTATTTTATGTCTTCTGAGTTATTTGCAGATTTTCTGTTTCATATTTTATTATATTCCATATAGTTTTTATTTTATTACTGGATTTCTCTATATTCTTTGATACGTACATGTTTTTTACCCTCCTGACTAAATTTCTTATCATTTGAGAATAAAATTTATAGTGAGCTTTTACTGTATAGCTATCTGATTCTCTTATTTTTATGTGAAACTCACTTTTCGGCTTACTAGAAACTCTAATACCCTTTGTAATCGAGGGCCGCATTTAGGCATAGGCTACCTAGGCTGTAGTCTAGAGGCCCATACCATATGCAAATAAATATAATATACACTAAAATAATTAAACATGTGCGAAGAAAGTAGCCTATTTCCGAAACGGTTTTAGCACCAAAGTCCTGAAATGCTTGTAATAACTGAAAACAATGTTCATGCACGCGCAGTTTAATCCTTTGAAGTTCGGGTGTACTATAAAATAACATTTCAGTGCACCCGTACTGTAAAGTAACAACTTTGCACCTTAGTTATTAGGACTTATAACCCTTGTCAGGGGTGGATCCATGATTTTGCTTTGGGAGGGGCTTGAGCGGACTTTGGTTTGGGGGGCTTGGCTAGAGTGGATTTTGTTTGGGGGGGCTTATCTTCAGTGGATTTTGGCTTGAGGGGGGGGGGGCTCGAGTCGGGCAAAGGTAGTATTTATAGTGCACTCGGGCTTCGAATCCGTAGAGCTAAAAAACAAAAAAAAGGTCTCCAAAATTACAATGTCAGAGGTGGACCTAGATACTTTGGGGGGGGCGGGGTTGAGCATTGAGCCCCCAGCCCCCCCCCCCCCCTCCCTGGATCCGCCCCTGGCCCTTGTAACATAAGGTTGCAATGGTCGGAGTGTACGAATGTAGATTGAAGTCACTATCGTGCACCTATAATATGAAATAAAATTCACTAGCCTTCATGTCTGGAAGGTTAGGTAAGATAAATTAATTTTGTGTACAGTACGATGGAAACAGCGAGTAGCGGTGGAAGGTCCCAGTTTTAACGTTTTGTTTGAAAGCAAGTAGGCCTATTTATAAAAAAAATTACATTAGTTTATAATTGAATTAGATGTATTTATAATTCAATATTAATTCCGTTTTTAATTCATTTTCATTTAATTTGTTGTTTTAAGTCATTTTTTATTTCTTTTAAAACTTTGTTTAAGCATTCGGTAACCTCGATCGCTTGGAGCGGCGTTGGAAGGTTCTGAATAGTGGAGCGCTGTCTAAAAACAGTTTAATCGCTAACTAAAATGGCAACTCGTCATTTCTTTATTTTACATCTGCAGTAATGAGAGCTTAACATATACTTTGGGATGTATGGTTGTTTTTTTTTTTTTTTTTTTTTTTTTCTCTTGTGGCTTTACGCCTCGTCGACGTCGAGGTCATTAGAGGCGGGATGGTACTGGGTACAAGGAACGGGAAGGAATTCGGCCATGGTCTTTTGTAGGAAGCATCCCGGCATTCACCTGGAGTGATTTGGGGAAACCATGGAAAACCCAAATCTGGATGCCCGGACGGGTATTCGAACCGCTGTCCTCCCGAATGCGAGGCCAGTTGAGATATTCTTGTGTAAGAGATGCACAAAACATCTACTCTGAAATTCATAAACTCTTCTAGGCTGGCATTACACTGTAAAATATCTTTGTCCAAGATCTTTTATAAAACATTTTATCACATTTATTTTATGATATTTTTTCAGTTCCATTACACTGTATAAAATCTTTCGTCATAGTTCTTTGAAATGAATGAATTAAACTTGTAAGCTTTTGCAGACGCAGTTAGTGCAACTGTCACGATATGCATTTTATTGGGGATAAAGAAGAAAAGTAAATATATTTAGATTAGACCGTGGATTACGAGACTTGATATGACAGGAGTTCATCAAAGTTTAGTGAAAGAGCTGCAGTATGAGAACATGGAAAATTATAAAAATTATGGTCGATGCTGAAGTATGGGTCCAATAAATTCTTACCACAATATTTTCATAAATTTCTACATCAGAATTATTTCTCCATACATACTATTGGGTGTTTATTTATACGGTGTATGTGCCATGTGTTGTACTCGATTACTGGTGGCGGATCTATACCATTCTGCAATATAGCACACGCATTGGTCTGCGCATTTCAGAAACCCGTCAAATACTAGTTTCTTAACACATTAATTTTCTTTTTTACATCTTCTACAGTACATCCTTCTATCACAGCACTAATTAACTTTGCGTAAGTGTTCACCTTTTTATTCCTAATCTTATAGTCTATATGTTTCTGACTTTACAAAATTTCCTTCTGTTCCTACTCAGAAATAAAGATTTTCGTGGATTCGGCAGTCGTAACCATGGAGGAAATTATTCCTTCCTCCATGGTCGTAACCAACTTTGGTAACTTCACTTGAGCCATTTTCTTTGTTTACATTTGCAGGGTGGTGAAATCTTTTATAAAATGTAATGCCAACGTCTTACATTTTATAAAAGAAATCTTTTATAAAATTACACTGTAAAATATTTTATAAAATATCTTTTATCAAAGATCTTTGACAAAGTTCTTTTACAGTGTAATGCCGGCCCTAGGCAAAAGGTAATTTAATCGATTTTATTATATAATCCTTTTACATTTTGATGAAGTAAAGTAGTCTGAAGACTTTGATTCAATGATTTGTAGTTGTTTACTTTATCAGTAAACACTGGCATATCAATTAGAATTTCGATAAATTTTGAATAGCAGAGTGTTTATTTCCTCCTTAGAGATTTGTGGTTATGCTTGACCGTTATGATAAACCCTGGATGTGGCATCATACTTTGTAGAGGGTGACTACTGCATGGGCATTTGGAAACCTATTAAGGACTAGTCGAATCGATGTCACTCCGAATCGCGGTTGCGTTTCAAATGTGGAACAACATGGTCATAATATTTTGGCTTATTAGTGTGAATTCACCACTTCTGTTGATTTGTGGAACACGTAAGTATTTAGGTACCTATATTTGAGACAGAGGCTAATAATAATAGAAATATTATTCTCGTTTAAACTACAAAAGCATATGGTTATTTATTTTATCGTGATCACATTTGCATATTCACGTTCAGTAGAACTTTTCTAATCAAAATTTGAGTTGTAACTTGTCGTGAAGTTTAACCAAAAGCAGAGGAAAAACGTTACAAACATTTCCACAGGTTCTATGATTAAATATAAGCATTTTAATGCAATGGATGTCGGGTTGGAAAATTTTATTTAAGACAGTAATCCAGTTTTAGGGTTTTATTAAACACGCGGTTAACAGGAAAATTGTAACGCAGAGTCATAAGCCAGCGGCCGGCCCACATGAAAAGACATCAGAATTTCGACATACGAAGAAAGACCTTTATTTAAACAAAAACTAACTACGGCAATGTATTGTCAGCATATAAACCAACTTTATAACAAAAATTGGAACTCGTCAACTTAAGAAATTTCGTAGTGCTGAACATTGCTTTTAAGCTCACTCTAATAAGGTGTTAACATGGCAGTTGTGAATGCTGTATGTAAGGTGAAAGTTTGTTTGTATGATAACCTGCATCTTCATTATGTTTTGGAGTCCAATGAACAGTTTCTTTCATAAATGTACCAATTGCATACCTGATACCAGCTTAGCTTCAAAACTGTGAAAAATAAATTCAGTGAAAGTGATTTATAATGTACCTACTGCTTCTTTTAACAATTTACTGAATCCACTATTGCTTCATCCAGTGAAACACTTTAGCAAAATTATGCCTAAGAAGGTGGCGAACGATTAGGAAAGAACTTAGCAAACTAGGCTTAAATTTATTAATGGTATCAGGGGAAATACATACACGGTTATAGTTAACTGAATATTTATACCCCGAGACACATTTAACATAGGGACTGAAAGCAGGTTGAAGCCAGAGGTTGCATCTGGCGAAGAGTTTTCTCCTCATGTCAAAGTTTTTCGTAAAGACGGATTTATCTTAATGGGCCAATCAATGTTAGCATGGCCGTTAGTAAAAGCGTCAATTGTTCGTCGTTACTAACACAGGAAATTCCTGATGTAAAAATTGACAAAAATTTAAAGTTTATAGTAGAATCAATTCATCGAACTCCGGATTCCGGAATCATTAGTACCAGAATATTTTAGAGAATCACTTAGTAATATTTCTCAGAAATTTCGGAGACATATATTGATCAAGGGTGGTGGTTATAATCTAACCCCAATTAACAGGGATTCTTTTAAATTCAAGTAAGGCAAAAAGATAAGTTACTAATCAAAAAGTTCCTCAAGTCGTTCACGGAAAATTTTATTGAGCAGATGATGAAAAACCGAATGCTTTACGACAAAGACAAGAGATATTAAGTTCTCGCAAGGTTATGCCACCACCGATTAATACAAACGGAGTTTACGGAAACTAGTATTTGGAAGGCAGAAATTTTCAATAATATTTTTTATAAAGCTTTCACAGCAGAAGATGTAGCGGAGATGCTGCAGTAATGAATCTATGACAAATATTCAAATCAGAATTATGGCTGACTTTTAGGCTCGACCCTAACCCACAGCTTTAAAAAGCTTACCATGTCTGCTTGACGAAACTAAGGGTAAGTAAGTTAAACTCTTGAATTTCGCACCTGATTCAGTTTTCCTCCTAATTGTCGAGCATGGTGGGTGAGCGGTTAACGCTCTGCCCTTGCATTCGGAAGGACGCCGGTTCGAATCCCCATCCGGGCATCCAGATTTGGGTTTTCGATGGTTTCCCCAAATTACTCCAGGCGAATGGCGGGATGCTTCCTTTAAAAGGTCATGGCCAACTTCCTTCCCGTTCCTTGTCCCCAGTTCCATCCCGCCTCTAATGACGTTGACGAGGCGTAAAGCCATAAGTAAAAAATAGGTCTTCCTAGTAATTTTTTCCTGTTCGAATTTACAATTAATCAATAATTAGTATTTTTCAATCTTTCCATTCACAAATCTTTATAATGCCTAAAGATTTGTGTAAGGATTCTTTATAATAAATTTAGGCTATAGGTACATTTAAAATTACACTAGAGATATCTATTTTAACCTGTATGTGTTATGAGCTAATCCAACTCGATATCTTGCATTTATCTACACTTATAGTGTGTCTTTATACCATCGCATTTCAGCTGGATTTTGTCATTATTTATTCCTTCTATATCTCAATCTATGCACTGATTAACATACTGAACATATCAGTCGCCATCAGTTACCCATTCGAACATCATTGGTAATTTTTATATGATATCATATTACGAGACATCATCATTATGTGCAACATGTTTTATATTAGTTTTCAGGAATTATTGATGATATTAAGTGACTAAATTATTGATACGATGTCTTTATATATATTCTACCTTACATGAATTGTCAATTTCCTGCGCGACAGTTAGACATTGTCGCCATGGCACAGTTAGCTAGGAGCCGAGCTGCTAGAATATTAATATGACGCAATTTAAAAGTTTATGAGCTACACGATGCAACTCAGATTTACGTGATGGCTCTGTTGCCAATTTGCTTCCGGACATTTTGCGATGTATAGACCTATGTTTAGCTATAGCGGTGACTGATGGGCAATTAAGGATCATGAAAGGATTTTTTATGGCTTTACGCCTCGTCAACGTAGAGGTTAAGAGGTTTGTGGTAAATAAATGGTGCGTTTTTCACTGAGCACTTCACGTGTTCTCCCACACAATTGAATGATAGTAACACATGCGTCTTTGGTTACCAATTCATTCTTCCACTATGAACGCCTTGCCCGTTTCCGGATGTAGGCGATTACCGTAGGGGATGTTTACCCCTCAATGAAAACGTCTGGGAAGATGACTGCGGTGGTTTTCCCGTTACCTTCGTTAATGTGACAGTGTTCGTAAGTGTTGTTGAATGTGATAGTGTGTTTGTGTTGTGGATGAGAAATGAAAGAAATGAGAAGATGAAACTCGGCGCCGGCCTATTCGGGTATACTATTTCGAAAGATGCAGCAGGGGCCGCCAAGCTTAACTTCCACACCCGACGGACGAATCACCATCAACACTGTCGTATGGCCGTATTCCATACGCGCTGAGGAGAGTTTTGAGATTTAACCCACGACTTTGGAGCATACTGGTAATTAGGAATTGTGTACCACCACTTCTCCTTCCCTGCTCGCCAAGTCCTGATGATGAAAATTTCCTCCACCACCAGGACTCAAACCATATACCCCCGTGTCAGCGCCGGATACATTTCTTTCAGATACATTTCAGTACTGAAGCGGATTCATTTTTCCCCTGAGATACACTGTGATATGACAGCGTCATCCCCCAATGAATATTAATATATTCCTAATTAATATTCAGATTAATTATATTTATTTATTCAAAATTACAAATTTTAGGGCTAGTTAATGCGTAGGTAATTATGCATTAAGCCCGGGCGGCCAAATTTATCTTTATATATAAACATGTATATATGTTTGTTTGTTTGTTTGTGTGCTTGTTTGATAGTTTGTTTGTTCTTCATACAAATCCACAGTTTTCATCCGATCTCGATAAAACTTTGCACACTTATCCTTTGAAACAAGGAGAAAAATACTGTCTACATTTGGTTGAAAAATTATGTGTATAAATAACACATGTTGTCTCATAACTTCGAAATACGGCGATAGACAGACATGTTGGATATGGACGTCTCCGTACCGTGTTTCCGTGTACTGGACTGGCAGCTCAGTGGTTAAAGCGCTTGCTTACAAATGTTTGGGTCGTGGTCTCCGGTTCAAATCTCCGTGGAGGCTAAGATTTTTAAAAATTGTTTGTTGGTCCGACACACTCGACTAGCTGTTGGTCCATGGTTGGAGATAGACGCTTTCTGGCTCAGATGTTGCCGGAAGCAGAGTGTCTTACCTGGTAGAGGTCACTAGAACGTGGTTACTGTATCTGCTGGTTACAGTTACAGCTCGCTAGTGAGTACGCTCAGTGAGGTGGCTCGGTGTTTGTCGCGAGCGAAGTTCGTTTAACGCGTCCACACTAGAACGTGGTTACTGTATCTGCTGGTTACAGTTACAGCTTGCTAGTGAGTACCCGGCTTTAAGCTACTGCGACCCAAAGCATGTAAAAAGTAACAATTTATTAGGCGTTTTTCAACTCTAAGTTGGTCTCGGGCAAATCTTTAGTTACTGTTACAGTGGTCTGGTGGTCCAGTGGCTAAGGCGCTTGGTTTAAAAGTTCGCTGCTCCTGTCCTGGATTCAAATCCCGGCGGGTGCAGGATTTTTGAAAGTTGTGTTTGATCTTATGAGCTACGCCAGGTCATTCCGTTGTTCGGATTCCATGTTGGTCCCAGAGGAAAGGAACTGGGCGTTCCAACTCTGACACAATGGCTTAGTATGCCTCATTCGGGCGGACCCAACCAACATTCGGTTTTTAGACTAAGTTTAGTTTTTTATGGTCATATATTTGTATTGTAATACTTAATATTAATGTAATGATTGATTTTATTTGACCATGGTCTTTTGAACGAACTATTATGTCATTAGCTTGAAGAGATATCGCAAAACCATGGAAAGCCCAAATCAGAAGTGAGGTTCGAACCCACGTCCTCCCTGATTCCAGGCCCAAAAGTTAACAGCTCACCCACCAGGATCGGCAGTACCAAAGTAATCTGTTGCATACCGCAGTCAGGCAGAGCTTTTTCTGTTTTTTTTTCTGCGTGTTTTGCTGAAAGCGATAAATTGCTACTATTGCTATGTTATATCGCAAAAAAGTGTCAAGGTAGTCTTTGTTTCGAAGTAATCCACCGTAGCCAGTTGCATTAATTCCCGTTTATTTTTTAAAGCACATCTAGGTCCTTGCAAAGATACGTGGTATGTATGTTTGTTGAGTTAGGGCGTTGTCCGAACTAGCAGAGATTCGCTCTCAGCTTACAGCTGCATTGCAATGGAGAAAGCCGTGAGATTACGGCCTGTCGCGTGAGGAAACCTGGTCTCAATCTATTCCTCTCCGGCTGTCCAATCACTGGTAGAGAGCAAACTAGTTTTTCAACCACTTAGTGAATTAGCAGCACGTATCATAGCAGTTTAACTGTATGTTGGTTCAGTGGTAAGCTAGAGAGTGGTCTGGTAACTCAGTGGTTAAGGCGTCTGATTGGGGATCGAAAGGTTCCCGGTTCGAATCTCTGTCTGGGCGGGAATTTTCACAGGTCCTTAACCGAAAGTCTCCTCTGGCACAGTTAGGTGTGTAATATGAAGTACGCCAAAACGCTTCCGTGGTTGAGATTCCACGTTAAACTGTAGGTCCCTTGTACCTGGGAGAACTACCGGGTTAGGATAAGGCGGCTACGACAGGGGCAGAATGTGCAGCCAATAGAAACTCTGTCTACAGGTCATTACCACTACACGGAATTATTATAATGGTAAGATGTCTCTGTAGGTATCGGAGGATAGAGGATCGAATTACTGTTTCGGTTGGGATTTTCGGCGGCTTTTAACTAGTCCCTCATTTCTGGCCAGGTTTGTTTAGTGTATGTGAACTATTCTACGACGATTCCGTGGTTCGCGTAAAACTTGAAGTATCTTTTACTCATTACTTTTCAGAGTTAGTTTAGGCGCTTGCGAAGAAGGGGAATTACGAAGAAAATATAAACTGACTAGTAAAATTCTTCAGGTCACAGGAAACTAATTTATTTCGTCGTGACATTCCTTGAATAATCACGTAAGGCTATTCTTGTAGCTTGGAGTTCTTCCCTTAGAACACGTGATATGGGGAGAGAAAGAATCCAACATGCACTCTACATGCAGTTCGCTCAAAATGTTGATAGGTTTATGCCGCATGAGCAGTGGCACTAACGTTGTTTCAAGAATGGGCTCGTAAGTTATACTTATAAGGTAGAGATCACTACCCTTGCTCTCAATATCAATATATATTATCGTTGACAGAACAGATTATCGACATCTGGTTAAGAGGAACGTTGATGAGTGTCCCTGGGTACTGACTCCTGTGCTTTCATAATAGTATCGAAACTTTAAGGTTTCCTTATGAGTAAGTCAGATAAACGTTAGACAAGGGAATCGGCCAAACGGGTAGTGGATATCGCGTGGAGGGGGCTGCTGCTGCTTCTGGTATAGCGCCTCGTCGATATCTAGGCACCGAGCGTGGTAAGTGAGCGGTAACGCCCTGGCCTCGCATTATGGAGAACAAGGGTTCGAATCCCCGTCCGGGCATCCAGATTTGGGTTTTCCATAGTTTCCCTAAATCACTCCAGGCGAATGTCGGGATGCTTCCTTCAAAAGGCCATGACCGAATTCCTTCCAGTTCCTTGTTACCGTCTCTAAAGACCTCGACGTCGACGCGGCTTAAAACAACAAGCAAAAAAAAAAAAAAAAATCTAGGCTATTAGAAGCGGGAGAGGAGAGGTGGCAAGGAACGAGAAGGCATTCGGGCATAGCAAGCTGAAGGAACCATTCCGGTATTCATCTATAGTGATTTGAGAGAAAACATGGAAAACCAAAATCTGGATGCCCGGACGGGGATTCGAATCTGCGTCCTCCCGAATGCGAGGCCAGAACGTTAACCGCTCACCCACCACGCTCTGTTTCGTCATTCTAATGAATGATTGTGTTGATGGTCTACTATCAGAAATTGGTTTGTTTGCAGATGACATAATGCTACATAATACGGTCAAAACGGTAGAAGACTGAACAGCTGCAGGATGACCTGGACATGATATCTAGCTGGGAAGGTCAACATGAGATGAAGATAAATTTAAGGAAGAGTCAGCTTTTTTAGGTACACAGATTAAAAACTAAAGACTTATTATGATTATAAAGTGGGAAAAAATTGCTTCGAGAAACTTGAAATGTAAATACCTTGGCATAAAATCTGATAACTCAGTTGGGCTGGACACATTGGACAGGTAGTCGGAAACGGTTTCAAAATCCTTCGCTTGTTGGAGAGAGTGATGAGAGGATGTACTAGAGAAGTAAGGGAATTCTGTTACAACACTTTGGTCAGACCATTTCTTGAATATGGTGGGGAAATATGGGACCCCCATTTTGGGTATCAAATACAGGAGTTGGAGGGGTTGCAAAGAAGGGCTGCTAGATTTGTCTCTGGAAATTAACGCAGAACACAATCAGTAAGCGATATGATAAAGGAGCTGGAATAGAATTCATTGAAAAACAGGAGGAGGGTAAATTCATGGGAGTGTACAAGGCGTATATTGGTGTTGAGCCATTGAAAGGTATTGGTGTGAGAATGAAGAGAGGTGCGTGGAAGGGTAAAGATGACCATGACCACAAACTGGCACTCGATTTCGGGCATAAGGGTGTGCGAAGATTTTCTTTCGTAGGTACGGGCGTCGGGGATTGGAATAAATTACCAAGAGAAATGATTCATAATTTACGAAAAATGCTAAAAGAATTTAAAGTTGAAATTAGTTGAGGGCTTAAGTAAGTGGGAAAAGGAAAGGGTGAAAATGAGTATGTAGGGACATTGCCATCGGAGCAAATTAAGTTACTAAGGAAGTTTCTGAGCGATATTCCTCAAACAGTTAAAAACGTAAAGTAAAACGCGCATACAATATTGGTAGGCAAGTGGTATACATATGAATTTTTTGAAGGGGCGTACGTAACCAAAAGTAAACTTTCGGGGAAATAAAAAGAACATTCCAGAAGCCTTATTAGAAATAATTTGTCTAGCTTTATGTATTTTCACTTCACACTCGTTACTTTAACATGTCCCACTCTTTGATAAACCATTTAAATTTTTTTTTCTCATTCACGGCAGTTTGAAAATTACGCCCTTTCAAAAAAAAATTCAAGTTGGATTAAATAATCTTAAGGAGGTATAATTTTGCGTTTATTTGATAGACATCTGTCAAAGTACACATTAAATTAATAGTAGTTAAATTAAGAGTGATTGGATAACTGAGTACTTAGGTACCGGTACTTTGTCTATATTAGGCTAACTTTATGTTCATACAAAGTAGTTTTATTTTCCTTGACCTTCGGCCGCCTCATCAAAGTTGCTGTCTGGAGTTCTGTCAGTGACTACCCAGTGAAATAGCCCCTCATGATACATGTCATAATCATGTGGAATGGAGTTCTTCAACTTGTTTAAGTCCTGGGAAAAAATGCTCGCACAGATGTCATTTCAAAAGAAACTTATAATTCTATCCTCAAGGAACAGAAAACGACATAAAAGAAAAAATGAAAAAAAAGTCGATTACGCCCTTTTAAAAACTCCGCTTCATACGTACTGTGCTGCCCCCCTCCCCCCTAGTGAGCGCTCGCCGGCCAGGTCTTCACTCAGTCCTCTGCGGCGCTGCCATGGAGGCGGTCGTGTGGTTGCTCGCCGTCGTAGGCGCTCTGCTACTGTTGTGGCTGGTGGCCGCTCTGGCCTGCATGCTGATACCGGCTATCTACAGCTGGATCAGGCCCAATTCCGTCAACCTCGTCGAGAAATTCGGCTCCTGGGCCGGTGAGTAGGCTTTTGGGATCCCCAGTGGCACTTATTTTTATTTTTTACTATTTTTGTCATGGTGTCATCGTTTGCCTCGAAAGCGGTGACTTGAACAATATCTAACCGATTAATGTGAAACAACTTTACTATTCCCTCGTAGGAACTTGAAATAGTTTTTCTATCTTCATGTTTTGGATCTATTTTTAAGATATTTTTTTTTTAAATTTACATACATTCATGAACCATCCCAAGAACTTACATCTAAAAAAGTAAAATAAGAGCAATTTCATGACGATTAAAGTAAGTACGCCGCTCTCGGTTGCTTAGGGGCTAGATTACTAGCCCCGCGTGCCGAATGTCGCCAGATCGAGTCCGGCCGAGGGTATCGGTGTTTATGTGTTGTGTATGTGTGAATGTCTTGTCCGTCCTGTAGTGTCCATACTTAGTAGCAACAATGTACTGGAGAAAGTGATACACTGGAAGAGTCATGATGATCGCATCGAGCTGTCTGCATAGCCTATGTAGCCGAAAACCATTAAAAAAAAAACCTCGAGTCTTGATTCATTTTGTTGCTTAGAAAAGAAAAGTTTAAAGGATTCGATTGAGCGTGATGGGTGAGTGGTAACGCTCTGGCTTTACAATCGGGAGGACACGAGTTCAAATCCCCGTCCGGCTATCCATGTTTGGTTTTTCCATGGTTTCCCCAAATAACTCCAGGCGAATGCCGTGTTTGTTCCTGCAAAAGGTCATGGCAGAATTCCTTGAGCTCAGTCCTTTACCACCTCTAACGACCACGACAACTAGGCGTAAAGCCATAAGCAAAAAAAAATGTGAAGGCTTCCTTGATTTTGATAATTGTATCTTAGCTTTTTTTTTACGGATTTCATGCAATAAAGGTACTGGTAAATTACAAATTGTTACAGATTTCAGTATCATATCTTTTTTTCTTACGGCTTTAATGACAATAATTTGCAAAAAATTTGACTGTATATTGAGCTGTCTGGTGCCTCAGTGGTTAAGGCGTCTGTGGGGGGGGGCTCGAAAGGTCCCCGGTTCGAATCTCTGTCTCTGCGGGAATTTTCAAAGGCACTTAACCCGACCTTCACCAGTGGCACAGCTTGCTGTGTATCATGAAGTTTACCAGAACGTCTCCGTGTTCTGATTCCTCGTAAAACTGTAGGTCCCCTGTACTCGGTAGGATTGCCGGGTTAGGTTAAGATAGCTAAGACAGGGACGGAATGCGCAGCGATTAGCAACCCTGTCACCAGCTCATTACGACCACACGGAATTATTGTTATATACTTTATATTACACGGAGGTTTTATGCGGCAACATGGCTCAAAGGTCAGGTTTTCCTCCAACAAACTAAAAGTCTATCGTTAAGACAGTGCATTCAGAATAAATGATGGTTTCTATATTTAATGTAAGTTAGAAATGAATTTTTTGAGCCTAGACATAAAAACCGTGTTTTCAATTATTCAAAGAAAGTGTCAACTAAGTAACGTTTGACTGCCTTATGGCTTATCAAGTGTGGATGAATGTAACCTGCATCTGACGATAATGTGTTTTTTGAAGCCGCAAATGGTGTTTTAACCTCTGATAGCGTCAATTTGACCGTCAGACTTAATTTCCACTACCTACAGATGAATCGAAATCATAAGCGTCCTATACGCTAGACTGTAATACAACGAGATCAAGTTTGAAATTCAAGGAAGGTCTGTGGAAACAGCTGAATGGTTAAAAGTTGTGCGCCTCCAACTTCATTGCTGTAATTACCAGGTACTGCATGGGGAAAGTTTCTTTCACCGCTGGGACTTGAACTACTTAACACGACTCTAGCGGAACAGCTCCTTACAGATTTTTCACTGAAAGAGGTTCCGCAACGACAAAGTCGCTGTGGCAGCATTCGCTAAGAAGTGAAGTGAATGTGTACCTGTTCAGGACGAGCGGCATGAAACAAAATTTACCCATCCTCTTGCGGGGATATAAGCACTGAATTTTACTGTTATTACTGGCAGTTGCGCAAAACTTGTTAAGGTGCTTTCAATCGTTCAACGGCCGCGGGTTCGAAGCTTGGTATCTGGGCACTGAGCATCTTGGATGATTTATTGCTTTACGTCTGGTCATTAGAGAAGGGAAAGGACTGGTGGCTTGGGACAGGTTACAATTTGGCCATAGCTTTTTTAAGGAACTATCCCGACATTTACCGGTAATGATTTCGGGAAAACTGAAATCTGGAGTTCCATTCCGGAATTCGAACCCGTGTCCTTCCGAACGCAAGGCCAGAGCTTTAACACTCACCCACCACGCTTGGTGGGCATCTTAGAATTTCTAGACAGTTTTCACACAGGCGAATTCTACGATCTGGCGCACATTCCGTCTCAAACAGCATGACACGGGACAAATTTGCACAAAACTTAGAAGATCTGCAGCCACCTGGTAAAGTTCGCTCCCCAGATTAAAGTAAAGCAAAATGCTTGCCATGCTCGATCTCCCTGATTAGGCGAAATTTTGACTACCGTTAACTTTTCGTGGCGCCCTTCCCCAACACATTTTCACATGTTTGTATAATGCTTACAACTGTTACGATCTCTGGTCACGTGATCATAGTTTCTGCCTCTGTCTTGTTCTCTTAACCGAACTTTAATTCTGCTAGCGAGCTGGCCTCACTTTTAAGAGGTCGCCGGTTGGAGTCTTTCCTAGGGCACAGGAGGTATTAATTAAATGATGTGTTTTTCCTTTATTGTGGTCATCTTGTGTCTTCCTTACCAGAGAGAAGTGTAATAATGACCACGATAATTACATATTGATAACAAAGAAAACACTTAGCTGGCTGTATGGTTGGCGAAATGCCAATTTACATATATAAAAAAACTTAATCTACAGTAAGAGTACCTATTGTCGACAGTGCACCTATGGACGATATGAAATTGTATTAAGTTAGAGTTTAAGGCAATACGGTGATCCAGAAACCCGGCCATAAAACCAGTTACACTATCAGGTTTACTCGTCAATCCGAACGGGTCCACATGATCGGTGATGGTCTGATCTATTGATGGATAACAGTTTTTTAGAGCGTGTATTTACCATCTTTTTAGCGAAATCGTGAAGTCTGGAGGTACTTTAACTCTCAGTTAGTGTAAGTTTGCTTTAAACTGTTTCCCTAAATTTCTCCGAGCGAATGCCGAGATGGTTCATTCAAAAGGCCATGGCCGATATCTTTCCCCCTCCTTGCTCTCAATCCGCTGATGCCTCTAGTGACATCTACATCGACGAAGCTTGAAACAATGAGAAAAAAAGATTGATTTAATACTTATCGAACGTGAATATGCAGATGTGATCACCAAACAAAATAAGCGTATGTTTTCGTAGTTGAAAAGAGAATATTTCTGTTATGGATAGGTTCGATGTGGAATATAATTTCCTAATTCTTGTGTGTTCCTTAAATCGAAGGGGCTGCCGAATTTGGATTCCTCCCTAAAAAGTGAGTTTCAAACATTAACTGAGCAAGCCTTTCGTGCCGTTCTGAAATAAAAATCGACACGTGGTGTCGGTCTTCGGTAAATACGGGGTACGATGTCATATTTACTAGCCCGTAATTAAGTATGTTATGTTGAAGGCAGATAGTGAAATCCATCACTTGCCAAGTGCTTCATTTAAAGCCGGCAGATATTACAAAGGGATATTGTTACTCTGCCTAACGCATATTTTATTTATACACAGACGGAAAAAAAAATCCCAACACCAAGAAAAAATTATTGTAGAGTAATGAAATTTGGACAATGCATTTGTCAAGTTAACATGTTTAATTGATTAAATTTTCAAGATCACAGGTTAATTTAAGCTCAAGAAAATGCATTTCAAATGTGAAATACTGTTAAATTAATAGCCGGTGTAACCTCCAGAATTTTGAATGCAAGCCTGCAAACGTGAATGCATTGTGTCATACAGGTTTCGAATGTCACTTTGTGGTATGGAGTTCCATGCTTGTTGTACTTGTGCTGTCAATACTGGGACGGTCAGTGCTGGCTGTGGATGATGCTGGAGTTGTCGTCCAATGATATCCCATACGTGTTCAATTGGAGACAGATCTGGTGATCTCGCAGGCCAAGGTAACATGTCGACACTCTGTAGAGCACGTTGCGAGACAACAGCGGTATGAGGGCGAGCGTTATCCTGTTGAAAAACTCCCCCTTGAATGCTGTTCATGAATGGCAGCACTACAGGTTGAATTACCAGACTGACGTACAAATTTGCAGTCAGTGTGTTTGGTATAACCACAAGAGTGCTCCTGCTGTCATAGGAAATTGCTCCCCAGACCATGACTCCAGCCCTGTAGCGTGCATTCCACTGACTACAAGCCATCGCCGTTTGCGACTCCAGTGGTGTCAAGCCAGAGCTCATTGGAGGACGGAGTGGAGATCTGTTGTGTTTTCTGATGAAAGCAGGTTCTGCCTTGGTGCCAGTGATGGCCGAGTGTTGGTCAGAAGGAGGCCAGGGGAACGCCTGCAACCAAACTGTCTGCGGCCTAGACACACTGGACCTACACCTGGAGTCATGGTCTGGGGAGCAATTTCCTATGACAGCAGGAGCACTCTTGTGGTTATACCAAACACACTGACTGCAAATTTGTACGTCAGTCTGGTAATTCAACCTGTAGTGCTGCCATTCATGAACAGCATTCAAGGGGGAGTTTTTCAACAGGATAACGCTCGCCCTCATACCGCTGTTGTCTCGCAACGTGCTCTACAGAGTGTCGACATGTTACCTTGGCCTGCGAGATCACCAGATCTGTCTCCAATTGAACACGTATGGGATATCATTGGACGACAACTCCAGCATCATCCACAGCCAGCACTGACCGTCCCAGTATTGACAGCACAAGTACAACAAGCATGGAACTCCATACCACAAAGTGACATTCGAAACCTGTATGACACAATGCATTCACGTTTGCAGGCTTGCATTCAAAATTCTGGAGGTTACACCGGCTATTAATTTAACAGTATTTCACATTTGAAATGCATTTTCTTGAGCTTAAATTAACCTGTGATCTTGAAAATTTAATCAATTAAACATGTTAACTTGACAAATGCATTGTCCAAATTTCATTACTCTACAATAATTTTTTCTTGGTGTTGGGATTTTTTTTTCCGTCTGTGTAGTTTTAATGAAGTGGATTAGTGTGACGTTGCTTCTATAAGTCTATAGTATCTCCCAAAGTATCACGACTTGTGGGACTTCTTATTGCTTCCATTTGGGCGAGGCTCCTTCTGTCTGGATTTCACTTGATCAGTCCTTGTTCTTTTATAACCCTGGCGGTATTTTGGGGTTATGGAAAGGTTGTCAACTATAGGTGCAAAATGTTTCGACTTTAACAGCATGTCTAATTCAAAGCGTCCACTATAGGAGCAAGTGCAGAGATTCATTTTGTAATTATACATGCTTGCACTGTTGTAATGGAATATAAATAATCAGGATACATAAAATGACCTAAGAATGAATTGTTATTAAATGGTATGGTGAGAGACGACAAAAACTAAAAACTACTTTCTTAACGATTTTTTTTTTTTTTAGTTGTGGCTTTACAACTCTGCGACGTCGAGATCATTGAAGGCGGGGAAGGACTAGGGGCAAGGAATGGAAAGGATTTCGGTCATGACCTTTTTGTAGGAAACCATGGAAAATCTTAATCTGGCTGCCCGGAAGGGGATTCGAACCCGAATGCGAGGCTAGACCGTTACCGCTCACCCACCACACTCGGTTTATGGTGTCTGCGATGGGTGCGCTTACTTCAGTGAGGGTGTGAGAGTGTTTCTAGTATCTGCTATAGAAGTGTGAAAGTTGTTGTCTGTGTAATAATTGACAATTTTTTGTGTGAATTGCTAAATTTTGTAGCGGAGGTTGGGAATCATCGCAATATTTGTCTAGATGATTACTTAAAAGTCGTAACCAGGACGGCAGTACAGGTGGACCTAGAATGGTGGTGTAACGGTTAGCGTTCTGGCCTCGCATTCGGGAAGACGGCGGTTCGAATCCCAGTCCGGGCATCCAGATCTGGGTTTTCCATGGTTTCCCAAATCACTCTAGGTAAATTCCGGGATGCTTCCTTTAAAAAGGCCATGGCCGAATTCCTTCCCATTCCTTGCCCCCCCCCCCCCCATCCTTTCCCGTCTCTAAAGACCTTGCTGTTAAGAGACGTTAAGCAGTTAAAAAAAAAAGTACATGTGGCCCCGACCCTGTAAGACGCCTTCTCAAAGCGCGCAGCCACAACTAGAAGGTATAGTTTTTTTGGTCTTCGTTTTACGTCTTGTTGATGTAGAGATAATAAGAGCCTGAGAGAACTAGTTGCAAGGAACTGGAAGGAATTTAGTCATGGACTTCTGAAGGAACCATTTTAGTATTCGCCTGGAGTTATTTCGGGAAACAATGGAAAAACGAAATCTGGGTGCCTGGACGTGGATTCGAACCCGCCTCCTCCCGTATGCAATGTCCGAGTACAGTTAATGTTGCAGTGTATATGCAGATACTTGTTGGGGGACTGTGTGTTAAGCGCACTGTGTTATCTTTATCCTGCTTCAGAAAGAGAAAAAAGGAAAACGTGAAACCCAGTGAAGTCTCATTCAGGCCCAATCTTCTGAAGGTGGGCTTGTCTTACGTTAGATCGATCTAAATAGTCACTGAGATGTTAAAAGTAAGTTAAGCCCTACCAGAATAAAATTTACTGTTCCCATTTATGTGCTGTGCCGTTATGATCTCGCTGTTAATGTCGTCACTTTTAATTTTTTCGTGTCGAATGCCTAGTCAACACTAACGAAAGCTGGGAAATCCTTTGAATGTTTTGTTTATAGCCTAGCCAATATCATTAGTGTTGAGTAGAGGAAGGACCAAAAAATTTGTCTTTTGCAGGAAACGTTATGATGGCTGTCCTTGAGCTTATTTCGTGCGTTCTCTTTCAAGGGCCTTGGATCAGCATCCTCGTTAATGACTCTGATAGTTGAGGATGCATTAAGATAATGAAAAAAACGACATTTTAATAGTTGACTAATATGGAGTTGAAAATGTATCTAAGTCGAATCTTAAATAACCTCAAATTTGCTTCTTTTATCATGGCAAATGTTTAGATGACGATAGATTTCCCTTAAATTTCGTGCGGTGTATTCCGCCTCTCTCGTTACTTAACACCACGGATAAAGCGTACCCTGTTAAAATAACGGTGATTTTTTACGTAAAACAATTCAGGATAGTCATGGAATCACTATTTTCCGCTATGCTAGTGCCAGGCTATGTTCACGAAATTATCAGAATGTTGGATCATCCATTATATTAGTGTTTTTTATTCGTACTGCAAAGAACTAAAGGAGACACAAGGAGGATGAAGAGTGTCATGGGAGTGTACAAGACGTATACAGGTGACGAGGTGTGGAAATATATTGGTGGGAAAATAGATAGAGAGCGTGGTGGGTGAGCGGTAACGCTTTGGCTCTGGCCTCACATTCGGGAGGACGCCGATTCGAATCCGCGTCCAGGCATCCAGATTTGGGTTTTCCATGGTTTCCCCAAATCACTCCAGGCGAATTCCCGGATGCTTCCTTTAAAAAGCCATCGCCCAATTCCTTCCTGTTCCTTGTCCCCCGTCCCATCCCGCCTCTAATGACCTCAATGTCGACGAGACGTAAAACCATAAGTAAAAAAAATAAGAAAGGTCCATGGAAGGGTAAAGATGACCATGGCCAAAAGCTGTCACTTGATTTCAGGCATAAGAGTGTAGGAAAAGTTTCGTTTGTAGGAAAGGGTATAAATTACCAAGGGAAATGATGAATAATCTACCAAAAACACTGAAAGAATTTAAAATTAAAATTAGTAGATGGCAAAAGTGGGTGGGAACAGGAAAGGAGAAAGAAGAGTGTGTAGGAGATGCCACCGGAGCGTGCGCTCAATCGCAATTATATCTAATTAATTAATTAGTTACTTGATGCAGAGGTATCTAACAATTTACAAGAGACGAGGGGTCTTATTTTACAAGCATATTTGTTGAATAGCACGTGATCCTATTTCATTGAAATGGTGCTCCCATCACCTTATTTAATTCTTATCAGCAAAGATTAAACGATGCCGTTTCTGCGGGAGATCGGGCGTGATGGGTGAGCGGTAACGATCGGGTCAGGCATTCGGGAGCACGTGGGTTCGAATCCCCGCCCGGACCCCAGATTTCGGTTTTCAATGGTTTCCCGAAATCATTCTTGGCGAATGACGTGAGGTTTTCTTCAAATGACCAAGGCCACATTCCTTTCTCTTCCTTGACCCTAATCTTCTCCTGCTTAGTGGCCTCGACGTTGATGGAGCGTAAAGCTCAAAGAAAAAAAAAAACTAGTCTCGTTTGTAACATAACCTTAGAGCTCATTAAATTAATGTTTCTCACATATCATTGCCAGTGAACGTCGGAGGGCACTTAAAAACAAAAAACAGCACGATATAAAGAATTGGTGAAGATTTTATGGATCCAGTGAAAGTATAGTAGAATAATTTTTCTTGCATTATCGAAGTAGACTGATTTTGCTATTATAATCCACACTAATATTCAAATGCGCGTTATTTTTTCTCAGATCTCGATACAGAAGCTCTGTTTGGCGTCGCCTAGAAATGATTATGGAATGAGGACGGCGTTGCTGTGTTAGGACGAATGCGTTGGCGAAACCGGCCACGCTTGGCCCGGCTTCAGTTGTGACAAGTCGGCTTTATCAATCACTTCGGTAATTTCAGATAACACAACTTCATTTACATATGACCTTTACCTAGATTGATAGCCAGCTAGCTACCATCAGTAATTAGATTTTTTTTTACTTATGGCTTTACGCCTCGTCAACGTCGTGGTCATTAGAGGCGGAATGGGACTGGGGACAAGGAACGGGATGGAATTCGGCCATGGTCTTTTGAGGGAAGCATTCCGGCAATCGCCTGGAGTGATTTGGGGAAACCATGGAAAACCCCAAATCTGGATGACGGGATTCGAACCGGCGACCTCCCGAATGTTAGGCCAGAGCTTTAACCGGTCACCCAGCACGCTCGGATCTGTAATTCGGGTATCACTGTCAATGATATGTTGCGTCATCACTCGAAGATTTGTTTTTACTTAAGTTTAACTAACAAATGTACATCACAGGATGGTAAAAACCATCAAGTGAATCCAACTATGACCAGGCCAATGAATCTAGCTGCTCAGGAGTAATGGTCTAGAGCAGCATTTTGCAGGGTCACCTCGCCTTCGCTTCAAAATATATAGAACATTTGATAAAACTGCAGCCTAATCTGAAACAATATTTTCCCCCAGTCAACAGCGAGAGGGATTGGATAAGGGATCCAATTACATTTGACGTAGCTTCCGAGACACAATTGTCGGATTCAGATATCGAGTCTATAACTGACCTGCCGTGTGAAACATCACTCGAAGACATATACGAGATAATATCAATTATGGATTATTGGCTGGTGCGTTGTCCGGAGTGCCCAGTTTTAGCAGATAAAGCTGTAAAATGTCTGACGGCTTTTGTTGCGATATGTATGTGAAGCCAGAGCGCTCTGGTAGCTCAGTGGTTAAGGCGTCTGACTGATTCCACGTATAACTGTAGCTCGCCTGTATTTGTATGATTACCGGGTTAGGTTAAGGTAGCCACGACAGAGGCCCATTCCCGGCAAATCGAAACTCTGTCATTCGTGGCCGAACCCTTCGGGGATATCTCGGCCAATTAAGTAATAAGAAATTTTTATTATTATTATTAGTCCGAACCCAGGTTTTCAACGCTGATTTTCCCAAAAAATAAATATAGAAACAGGATGTGAAATAGAACAGGACCGAGCGTGGTGGGTGAGTGGTAACTCTCTGGCATCGCATTCAGGAGGACGCGGGTTGGAATCCCCGTACAGCCATCCAGATTTAAGTTTATCATGTTTTCCCCAAATCACTCCAGGCGAATGCCGGCATGGCCCCTTCAAAAGGTCATGGCTGAATTCCTTCCCCTTCCTTGTCTCCAACCAGTGGCGTAGCTACCACAGGGCTAGGCGGTGTAGTGAACCGGGGCTCCCGACGAGAGCAGCTCAGAGGGCCCCCCCCCCCCCAAGGGCCTTCAGGGCAAATGGGCGACCTTTTTGCTCTATCAACTCTCTCACTAGACTTGGTAGAGCTTAAAAAAAAGGTCTTCCATCTGGCTTGAGGGCGGATCAAAATAATTTTTTGCACCGGGGTCTTTTTTGACCTAGCTACGGTACTGTCTCCAACACGTTCCCGCTTCTCTCGACATCGACAAGGCTTAAAGTTAGAAGCAAAAAAAAAAAAAAAAAAAAAAAACAAAACAAAAAAACTTCAAAATTTAAAGTTTTTAGTTAGCAAGAAACAGCTTGACACTTCTCACTAATCTTACTTCAATTTCATTTCTAAATTTATTTTTGTAATAATTTCATTTCAAACATATAGGTAATTATTAAAGGGCATAAGAATTAGATTTACATCTAAATAAAGATTTATTTCACCGAATCATCTCAAAATAGGTAATAAAGCCAATAAAAAAATCCTAAAAATAACCATGCTACACGAATAATCCTCAAGGATCTGCATATTTCGTTACTTACGAAAAAAAAAAAAATACGTTGTAAAAGAAATCGTTACTGCAAAACGTAGAGGTTGAGTTGTTTGTGTTAGATTCCCCATTCCTGCCAGCAACTTGATTTCGTTTTTCCATCGTTTCCCAAAATCAAATACCTGCGAAAGCAAGATGTTTTATTAACACAGACCGTGGTCATTATTAATACGATTACTTGATGAAAAAAAATCTCTACGGGGCCATATTTTTCCCCTTTGTGCTTTATGGCTTGTCGACGTCGAGGACATTAGAGTATGGGTAAGATTATGGGGAAGGAGCTGGTAAGAACAACCACGGACTGTTGAACGAACCATCCCGGCATCCGCCTGGAATGATCTCGGGAAACCATGTATAACCGAAATCTTGGTGACCGGCTCAAGTATCGAACTCTCGTCCTCCCGAATGCCAGTCCCGAGAGTTCCCCCACCAGGCTTGATGAAGAACCATTAAGCCGCTATTAAAACAAAAAACCGTGTGACAGGCGTAGAATAATTGTGAACTAAAGTTTCACGGTCACCATTATTAATTGCGGATACATCGTGAGAAAATAAAAATTACAGTTGCATTAGATCAATAAGGAAGCATCTGTAAAAATTATTGCACTCGTTACGAATGGTGGTTAAATGAAGAACCATATCAAAAGTACCACTGAGACAGTTTATATTCTGCTAGTAGAAACACGTGGAAACTAAGTTTGGTGAAACCGTCATGTTTACTGCAGCCTTATTAACCACTGGAGACCACCGCGAACGCTGTATGGCGACTTCCTCGGCACGTGGATGATGTAACAGCTTTCTCTTCACTGCGAACACACCTACAGTAAAGAGGGAGAAACCGTAACCTTTGAGGACAAGTGTTATGTTACTGGCTACTGTGCCCGCATATGTCATTTTTTACTTTCTCCACACACGACAGTTCAGAGAAAGCGTTCACTGATAATTCCAGTGTTAACGATAATTTGGGAGCGCAGTTTCCGGGAGTTGACCTCAATAGATTCTGGAATTCATATTTGATATTACAAAATGGGAGTCAGACGTTACAGTCACCGTCTTGTTTCCAACTTTGCACATTGGTAAGGAAGCAATAACACAATGACACGTCTCAAGCGCTCAGGAGAAAATTAAATCTGAAAAGTTTCCTAAATAATTATTTGTCAAAATAGTTTTTTTTATTAATTCGAAGTAATGATGGTTCAGCGGTTAGCGTATCTCCTTGTGCACCTTCATCGTGTGATAGTAATAATCTTCTTTACTGCAGTACTTGGAATTTGGTGCCTAATAAAAGGAACAAATATAAAAGTTGATTGCAATGCATCAAGCGCGTGAATGAGTACTGGCCTATTTTATTCGTTCCACATTGTGCGTTATACCTTTGAAAAGGATAAAGAAAGAAGAAAAACACCTCGTAGTTAAATTTCTTAAAAAGGAAAACGTCGGACTATCAGAAATTTGTGGAAGACGTAAATGACAATTTGGTAAGGAAACGTTGTCAGTCATATGGATCATTAAATGGATAAAGCTTTAAAATAAAGTCGACAACTTGTCGAGAATGAACATCCGAAAACATCGGCAGTAAATGTATTTTCCTCAAGGAATACGGAAGCTGTCGGAAGGGACGCCAGTGCTCTGAAAGTAACGGTATGTAAATTATCTTTTATTAACATTTTTGAATAAATTATAATTTAAATTTTAACGTTACTCGTATTAACAAAAATCATCAATGCTATTATAAATCTATAACGAGGCTGTCTTCTGAACATATTCTGAAAGCTTGGGATCTGTATTAAAATCTGAGTTGTTTTTTTTTTTTTGCGACTCTAAGTAGCGCCACGAGAGTGAGAGTGGAGGCCTGGTGGCTCAGTGGTTAAGGCGTCTGACTGGAGATCGAAAAGTCCCCGGTTCGAATCCCTGCCTCGGCGGGGATTTTCATAGTCCCTTCACCCTATCTTTACCTCTAGCATAGCTTGCTGTGTAATGTGAACTACGCCAGTCCGCTTCCGCGGTTCGGATTCCACGTTAAACTGTAGGTTCCATATACCTGGTAGGATTTCCGGGTTAGATTAGGTGGCTACGATAGGGGCGGATTGCGCAGCCAGCAGAAACCCTTTCACCAGGTCATTACGACCACTCGAGTCTTTATTTTTACGTCACGACGGAATATGAAATCAATATCTGTTTTAACATTAAACATTTATATATATATATTCTAGCATAACTTAAAAACCATTTAACAAATTTTGAGTTTTTTTTTTTGTCACTTTGGAACCTGGGAGACGGGGTTAAAATCCGAGATTTATATTATTACTTTTCTTAACTAATGAAGGGCTAGAAGATTAAACTCTTATCGGAACATTAACAAAGAAATACATGTAACGCTATCATCCAGCGACACGTTCCATAAGAATCGAGTAGTCAGTCTTGAAATATAAATGTAATGGAGGAGAGTTTAAATTTGCAGTTATTATTCACTTTGTTATTAGTAATAATTGGTAAGGTGCGTGAAAGACTCATGAATGGACTTAGATTATCAATTATTGACTATATGAATTAATATAGTACATGTCAGGGATTTTTATTTGATCTTGAAAACATCAAAAACGAATCACAATATTTTGGATTGACTCGGAACGTGAGGTAATGAATGCTCAGTTTTCAACGGTAGGGTCGTCGGCGGACACTTTCTATTGCTATTAACAATCATATATGTACAATTTTTCCGCTCTGGTGGCAAGTGTGTAGCGTCATTCAGAGTTGTCAGGAATGACGGTAACTGTCACAATCGTGTCATTTTTTGTCAGTCTCTTCAGGCTGCTCTGCGAAGTACTTGTTGCAGCCAAACACAGACGTTGAATGATTCTCCCAGTAATGCAGTAGTTCACCCGGGTCTCTCTCGTGTGATGGAGGGGTAAATTTATTTCGGCCAATCCACAATGGCGCAGAAAGACTGGCTTCTTCACATTAACAAATGTGTAATAGAGACAGCAATATGTTTCCGTCCATAGAAGTAAGATCTAGTAATTCACTGAGAACACCTCACCAAACTGGCCGTAGGGCCGGCGTTGGGGGGGGGGGTAAGCGGGTCAAAAGCCAAGAATGCGCCTATTGTCGCTTGCATACATAAAAAAAACCGCTTTAAACCAGATGGATGGTCGTTGTATTTAAAATTCGCAAAGTTGATGCGCGCTTTCGGAAGGACACCGGTTCGAATCCCCTTCCGGGCAGCCAGATTTGGATTTTCCATGGATTCCCCAAATCACTCTAGACAACAGGCCTCGCATTCGGGAGGACGCCGGTTCGAATCCCCGTCCGGGCATCCAGATTTGGGTTTTCCATGGTTTCCCCAGATCACTCCAGGCGAATGCCGGGATGCTTCCTTCAAAAAGGCCATGGCCGAATTCCTTCCCGTTCCTTGTCCCCCATCCCATCCCGCCTTTAATGACCACGCTGTCGACGAGGCGTAAAGCCAAAGCAAAAAAAAAAAAACTCTAGGCGAATGCCAGGATGCTTCCTTCAAAAGGCCATGGCCGAATTCCTTTCCTTTCATTGTTCCCATTCCCATCCCGCCTTTAATTACCTCGATGTCGACAAGGCGTAAAGCCATAAGTAAAAAAAAAAACCATATTTCTGCATGCCAGTACTTGGTTAAAAAAATGTATACCGCAAATGTCCCGGATCACTGTATGTCATAATGGCTACAAACATTTTTCACACATAAATCTACAAGATTTTTGGAAAAAAATGGGCAGAAGGATTGATTATACTAAATCATCCACTAAAGATGGGGAAGACAGAAATTTTATGTTGTCCACCACCGTTTGTTATTAATAAATATTTTTTTGAACTCGTGTTAGTGAGCATCAGTTAAGAAAAAAGAAAATATTAAGATCAGTGTGAGTACCTTGGTAAGAAGAACGTTAACGTATTTCGCACATTTTGGTTCAGTCTCCGATGTGAATTTTTCCAGTTACAAGCACCACGGTCTCTGGTCTTGTTTCTGTAGAACATCTTGTTAGTTCCGTGATGTCAAGGCCATGAGTGTTCTGTATCGTGTCTCATGCTGATAAGAGTTATTTTGTTGCAGTCGACAGTTGTCTCGCATAGTGCGTGCAACGCTTCGGTGTTCTAATGTATTCTATTCGTGCCCCTTATGAAAAACATTGCCTTAATTTGGAATCGAACAGTAACATTTCCCTAGGACAAAATGAACATCTGGTGACGGTACGTAATGCCTTAATAGCGGTGCTTTATGGGGGGGGCAATGTTAACCTTTCATGACTACAGTGACTTGTGTAATACTGTTAAGCTAAGCGTGGTCCTTAACCTGAAGATAGGTTGGACCATCGTGAAGGAGGCATACTAATCTGGTATCAGATGTAGCATCTCCTTTCCTACATACCTTACCTAACCCAGTAATCCTACCGGGTAATGGGACCTACAGTTTAAAGCAGAATACGTACCACTGAAGCATTTTGGCGTACTTCGTATTACATGCAAGCGGTACTAAAGGTGAGAGTCAGGTTAAGGGCCTTTGAAAATACACGCCGACACAGGAATTCAAACTGGGGACCTTTTGATCCCCAGTAAGACGCCTTAACCACTAAGCCATCAGACCGCTCCGGATAATAATGTAAAAATATGAAAACCCGCTTTTTTTTCCTTGTGGGAAAAGAACTGGAAGAAATTGGCCGTGCCCTTTATAAAATAACTATTCTGGCGCCGGCCTCGGTAGCGTAGGGGCTAGAGTGTTAGCTCCGCGTGCCGAAGGTCGCCGGTTCGAGTCCGGCCGCGGGCATGGATGTTTAACTGTTGTGTCTGTGAATGTCATGCCCGTCCTGTGGTGTCTCTAATTATCTGGAAAAATTCATCAGGCTGGCTGTGTGGCCTAAGATGCCGAAAGCCATTTAAAAAAAAAAAAATCTATTCTGGCATTTGCCTGGAGTGATTTCGGGAAACTATTGAAAAATCGAAATCTGGATGGCAAGTCGAGGATCTGGACGTGAACAGACTGTGTTTTGACGCCTCGTTTACATGAACATTACCCATGATCTATAATGCGGAGGAAATTGCGATTTTGTGCCAACACTGAATGACATTAACTAAAGGCGTATATGGAAATTTATTTAATTATCTGTTACAGTTTAAAAATTACAACATCTTGTCTAGTAGATTGTTTTGTAACACACATTCCCATTCTGGTACCATTTACTAGTGCATCATCAGACTATTAGCGTTCAAACTGTGGCAGGCTGCAGTCAACATTTCTAGTATCTCATTATGCCTCTCCTTTTGTAGTTTTGAATATGTCGAGGGAAATAGAAAAACACTTATTATACCACCTAATTATTTTGTTTCAAAATAACCACTAAAATTATATGCATTATGACAAAAACAAAAAGTGTATAAAATGTATTAGGCATAACACACTGTCCTGTTATTCACTTGAGCGAAATTTGGTAAACATAGCTCAAACCGTTGTGAAGAAATATGTACCTTAAATATTCTGAAAATGTAGTTTCGAGAAAATGATAAAAGATTGTTCACAATGTTTTTGACTCTCCGTATGAATTTTTCAGAACATTCCTTAGTCAGCACGCAGACCTCAAAGTAATTAACCTAGTGCAAGGATGAGGGTATTATGTAAGCATTTTTAAAAAATAAATTGGCAGTCATTTTAGTGGTAATTTTGAAACAAAATTATTAGGTGGTATAATAAGTTTTTTTTTTTATATTTCCTCAGACATATTCAAAACTACAAAAGGAGAGGCATAAGGAGTTCCTAGGAATGTTGACTGCAGCCTGCCACAGTTTGAACGCCAATAGTCTGATGATGCACTAGTAAATGGTACCAGAATGGGAATGTGTGCTAGAAAACAATGTACTGGATAAGATGTTGTAATTTTTAAACTATAACAGATAATTAAATAAATTTCTATATACGTGTTTAGTTAATGATATTCAGTGTTGGTACAAAATCGCAACTTCCTCCGTATTATAGGTCATGATTAATGTGCATTTAAACGAGGCGTGAAAACGCAGTATGTTCACGTCCTGGTCCCCTTAACCACTAAGCCATCAGACCGATCCGGATAATAATGTAAAAATATGAAATCCTCTTTTTTTCTACATGGGAAAGGAACTGGAAGAAATTGACCATGCCCTTAACAAATTAACTATTCTGGCATTTGCCTGGAGTGATTTCGGGAAACTATTGAAAATCGAAATCTTGAGGGCAAGTCGAGGTTCGAACTCGTGTCTTCATACTGCTTAGCCCTATCGCTATCGCTCACCAGTGAGGCTTAGTCCTAACTGTCATTTTTGTCTGATAACCCCTTTTACAAATACAAAATACCAATTTCATATTGGTTAATGTAATATATATATTAGTATCTTATGTTGTTTCGCCATTCCTAACCTTGGTGTGCGTAGTAATGCGTTTGCCTTTTGATTTTGTTTTTCTTCTACCAGCAAACCGCAAAGGTTTCGAATGTTGCATCCATGTAACTTTTACAATAAATTAAAATCCACTATTCCGTTTCGCTTATTAGAGCGTTAATCTTTGATGTCGTGGTTTGATAAACGTTTTCCGTGCATTCTTACGTAATATATTTTAGAAAACTGAAGAAATTAATAACCACTTTTAGGTGTTTATTGTGTTGTACTGTGATCTTTGGTGGATATCTTGTAAAGGATTGTGGTGCCTATCTGTTCTCGCTACTAACGTACTGTTATTTGCTTATCGGTTCCCCGTCACGTAGAGTAATATAATATACCGAAAATTTTAAGCCTCACCATAAGCTTTGGAACTGTGAAAGATTTGCGTGATACCTGGATAAATGGACATACAGATGCAGCCCACTTGGCTGTTTATATATGTATGTTATTAATACATGACGACGGTAATTTTTGAAGGTCACTCCTGAATGAGGAAGCAAATTCAGATTAGTACTATGTCTAGCTTGGCAATGGGTGTCATTTGGTTGCCAGATTAGTTTGTTACGTTACTTCTTCTGACGTCAATCGTATGCTAATTCAAAAGAATATGGAAATACATGTAAGTGACGGAAGTTATATGAAGGGTACTCGACAGTTTAAATTAATTTTTCTGCTTCACGTGGTAGTTATACGTCGTTTATGCTTTCAAGAAGGGCAAATGAGAAGAACTGTATAAATGCAATGCATTTAAAGCACATTTATAATGTTGCTTATTGCCCATGAAAAACTAATAGGAGAGAACGAGGGAATGGGAGCCTACGGGTAATAGGAGCCTATCCCGAATAATTTAAATATCGCGTGCTAGAAACCTGCGAGTTTCGTTGAAGACTCCCTAGAGGGCATCTTATTACAAGCGGTGGCTCAGTCGCCCTAAGTTTGCCAAACAGACGACACTGTATGTTTTCGGCTGTCCGACTGTAATTTTTGCTGCTGTTATCATAAGCAAGTGAGTTTGGTATATTGCTTACAAAGTTATCTTCATATATTGTAATGGTTACGTGATTAATGTAGTCTAAAGGGCACTATGAGAAACAAAAACATTAACCTGTAGGGTAATGAGAGTCGTGAGCAAGGGGAAGCTGGAGCTTAGCTCTACTTACCCCATAATGTCCCCTACGCCAAGATTAGACCACCAACCCCCCACAAAAGTGCTCGTAAAAAAACGGCACTCGGAGATTTTGACTGCTTCATCCTTAAGAAAACTCTATGAAGAAAAGTAAACACGAACGAAAAAGAAAACACATGGCAATAACGGAGCGCTGAAAAAAAGATCCGAATTTTCTGCTGCAAAAAAAAAAAAAAAAAAAAAAAAAAAAAAAAAAAAAAAAAAAAAAAAAAAAAAAAAAATTAAGCAACGGTGAATGCAAGGACTGGTAGACCACATAATTGGACATCTAGGGCTACAAGCAGTTTGTCACAATCTTCATCGATTTTAATTAGCGATGAAAGTGATGGTTCCTGTATAAAATATCTTTTGTTTGCTTTGCTTCACAGAAGTAGAATCAAATGACACACTCATGTCTTGTAAAGTGTGTTATAATGTAACACATCTGGACTGCGCAGTTTGTGATGATGTACCGTCCTTGATTTGTAAATTTTGCGGCTAGGAACAATTATATATTTTTAATGTACAAAAAGAAAATGATTAATTTGTAGACCCACAAGAGAGGATTGTATTAATTTTCAATTTTGCCACTATAACTAAAGTTCTGTCAGTATTATAGACCTGACACCTGAAGAAGACAGCAGTGCTAGCTGTCGAAACGTTGTGTTTATACAATACCATCCGGCTGGACATCCGAGAGGATTATATCAAGTCAATTTGGTTTATCTTTCTTTCTATCTCCAGTGAAATGTCCGTTTTCGTTTTGTTTCCCATATTACATAGATTAGACATAACAGAATCTATTAAAAAAAAAAAAAAAAAAAAAGATTCAAAATAATCGTTTCTAAGGTTTTCTTATTTCACTTTTTCCTTAGAAGGCTCCCATTCCCCCTTTCTCCCCTACATATTAATTACGCTCGAGGTTCAGGAAACAGAACCCATTTAGTAAATGTATATTTTGAGCCTGCTACTCAGCAGGATGTGGGTTCAACCACCGATCCGAAAAATCATATTTCTTTTATCCATAGTTTCCTCAAATCGGTGCGGGAATGCTTCTTTCATAACGGACGTTACCTATATCTTTTACATTCATTACCGACTTTTTCCTACCACATTTTAATCTGCAGAACACTCACACCAAAAAGAAAGTTGCAAGAAATCCTCTCATTAGCAACACAGTCACATATCTTAGGAAAATATTTTTCGAGCATCGGACTACACTACCATGTAGTCAGATCGTTGGATACATATTTTTAGTTAAACGTAATTTATTAAGAATTCAATAAAAACTTTTAGTGTCTAATATGATTTAAGTAGGATCTGAGCAACATAACAAATAAGTAACATACTTACGGTGCCGCTATGTGAGCGGTCACGATTCTCGATTCGGCTATTTCGATTTCTATTCACCACGATTTTCCGAAATCACAGCACTCGATTGCCGGGATGATGCCTTTATAAAGGACATGGCCGATATCGTTGTTATTTCCAAACATCGCGCACAGCAGAGCAACTTAGAAAATATAGTAAGACACGTACTCTAGGCTGGTTTCAAATGGGTGACTTTTCGATTTAAAACGTAGCGTATCAGCACGCCAACTACTTTCGCAACGACAGACCCCAGCCGTGTTTTTTTACCAGCTTGCAGTCGATTTTGACGTGGCTTTCTCATTTCCTTGTGAACGGCAGTAAGTGTGCCGAGTTTTTATTAAAATTGTTTTTCGTCTACTGCTTCCATTCAGCTGTTTCTAAGTGATACATGTATCTCGTTAGGCAATGATTAACTGATTTTGATTATATTTTATTTTTTCCTCTTTTTAATTTTTAACTTGATGCAAACGGCTCAACTCATCCTCAGCGTAAAATTTAAATTTCTCAGATCCGATTCCTGACTCGAACTGGAGATACGATGAGTGTTCTTGCTCGATACATCTGAGTAAATTGTATGTCTGCTGCATTGCTTCTGGCCTGATTTCAAAATTTCAAGTATGTCATTTCACAATCGTCGCTTCCACAGTTTCTCGCCGAAATACTGAAATACATTCACAAATGGAAGAATGTAACAATGCGGTATTTCTGTCTTTATTATATACTAGTGATCGCCCACGGTTCGAAATTCGACCTAATTCATTACGTTATTTTGTTTATTTCGTGAAAGAGTAATAATCGTGATCTGAATTTGTTGTATTGCGTTTGCTGCGAGCATAGATATGTTGTATACTGTATACATTGACGTCGTTGGTGGCGAGCGTGTACCAATACGTTATTAGCTTGTGTTGATTGTCTTAGGTCCTTGCAATATCTATAAAATTAAAATGATACACCCCACGTGTGACTCTATGCCAAAATTTAGCTTCTGTACTAAGCATAGCAAATGATGAAATATATTTATGAATGTTTTCAAAATAATTTTTGATTTTCTATTTATCTATGCTTCATTTGAACTTAGTCCATCATACAGTGATTTAAAATATTCATTTTGACTTAAGGCTTGTAAAACTGCTTTAGCTTTATGGCAACATGAAGTAAATGCAATCGTTTCACCTGAAGTGACTTCTGATTCGGAATGTTTTTGCATTGCAAAATCTGATTGTAAATTCGAAACTATCAAAATATCTTGGAATGACATTTATTGCGCATTTCAATGTATCCATCAAAATAATTTCATCACTTTTTGTGTCCACTATTTAAATTTTGTCTATTATCATTCTGAGTTTCACGCAAATAGGTATTCCTTCTTTTTGTCTCTCTCTCTCTCTCCGACCTGTCAATGGTCTATATCGAGGAATAATGGAAGTAGGTGCAAATATCTGAATGGAAAAAAAGAAATCCGTAATTAAATTATTGAAACTCAAAAATCAAAAGACCCTTCAACAACGATTAACCTTTTAAATACTAAGGAAGACCATGTATTATCTGGCAGAATCACTACATTCCTTTTCGAAATGATCCTTTTATAACTTCAAAAATTAATCTCTACTTTATGCGACTCTTTTGTTTCACCAAAGACCACACAGTATCTCAATGCTGGGAATACATCACATAGTTGGCTCCGATCAGGTTTCACGCACACACACGATCGGGATTTTTTTTTTTATTTAATAATGTATTTGTAACATGTATCAACTATGCTTATAATTTTTTTTTCTTTACTGTTGACCAAAGACCACAGACATTGGCAGAATCGCTAAATGTCGTTTCCATTTTAAAAAACGAATGTTTTATTTTATTTAATTTAATATATTTGTATATTTGTAACACATAATAGATATAGATTTTAGCTTTCTGCACTTCTTCTCCATATAAACTTTAACTATGCCAAATCTCACACTTCTCCGTGCGCGCAATATTCTTAAAAAGGGATCCGAAGTTTTCGCTTAGCGTGATAATATATAGATTTTTGTGTTGAAGAGAACCATTGTTGGTTACATTAAACAACTATTTTGTCTTTATTGTCTTCTTCTATTTGAACCCGACAGTGTGACTGCGTGCATTAAGGTGTCACTATACTGGACCAGGTATGTACAGTACAACAAGACTAACTTCAAATCGGTGTTCGGTGATTCGCAACCTAGAGCCATTTCCGCGCATTAAAACATCCGGTGTTACGGGACCTACGACAAAGTCGATATCGGCGTTTCGCAACCTGTGAAGCAGGTAAAATAAAACAAAACTTTTGCGATTTTCTGAAAAATTTATTCAGTTGTTGAGAACCACGCGAACAGCCAACAAAACATCATAAAAAACATCGTCATATAAAATAAAGATTTGATATCACCTCAGATCGACCATTACTCTGGTCGAAATACCCATTTCTTTTACGAACGTGAAGTTGTCAATCATACGGACTTCGAATTTTTTAATTAATTTGGAGTTTTCGATGGTTACTGACATGCTTGGGTGATAATGTAACTGCGTTGTGCGATTAATTTTTAATCTTATTTCCATCTGGATGTTTCGTAGTACATCTAGTACTAGCCAAATATTTGGGTTGGCGAGTTATAATGTGTATGGAACGATTCAGGACCATTGGTTGTGCGGGGAGATTGCATTTCACACGAAGTACACATTTCAGGAGGAAAGGGGCACAACAATATATAACATTGTAATAAGAAATTGGTGAATACCAGACACTCAGGGACTTTGGGAGGTGTCTCATTTAGCAGCATAGAAAATGTTTCTGGAACATCGCACAGAAAAATCATTTGAACCATTCTCCCACCTTAGAATCCTTGCTCAAATATTCACTTCCTTTTTAATTATCTTGTTTGGTCGCGTCGAAATGTACACAGCGTTTCGTTTTTCAGTAGTTCTGACCTAAAATGATAGAATGGTATAATATAATCCTAATCCTACTACCGACACACAAACACAGAAAAAATGTGGCTTTACACACCTTTAATAGTTCAATTACACGATCACCTAGAATATTATGACTGTCGGATCCAGATATTTTTCTATGTCACTCAAGGCACTGTTAGTCGTTACCATTAACGTAGGTTTTTAGTTTTAAAAATGACACTTTTCCACGAGTATCGCCGTTGATCGTTTGCTCGACACATTATTGGAAACGACTTGTTATAAACAGATAACTTAAGTTGTGTTATAATATGATGAAGAGTAGACAGGCAAACAGAACTATGGTTCCGTGTTTACCTTCTACGGGTTGCGAATCACGGTACGACTCCTTGTTTACTTGGGTTCGCAAAACACCGGATCAGTCTGACCGCCGAAAACTATAGCAGGTTGCGATCACCGCACGCTCGTTCAAATCATGATTGCGGTTTTTAAGCCTTTTTCGCAGTCAAATAGGATAATGCTGGGACGGTCTCCAATCGCCGCCTCATAGACTACACATCTCACAAACAAAAAATTTTCACAGAGAACACACGTTTCACAGACAAATGGCAACAATCCACTCCCTCATCAAAACAACAGGCCTAGCAAGCGGGTAGTTGATGGAACCTTGTTTTCAAAGTAAGCACAATTTCGAGATGAGGATTTATCGAACGACCTGCGAAAGTAGAAACGTTCAAATGATGATAATGACACTCCTGTCTGAGGATATTCTGCCAGTTCGGACCTCTGAGGTGGAAGAATTTTTTATTATTCTTCGCCAGCAGAGTGGGAGAGATTGTCAATGATCTCGTTGGATGGTCCTTTCAGATATTGCTGACTCATAATTAGTTTTTCAATTTCCGTAGTCGTTATTTTACTTTTCAACAAAGGATAACAATTAACACAGCTTCTGAATTGACTGAGGAGTTCAATTAAATAACAACATACACTTCCCATCTCACTTGTATTCCGTCGAAATCTTCATAACAAAATATGGATAGACATTAACTTCGTCCAAATACATTCGAAAAACTATGGCGAATAAACTCCTCAAACTTCAGCAAACATAACGGCAAAATAACTTGAAAAGCATTCCTGTAGCATCTGGAAAACAATTACAAAAACTTTCGCGGCTCGTCAACTCCGCGAGTTTACATAATCGCACCGAGCGTGGTGGATGAGTGGTTAACGCTCTGGCTTCGCATTCGGGAGGACGGCGGTTCGAATCCTCGTCCGGGAATCCAGATTAAAAGTTAAATAATCGCTAGAGAAACATTTAGAAGGCAATAGAGGATACCGCCAGACGTTTTTTGAGAGTTAACAATTACTCTGACAATCCAAATCATCCGAAAACATTACTACTACAACAAAATCACTCATCATTAAGAAACATTTGCAAATGAAAGTTAAGACTATTTGCGTGCCTTTAAACATAAAATGACAACATCAAACACTACAAATAACTGAAAAAGTCCTCAAAACATTATGTCTTATACAAAATTTATTATTAGAAACTTTAAATTACTATTTCCAACATTATACTGCTTTTGATCATATTCCACATCATTTACGGAGTTTCCTTCTATAAAAGCAATATTCATTCATATGAGAAAATATACAAATTCATAATTAATCAACTTTAATCTCCGTATGCTCAATTCCTAAGATTAAAATTCACATAAGGCTGAGTTTTGGGGCTGTTACAAGATGTTGGTGCAAAATTCATTATCTGTAGATCGCGTACCAAATCCTGCGTTAGATCACAGTGTGTATATGAAACTTTGGGGGTGATTCATCCTACAGAAGGGATATTAAGCTTGACGGCCCCTCCCTGTATTCTTTGGGAAAGCGGGTGTATTTCTAATTCACACACACAACTAGAACAGTACCTATGTTACACGCTCACCAATCACAATCGGAGCAACGGAATTGACCATTCGACTTTTGTATCATTTCCCTTAGTACGACTTTTACGGAATCTGCCTTAGAACTGAACACCAATCATGGGCAAATTTCATCAAACCCGTAAACTCTAGACCAATAGTATATCCATCACAGCAGCGGTATAAAAACTATTATGTATTGTAGTGGTGGTACAAAACATCAAAAAGGTTTTCGCATAATTCCAAAGCATCACATGTAAATTCACCTCACTTCAGCTAGGCTCGGCACATGTCCTCCGCTCAAGATAAACAGCTTGAGGTAAAGGTCATTCTGGCATTCCGACCTCACCAGCGGGCCAAGAACACGTCCTTCCTCGCCACTAAAAAAACTGACTCGATAGCGTATCCTGGTGTCTTCGGCGAGTGAAAGTGCTCCCTGACTTCCTAAAGCAGTTGCTTCTATGAATGAAGAGGAATTAGCAAGCCAAACTATGATGGGAGTATCAACGCTCTATTGGTTAGTTTAAAATTAAAAGTGAGCACGTAGAGAGACTCATTTCCATAAGCGACATAGAAAAGTTATTTCGTTTCGTTATTTAGCGGTACGCAGGTAGCTGCTGAGGGCTAAGTATTTCTATCCATTACACTGAACCAAGTTCAAGAAATATCTGTTTAGTACTCTCCATATTAGAATAATTTTGTAATTATTAGCAGTAACTGTTATTATTCGAGGAAGTCCACAAACTTTTTTTCCTCCTAATTGAGGTGTACCCAGATATCAGAAGGCGTTCTGAAGAACTTTCAGCGAAGTTGTTCGAAAGACATTGGCTTTAAATGTTAGGTCAGGTCAGCCTGAATAGTTTTGTACTAATATTGTCATATGCTGAAATCCTTGTGAGACACAATTTGGAATTTGTTGCGGCTAACGCAATCGTCTTCTGTTATTTCGGTGTTAACCCGAAACGTCCGAAACGCGTAGGAATTCAGCACGCACTTAATCAGATAAACGCAGCTCACATGTGTGGGTTTCTCTCTGTCGTCAAGAATTTTTTCCACTATTTGATACCTTGTAGCAGTGTAGTAAGGTGATTGGTGGGTGAGTGGTTACGCTCTAACCTTGCATTCGGGATGACACGAGTTCGAATCCCCATCCGGCCATCCAGATTTCGGTTTTCTAAATCACTCAAGATGAATTCCGGGATGTTCCTTTGAGAAGGCCATCATACGTGTGTCATTACTTCACTTTTTCACAATTTTTTACATTTTGCTTCCCAACACTATCTCTTTTATCTTGCTGAAAACGCATTTAAAATGTTTTAGGGATAGAAAATTGCATTTTAAGAAATGTAATTTTGAAAAACCTTGTCTTTTAACTGAGGCTGTGTGTGATGGTAGTATCTGATGACATTATTCGTTTGAGTTTGAATTTTGAGTAAGATCTAGAAAAACTAAGTCTTTAATAAAGAAGAGAAATACGATTAACATTTGTAGATTTTTCCTGACATGACTAGGCGTGCCAGAGATAACTATGGAGTTCAGTCCTAAAAAATAATTATCAATGACAAGAAAATATTTGTTATTTATGCTCGAAATAACTTAAAAATAATATTCAGTTGATACTATAGGTAAAAATTTAATCAATCGCCGTTCATATAGTCTCAGAACAAAGTAAATATTATTATTTAAAAGATATAACCAAGAACTTCTTTGATGTTACACAACTCCTGTTTGTGCAACCTTGAAAGACTGACTGGCTGGTAACTTTGCTGAATACTAAACTTTGTTCACTCTGAACTGGCGGCTCAAGGGCACGATCCCTTGGCCCTTCTCCTCACCTCACCACCCTCTCCCTACCTACCTCTTTGAGGTGACCGCTGTGTCCGCTTCGCATCCAGGGGTAAGGGCAGCGGAGTGGGGATAGAGTAGACTGATGTTGAGCCGCCTCTGTTAACTGAACGGACTATAATTTTCCCGATGGCCAAGATCACTACCACGCTGTGACTGTGCTTGATGCTTCATCCGAAATCAGTTGCTCTAAGTCAAATTAATGGAAGAAATCTTCATCATCCGATACTTGACTAATGGAGTATGAGATGCAGTGGAGTATACATCTGTGCGAAAAACACTAAGGCATGATTCCTGGATGCAATGGTATGGGTTCCGCCTCCTTTCCTTCGTGTGCCTAAGCTTTCTTGTGTTTGTGGTGGTAGTAGTGACTGTTGTTTAATTTGTTCTGTATGTAAGGATAAAATATTGGGAGTGACTTAGTCGGAGGTGACTCTTTGAAGCCTACTCGTTCGAAGAAACCAACAGTGGCCGTTAAGTTTTTACATCCTGATGCGACTAACGATCATGATGAACAGTGTCGTCTGCCGTCACCCCATTTGAGATTTAACACAGGTGTTTGGTGTACAATCTAATGATTAGCAGTTGTGCATTGCCATCATTTCACCACCAGCTAATTCCGCATAGAAAGGCAAACACTGGCACAGCCAATGTTGCAATTCCAAATCTGTTCGCAGTTCTTATGTAGCAATTGATAGTGACTGCCAGATGAGGTTGTTAAAATTGCCGGAATCCTCGTTGCAGTTCGCAATATGCAATGTAATCTGTACATATATTAGTGCGTTAGAAATTGGAGGAAAAGAAGTAGTCAACCTATTTGTGTTTCATTGGCCAGGAGCGACTCTTTGAGAAGTCAAGACATATTTTAGGGTGCAGCCATCTTCATTACGAACATATATTTCCCTCTTCATGGCAAGCAGGCGGAAGAGGCACCATTGTACAACATTGGTTCCCAACGGCTGTGAAACCAGAAGAGGTTCCTAGCCAGACGGACTGGCTAAAAAGGCGCTTCACCTTCTTCTGTGCGTGTTGCGGCAGTCCGTTGCAGTTTTCGGTTCTTGATGCTGCACGTCCCATGCTATATGTGCCGCAGCGGATGGTTCCAAAATCATAGTGTGTGGGTCACTTCCTGGCAAGTTGAGATCCACCTTAAACAAAGTCACGCCTGTGGCACTCTCTCTTGCAAGTCCAACGGCGATGGGATAAAGATAACGGTGGCAGGTTTTGAGTGAAACTGGGAGCTGCTAGTCTTGACCTGCACGTTGGCGGCAGATGTGTGATGGTCGCCTTCCTGAGACCCTGTGATCTACTCAGGAATCCGGTCCTGCATTTGTGTCTGGGCAGGCCTATTCAGGAACACCGCTGCCCACCCTGAATGGGGAAGGCTCTAGAAAATGTGAGCTAAACATCGGAAGATCACTTTTGAACCTGGCTGGGAAACCGCACCCAGCAGGTCACTCCTTTTTGCGGTCGTAAAACTTCAAAAACTACAAAAACCATTATTATTGGCACGTGGAATGTAAGGACTTTACTGGACCTGAATGATAATCATGACAGACCCGAAAGAAGAACTGCTCTCATCACCCATGAGCTAGCCAGACTAAATATTGATATTGCTGCTCTGAGCGAAACCAGACTCTCAGGTGAAGGAAAAATCAGCGAAGCTACTTCAGGATACACCATCTTCTGGAAAGGAAAAGGGGAAGGAGAACGCCGCATTCATGGGGTTGGATTTGCAGTGAAAACAAAACTGGTAAGCGAACATCGACTTGCTCCCATTGCTATCAGCGAACGGCTCATGACTCTCCGTATACCACTCTCAGGGGACAATTACATTACTTTCATCTCCGCATATGCTCCCACTTTAATGGATGATGAAGATGCAAAGAACAAGTTTTATTGCCAACTGAATGAAACTCTCACCAACATACCTACCAGTGATAAGCTGCTACTACTCGGTGACTTCAATGCTAGAGTGGGAAGAGACAACCAACTATGGGAAAAGGTTATAGGTAAACAAGGTGTAGGGAACTGCAACGCAAATGGACTGCTGCTTCTCTCTGTGTGTGCTGAACATGAACTCTTCATTACAAATACTCAATTCCGCCTACCAAACCGCTTCAAGACTACATGGATGCATCCACGATCCAAGCATTGGCATCTCATTGATTATGTTATCACCCGACAACGTGATAAAAAAGATGTTCTCATCACTAAGACAGCAAGGAACATTGATGACTGCTGGACAGACCATAGACTTCTCGTGAGCCGCCTGAGACTCTCAATAAGTAAAAAATCACGCTCCTTCCACATGAACCCCTCCAAGAGGAAATATAATACTTTAAAACTCCGCATCGATACTGTCGCCTCAAAATATCAAGATGACATTTTAGAACAACTGTCCAACAATCCAATCAATACAAGGAACGTGGAATCAGAATGGACTACCCTTCGAAACATCATCACGAAATCTGCAGAGAAAATAATTGGCTACGAGAATAAAAAAAGGCCAGATTGGTTTGATGACAATAATGAACAAATTTTGACCCTCATCAGTGCGAAACGTGAAGCCTATCAACTTCTTGTTCAAGATCCAACTTCTGTGACGAAGAAAACCCGCTTTCAGGCCCTTAAGCGGAAATGTCAGACAGAAATAAGGGAAATCAAGAATAACTGGTGGCAACAGAAAGCAAAGGAACTCCAAACTCTATCAGATGCTAGGGATCTTAAAAAATTTTATGCAGGAATTAAAGAGCTATATGGACCTACTCGCAGCTCATCTGGCTCACTAAAAGCAGCTGATAACACTACCATTCTTACCGAGAGCCAGGACATCTTGAAGCGCTGGAAAGAACACTATAACTCTCTTTTGAACCGTAGCTCTACTGCTGCAGACGATTTCCTTAGGAATATGCCGCAGCACCCTCCACAACCTTGGATGTCAGTCCCGCCAACTTTCCAGGAGTTTTGCAAAGCACTGAATAGCCTGAATTCAGGTAGAGCTCCTGGACCAGACAATATTCCTTTAGAACTGATTCGAAGTGGGGGATTACCCTTGAAAACCAGGATTTTCCAACTGATTCTTCTCATGTGGGAAACCCGGGAGGTGCCTCAGGACATGAAGGATGCTAACATAGTCACCATCTTCAAAAAAGGGGATCGAAGTATCTGCAACAATTATCGTGGTATCTCTCTTCTATCTATAGCAGGAAAGACTTTTGCTAGAATACTGCTAAATCGCCTTAGAATTATGTCAGAGAGAGTACTTCCAGAATCTCAATGTGGATTCCGTGCCTCGAGAGGCACCACAGACATGATCTTCTGTGCTAGACAACTTCAAGAGAAGTGCAGAGAACAACAAAAGCCTCTCTTTCTGGTATTCTATGATCTAGAGAAAGCTTTTGACACCGTGCCTAGATCTGCAATGTGGATGGTATTAAGACGATTTGGATGCCCTGAACATTTTCTGGGATTGATTAGAGCACTCCACGATGGTATGGTTGGTCAAGTCCTTTATCAGAATGACACCTCTGAAAAGTTCCCTATCACAAATGGTCTGAAACAAGGTTGTGTACTTGCACCAACACTTTTTGCCCTATATTTGGCAGCAATGCTCTACGAAACGTCATCTACCCCCAACACAGGCGTGGAGATCAGATACCGGTTTGACGGAGGACTATTTAATCCAGCAAGACTCCGCTCATCAAGATTAACTTTCCTCACCCAGGTAACAGAACTGCAGTATGCAGATGACAACACCTCTCCAGCACATACTCCTCAGCAGATACAACAGTCCGTAAACTACTTCAAGGACGCATATGACCGTTTTGGCCTGACCATCAACACCCGAAAAACTAAAGTGCTAGCGCAACCTGCCCCTGGAGCTACACTCCCAGTATTTGATGTTACCATCTCCGGCACAGCCCTTGAGCAAGTAGATAGCTTCTCCTACCTTGGAAGCATTCTCTCTACACAGTGCACAGCAGAGAAGGATGTAGAAAACAGAATTCGTGCAGCACACATAGCCTTTGGACGACTTACTCGGCGAGTGTTCCTAAACAAAGATCTTAATTTAAGCATCAAGCTGATGGTCTACCAAGCTGTAGTTGTCTCCACGTTGCTGTATGGGTGTGAGACATGGACACTCTACAGGCGAGATATTAAGAAAATGGAGCGATTTCACCAGCTAAAACTTCGCTCTATAATGAACATTAAATGGGACGACTATGTGTCCAACATTAGAGTCTTGGAAAGAGCTCAAATGTATAGCATTGAAGCCCTCATCATCAGCCACCAACTTAGATGGGTTGGACACGTTCAACGTATGAGCAACAGTAGACTCCCTCGCCAACTTTTATACGGTGAGCTCAGCACTGGCAGCAGACCTCGCGGTGCCCCTAAGAAACGCTACAAAGATCAGTTCAAGAAGACCCTGAAGAAAACTAATATAGACCTCACCACCTGGGACAGCCTCACAAAAGACCGCGTTCTATGGCGCAAAACTACCTCCGCAGCAGTGGCACGTTTCGAAGAGGAGCGGCGAAGTCTGGCAGCTGAATCCCGTTTAAGGCGGAAAGCCCGACAAACCCTACCGCGCCAGCCACCCACATTTGGGTGCAGTGTGTGCGGACGACTGTTCTATGCAAGAATCGGCCTGATCAGCCACCAGCGCACACACAAATAAACACGCAAGAGAGCAACATAAACTCGGAAACGAGTATGGCCGACGACGATTTTTGTGACACAATTCTAACGTTATTTTTGTCTTCCTGGAGTTTTATTTCGTATTAACGTAACATATTAATGTGAAACTTTTAACGTTAATCTGTGAATAAAAGAACTGTGCGTTTAATACGTAAGGGTCACGTTTTTGTCATCTGAGAAACAGCTGAAGTAATTAATATCCTGTTCATTAGTTCTAATTAACAATCATAAAAGCGAAGTGTTAATGAACATTGTCAAGTAACCACATCAACAAACTGTTTTGTTGGTCGTATACCACTTATAAAAATTAGGAAACAGATGTATGGCACTAAACGATAAAAGAATTGAATCATAACTGTAGTTGACTAGGAATTAAGAAACCATCTGAGTAAAGAGAAATTTGTCGAAACACAACTTCTGTCCCTGATTCAGTTCAAATATTATTTTTATTAACAGATGAAGGCTCTGATTTCAAAGGTAAGAAGTTTATTTTTATCTTATAAACGAAAAATGTTACTCGGTTAAAACGAGATAGGTGAATATTATTAAAGAATACCCACCAGTGTGTCTCAGTGCATTAAGGCGCCACACACTGGATGAGAGAGGCGGGACGATCCTCTATCTTCGCCTCATAAACTACACATTTCACAAACAAAAATACACTTATCAAACAGAACTCATAAAGTTACACGTTTCGCAGAAAGATGTTGACTTTCTTCTTCTTGGTTTACGCCGGTTTGAATTCTGGCAGGACACAAGCCCTTTCCCCACCCTCATGATTCACACTGGCTACTTGTGTAAAACAGGCGGACAGTGGCACGTGCTCCTTAATTGGCCGGATAGAAAAGGGGTGGAGGGAAAATATATGATGTGACGAATCCGTACATGGACCTAACTGACTAGAGGAGGCCGCCAATTGTAAAATTAAGATCTGATTCGTACTGAGTACTATGAAAGTTAATGGCCAGAGGTGTAATGTGGCAAAGCAGTATAACATGCTCTTCCTCGCCGTTGTCGAGAAAATCAGCATTGAAATATTGCGTTCAAATACTTTCTACGTTACGTATTTTAAAGGAGGCGTGAGGTGCAACGAGCAAGCCCGTCTTCACTGGATTGAATCTCGCTGCTGGAAACTTTTTTTTATTTATTCAAATGTGTATACAGACAATTACCGGCAATCAGTTTCAACAATTATGCATATGATAAGTTTTTTAAATACCGTTTTTTTGTGAGTAAGCGAAGCTTTCGAACTTCATTATGTTGTTCGCAAACAATGTTATATTTCAAAAATAGAAATATTTGCTGCGGCAGGTATAAAATACAAATATCATTACTCGACCGTTACAGTGAATGACAGATCTTCAATTCCGCACCACAGGTCGCGAGGATCGAAACAAGACGTCGCCCGTTTTTTTTTTTTTTTTTTTTTTTTTTTTTTTTTTTTTTTTTACGCGATAGGCTTTTAAGAAACTTATTACATGCATAATTGTTGAAACTGATTGCCGGGAATTACCTGTATACATATTTGAATTGCCCATAACCAGATTCGATCCTGCAATGGGTTTATGAGGTAAAGAGCTTGTTCGCTGCACCATTTCAAACCTACTTAACGTTAAAAGTATTTGAATGCAACGGAATATTCCAATGGCAGACCTCGGCAGCGTAGTGGCTAGAGTACTGGCCACGTGCCGAAGGTCGCCGGTTCGAGTCCGGCCGCGGACATGGATGTTTAAGTGTTGTGTGTGTTAATGTCGTGTCCCTCCATTGGTGTCCATACGTAGTAGCAACAATGTACTGGAAATACCGATACACTGGCAGTCATGAAAATCACATTGAGCTGGATGTATGGCCAAACTAGCCGAATGTCATTAAAGAAAAATTCAATGCCGATTTTCTTGAAAACGGCTAAGAAGCGCAAGTTACTGCTTTAGCACATTACATCTCTGGCCACAAGCTTTTATTACACACAGTATGAACTGAATCTGAATTTTACAATTGGCGGCCTCCCTTTGTAAGTAATGCTAACACATGAATTTAATACCGAACGTGGTGGTGTAACGGTTAGCGTTCTGACCTCGCATTCGGGAGGACGCCGGTTCGAATCCCCATCCGGGCATCCAGATTTGGGTTTTCCATGGTTTCCCAAATCACTCCAGGCACATGCCAGGATGCTTCCTTCAAAAGGCCATGGCCAAATTCCTTCCCATTCGTTGCCCCCCATCCTTTCCCGTCTCTAAAGACCTCGCTGCTAAGAGACGTTAAACAGTTAAATAAAAATGAATTTAATTTGCTTAGTACGCTAGAGCGCTTAGCTGAAATTTTTTTGTGGGACCTAATAAATCATTTAATGAAGTTACTACTGTAATATGTTGAGTTATAATTCCTCAATATATCATCCTTCTAACTTAAACTAAATTTCTGTAATTTAGTTTTTTTACTTACTGCCCTTATGAAAAATGCTAAGAAGAATTCCTGCGACCTTTTACTCTCACGGAAGTAACTCCTGTGCAGTACGAAACGAAGAGATTATCGATCAGGGTGCCCGGATACCTGCCTTTTTAATATCCTACTCTAAATTTTTAATTTTTCCGGTCTCTTCTTTTGCCATATTATTTTGCAGTGTATAATGGCATTTGTGATTATAACGGTAAGAAACTCTGGTGGAAAAAATTGCTGCCAATCCACAGGTAACATATAAATTGAAAATTACGATCTGTTTGCGACACTAGACGATTTGATATTAATGAAACCCTTCAAAACTACTTGTTTGCTAGCGTTACAAAGAGGAGGGTTGTGAAATCCGGCATCGTGCGTGCGACACAGTATCCGTTTTCCTGAACGCACTATGCGATTTGTTCTGGTAATACATGAAGGACAGCCACTACCTTGCATTACGTATATCCTCCAACACCAACCACAATTTCACACTACCTCTCTGTTGACAAAATGGATATTGTGTGCTTTTGAAAACAAATTTTTAGTTTTAAAACTTATGAATCTTATTTCGTTAAGGTACTCCATGATGACGAAGAAAATTATTTAGCTTCAGATCTTCAGGTTAAAACAGTGTGAATAACAAAATGAAATACAAATGTTACTTTGATCCATTTAAATAATTGTCTGTAGGATGTGAAATAATATATATATGACATTAAAACATCATAAAACCAAAATCTGGATGAACGGTCCTCCCGAATTCCAGGCCCGTGCATTCATGTCGTGAGGCTCAGTGAAACATAAATAAAAATAGTGACAACGTCCCATGAATGCTGTAGCCAATATAAACAAAAGGGTATTAACAACATGCGGTGTTCTTACTGGATTAGAAAAACGGAGTGAAGTTTTCAAAAATTTAATACAAACTGCCGCGAACTATTTGCCATAAATTAATCTATCGTCCTACAGCAGTATTTGAATTCTGCACTGACGGTATCCAAACCTTTTCCGTGAAATTTGTAAGTGCAAATTTCTACTATATCTTAATCTGCTTTACCGTCTTTTCCCAACTCTAGAGGTCGGGCAGAAGAACAAAAATTGCCTTGTATAAATCATATGTCATTCCTATTCTCACATATGCTTTGGAAACGTGCACACTAACATCAAGGGACCTTAGCAAGATCCAAGCATGTGAAATGAAGTTTCTTAGAACGGCCCTCCAGAAAACTAGACTTGACCACATAAAGAATGACGAGATTAGATCAAACCTAGAGCTAAGGGAATCCGTGGAAGAGAGACTTAGGTCATCAAGACTTAAGTGGTTTGGGCATGTCAAGAGAATGACTAGTACAAGACTACCAAAAACTTATTTGGAAAAATGGATAGTGGGAAAAAGACCAGTGGGAAGACCAAGAAGAAGATCACGGACCAAGAAACTTTTCTGGATAGGAGACTGTGGAAAACGATCGTATTCAACAACCAAGGCTCGTAAACCACACCCGGGAAACTGGAGATGGTCCCCAACGATAATGATCACAAAGCATGTTGTATCTACTGCCAGGTCGTACTACATACTAACAAGGGAAGTGAAGTGAAGTGTTGCCATCTGTCTACTAAATGTGTAACTATGTTCGACGTGTGATAAGTGTATTTTTTGTTTGCGAAATATATAGTTTATGAGGCGGACATTGAGAACCGTCTCGGCATTAGCCTGGGAGTCTGAAGAAAACAGCCTAAAAACCACAGTCAGGACGGCCGGTGCGCGAGGGCTCGGGCTCGTGCCCGGTCCCGTTGTACTTCCCTGATCCAGTGTGCTGCACCTCAGCGCATTGAGCTACTAAATCTTAATGGTAACACATTTTTATCGCTCTGAGTATTACGCAATGTGGAAGGTTTTCGGCTAAGAAACACACGTAATCTTATCAACTTTTAGTTTGGAAGTAGCCATTAGTTAAAGAAGCATAGTACGTTAGTATCGTCCTGTCAAAAAATATTAAGCAACAGCTTCTGTAAATGAGGCTTATAAACACTTGGATGTAGCTTCTTCGCAGGTGTATAGAGTGCAATGGCAAAAGGGTAATTGTTCCGTCTCAATATGTTTTTGAAGTGACCGAATTTCTCTCGGTTCCTTGTTTCAAATTCTCTTCTGACTGTAATGACCTCGACACTATTTAAAAAGAAACTTATTTTCAGCATGTCTTCTGAATTTGTGGAATTCTGTTGACGCACGTTGACAATGTTTGCCGTTTTCATGTTATGGCATCCGCTAGCTTTTTACTTCTGACAACATTTATCGACCTACCAATCCGAAATGTGCTCTGGTTTTGAATCAAACACTGCCATATGGGTTTCATAAAATAAAACCAGGTGGATATTCGTCCTGAGTACGAGATTTAGGGTTAGTGAACACATATCAGAAATTGTTTTTTCTTGTTATTCTGATTGTGAAATGTATGATATTTTTGCGAAAATTAAAAATCGATTTGTCATCCGGGTAGATTTAAGTGGCAGAAAGCATGACAATCTTTTCACTTGTTAGGAATTTACGGCTATTTTTTTCTCGTCGACGTCGAGGTTATTAGAGGTGGGATACGGCTCGTAAAGGTCGATATCATTAGAGGTAAAAGAGAGTTGCCGATGAGGAACCCGAATTCGGCAATATTCTTTAATAAGGAGGTTCACCCCCGCCCCCCGGTGCATTCTCCTAGAGTGATTTAGGAAAACCACGGAAAACCGAAATCCGGATCGGAGTTGTGTTCCAAAACCAGGACTAAATCTAAACATCACGTGAATCTTGTCTTCTTCCGGAGTTCCGACAACTTGCTACCTACTTGGGCCCTTCTTGTGTGATGCAGCAGGCTTAGTACCAGGATGATACTCGCTTACATACAAAACAAACACAAATCTGTTATAACTTCGGCATACGATGTTCTCCCTCCAACTCTGATAAATATCACAGAGCTGTCTGATTTCTTCCAAACATTAACAGGATACTTATATTCGTGCCAACGTAAGAAAACATTATAAAGACGGAACCACACGATTTTTTTTTTACTATAAACCATCTCTGATACTCCTTTCTAATGTGACTCAGAATATATGGAAACCATTGTTCTTTTCTGACAATGAGTGAGAAATTGAGTTTTTAGTGAAAGCCCATATGAGTTTCCTTGAATGATAATACTCTCCTCATGAATATGAACACTTCCTGCAAGCTAGCCTCGAGCATCAATAAATAACCTCCTTGAACAGACCATTCAGAACTTATACATAGTTGAAGGAAGTGGTGTTTAGCATCGAATGTGAAGCAATCCTTATCAACAAAAGCGATGTTTGGTCCCATGAGTTCAACAGTAAATTAATAGTGTAACACTAGATATTTCAAAGGCTTTTGACAAAGGGAGCCTTAAAATGGTAGTAAATAAGGTAAAAACTATTTGAGTGGGCGGGAAAGTGATTTGCTGGGTAGAATAATTTTTTAAAAAAAGTAGAAAAAATAAAGTTAGGGTAGGAAATGCAGTATCAAAAGAAGTGGGATTGCCACAGGGTAGCGTATTGGCACCATTCTAATGAATAATGGTGTTGATGGTTTACTATCAGAAATGAGATTGTTTGCAGATGACATAACGCTATATAAAAGGATAAAATAGGTAGAGGACTGTAAACAGCTGCTAGGTGATCTGGACAGGATATCTAGTTGGGTTGGTAAACATGGGATGAAGAAGATAAATGCAAAGAAGAGTCAACTTATTAGATACACAAATAAAAACTAAAGGTTGATTATGATTATAAGGTTGGGAAAGAATTGCTTTTTGAAGACTTGAAATGTAAATATCTTGACATTACATTTGATAAGGCAGGACACATTGGACAGGCGGTAGGAAAAGGTTTCGAAATTCTGTCTGCACTTGTTGGAGGGACTGATGAGGGGATGTACGAGAGAAGTAAAGGAATTGGGTTACAAAACTTTGGTCAGACCATTGCTTGAATATGGTAATTTAGTATGGGACCCACATTTTGAGTGTAAAATACAGGAGTTGGAGAGGGTGCAAAAAAGGGGTGCTAGATGTGTTTCTGGAAATTACTGCAGAATGCAATCAGTAATAGATATGATAAAAGAGCTGGAATGGGATTTATTGGATGACAAGAAGAAGTCAGGGGCTGGGGGCTACGGTTATATCGTTTCCCTCATGATTTGTGGAGATAGAGTTCCATATTCTGTTTACAACCTTCGGCTCTAGCAGGCAGGTGACGTGGTTAGCGCCATTCTTTACCGCTCCAAGAAAGAAACTCCTAGGTACTCATTGGATAGCAGGTCGGGAAGTCATTCCAAACGTTCAACTTCAAAGGAAAATCATCGGGGAGCAAACCCCGGTCATCCACCTGTATCACCCCCTCTCCCCTCCCCCCCTCCCCCCACCAATCACCTTGTATATGCTCTGTAAGACTGATGTAAGTACAGTCTAAATATTGTATAGGTATTAACTTTATTTTTAATTTCTTCTTGCAACATGGCGTTTCAGCAAGTGTGTCTCTCAAACTATGAAATAATTTCATTAGAATGCATAGCACCAAGAACAGAGGAAGGGGGTGAAACTTAATCATACCACCCATGCACACGGCCGGATTCGAATCGGCTACCCTTGGAACGTGACGTAATCCAAGTATCTTGAGCTGACATTTTATTAGCTTCTACTTTCAAACAATTTATTGCATCACTATAGTTGATCTTGACTTACTTGTCAGATTTTTTAATCTTGAGCTGCTAAAGGACGAATTTGCTCAGCCTCGGAAGCTTGAGGTGAAGCGAGGAGGAAGGGTTACCAGCCCAAGGACATTACAGGAAAAAGGCAACTGGAAATAAATGAATTAATTGGTCGTATTTTACAAATGTCATTCAATAATAAAGAAAATTTTCAAATATTTTGTGAGTGTGTATGTTTTTTTGCTTATGGCTTTACGCCTCGTCCACTTGGAGGTCATTAGAGGCGGGAAAAGAATGGGGACAAGGAACGGGAAGGCATTTGGCCATGGCCTTTTGAAGGAAGTATCTCTGCATTTGCCTGGAAACCATGGAAAACACAAATCTCGATGCCCGGATGGGGATTCGAACCGGTGTCCTACCGCATGCGAGGCCAGAGCTTTACCGCTCACCCATCACGCTCAGTTAAAACAAAATAAAAAATAATTAAAAAAATCTATGCATGCTCTTAGGATAGCGTCAAATGTCGCTGAAATGTGTTTCGCCTAAGGAAGCAGTTTCGACTTTTAGATGTTTTAACTGTCAAAACCTGTCTCCCACTCCCAAGTTCTTACCTACGCAATTATAGAAAAATATTATTTAAATTTTTTTCCGAAGAAAAGCTGGAAATTGATCATGAACAAATCATACCAACATTTGATTGTGTTGTGAAATATCTGAATACTTGAAAGGGAGGAGATGAGACATTCCGCAGTTCCACATATCGATAGCGACATGTGTTCTGTTGATCAATTGTCTGTGAATTTATCAAATCCTGGTGAGTTGTTGGAGAAGGCAATGGAAAACCATTGTAGTTACTGGTATTCACCTTGTCTCCTAGATCGTTTCTTAAAATTAAGGGAGGAAGTAGTCCTATTACATTTCCTTGAGGGATGCTCAGTGTAACACCTAGATTAAAGACTAAAAGGTTGGTTGGATCTTCCCAAAGTAGACAGAGCGTGGTTGGTGAACGGTAACGCTCTGGCCTCGCATTCGGGAGGACGCGGGCTCGAATCCCATCCGGACATCTAGATATCAGTTTTCTATGCTTTCCTGAAATCACTCGAGGAGAATGCCGAGATGGTTCCTTCGAAATGGCCATGGCCAAATTCCTTTCCTTTTCTTGCCCTTACTCGTTTTACGCCTCTAATGATCTCGACAAGGCGCAAAGAAGCCGTAAATCTTACCAAAACTCACAAAGGGGGTAGGGGGGTCAACGGAAATCTCACGTGTGGTTTTGGAAATTTTTGTTGGATTTTAGAGCTAAAAGAAAAAAAGGTCTCAAAAGTTGCGAGGGCGATTTCTAGGGGGAGGGGGGGGTCTCACGGACCAGATCTCACCAGAGGGGGGGGGGGGTCGGACCAGATACACCAGAGGGGGGTGGGGGGTGGGGGTTCGGAAATCCGGAAAAACACCTCACGTAATTTATGGATGCTCCCTAAGCCAGTGTATCAAAGCTAGGACTGCCAGGTCCTTTCCTCTGGAACAACAGCTTAACGTGGAATCCGAACCATGGAGTGACCCAGCCTAAGCGAGCGTGCACAAACCACGTGGCTCGGTCCGGGAGGGGGGTTGGCTGGAAGGCTACGCTGGGCTACGTGGGGGGAGGGGGGGTTCCGAGCCAGGCCACGTAGCTTTCCTTTCATAACACTTTCCACAGTTAAAATGAGGAACAGAACACACAACAGCATGTGAATATTTATTTCCCTCAGTTAATTGTCTCCTTATATTATTTACAATCGTCTGACAAGAGAAAAGAGTACAAAATGTCTTCTGGAATCAAAAGGACGAAGAAAGCTACGTGCTACGTGGGGGAGGGGGGTAGAGGCAAAAGCCACGTAGGGCTACGTGGGAGGGGGGAGGGGTTCACAGTAGGCCATATGGAGCTACGTGGTTTATGCACGCTCCCTAACTCATATGAACAAAGCACAGCCGGTAAAAATTTGAACCCAGCATCTTAAATTCTGTAAACAAGTGACTTATCGACTGAACTACAGACCAAGCTTTCTACAGGTATGGAACCCTGAAAATTAAAATGTTACGCAATCGAATTTTTTTGGTTTTTTTTTTACAGAAATCAAGACGTAAGTACTAAAAGAAGCTAGCTTCTGAGAATAATCAAGCTGCACGCTAAAGAACTGACTACTGACAAAGTTGTGAAATAAATTATAGTCCAGTAAGTATTAGAAACTTGGTTGGATCATAAATAACAGCTATTAAAACGATAGAGCAGCATGCAACCAGTAAGAAAATTATTACGTTCACCAGTTACGCTTACGAATGATTAGGCTATCTTAAATGCCGCCATCTATAGGTTCAACAGCCACTACAGATTGCTACATGCACAACTGTCGAGTAAGCGCAAAAGCTGTGACATACTTACCTGAAGAGTGAGCACGGCGGCAATCACTCATGTTGCACCATCACTGCAAGTCGTACGTAATTAGCAAGAAACTTGAAAGAAAGCAAAATGAAGCAACGTGGATCCACAAGCCACTGCTAACATGAATCAGCAACTGCCACAGACAAATCAGTGATTGCTTTCGATAATCATTGCCTGCATCATTGTCAGCTCCAATGGGATCTTCGATTTCCCCTCAACGAGCCTGGTGGGTGAGTTGTAACACTCTGGCCTCGCTTTCGAGAGGACGTGGGTTTGAATCCCCGATCGGCCATTCAGATTCCGGTTTTCCACGGTTTCCCGAAATCACTCCAGTCGAATGCCGGGATGGTTCATTCAAGATGCCATGGCCGAATTCCTTCCCGTTCCTTGCCTCTTGTCCTCTAATGCTGTCGACGAGGTGTAAAGTCCTAAAAAAAAAAAAAAACCTTTTCATTTCGCTGCCTAGATCACGTGAAACTATCGGAATCGTTTACACCATTGTCAAATTTTGAGGACCGCAATATTATCAGTCAAGTTATTATATTTCTAACGAGATTTCTTGAAACATAACGTTTGGATGTATTGAAATATACCACTTCTGATAGAATTTCTAAAATGCACTGAAAACACAACAGCGAAACGAAATCAGATTTCATAAAACCATATGCTACAAAACAGATCCTATCACATTACAAAGAATTAAAAAAAAAAAGAAACATGAAACTACAAGCAGTCTGAAGAATATGTTCCGAAGTAATAGACTGCCTTCCGTTATATGGTTACAATAGCATTTTCACAATTTCCATACACTGAGTATTCTACCAGAACATTTTTAAACGAAGAAGAAGGCAGAAGTTAGAAATCACTGTTTATCAGACTCATTGCTTTTTTTTTGTTTTAATACACCAAATTGGTAGTAAACGTTACTGTTTCGTACCCTGTGTTTTTAAATAAATAAAAACGAAATAGATTAATGAAATTTCCATACTCATCTCACATTCTGGAGTACTAGGAAAGAAATAAGCTATTGATGTTGTGGTGTCTCTTTTAGTAATTAATTAATTTGAGTAAATGGAAAGGATTCTTTACATAATAACAACACGCATGAACTGAATGATTGACAGAGGTAAATTTTTTTTTCATAAATTCACAAACAAAAGCCACCTTTCGAGTAAAATATATTTTTATGAAATTAGTTTTCTCAGCATGTTGCCTAAGTCCGATTATGAACTACCAGAACGGGTAGAGTTTAGAACTCCATGAAAAAAAAAAAAAAAAAAAAAAAAAAAAAAAAAAAAAAAAAAAAAAAAAAAAAAAAAAAAAAAACAACTGACCACCATCATCTCCGTCCGGGCATCCAGATTTGGGTTTTCCATGGTTTCCCCAAATCACTGCAGGCGAATGCCGGGATGCTTCCTTTAAAAAGGCCGTGGCCAATTTCCTTCCCGTTCCTTGTCCTCAGTCCCATCTTGCCTCTAATGACCTCGACGTCGATGAGGCGTAAAGCCATAAGTAAAAAAAAAAAAATGACCATCATCCTTGAAGCATACGATTGTTAATAGGCAAAGTAGAAATCTTACATGCGTAAAAATTCCTGTAATATTTTGGTCTTAAATACCAAATGACAAAGTTCAAAGTTGCAGCGCATTTCGCCTGTGTCGTAACTAGACTTACACTTACAAACAAGCATACATCACACATACAGTGCAATCTTTGCCTGTAGTGAAAGTCGGGTTAATGGCATGTAAATTTTACGGCCTTGACCCGTATTCAAACCAGAGATCTCTTGCACACAGCATTGCGTTATTAGACCGCTCCTCAACTGTGTGCAGTATGCGCGCTATAATTTTGGCGTTGCTATTTATTTAGTCTTCTGTTGTAGCCTAACATTATATGTTGCGTGTATCAAGAAGACAAAATGACCTCTTTACTGCGTTTGAAATCTACTGGCAGCAGTTATTTTTGGGGAAAAAATGTTGTTTACAACTGATGCCTTTCGGATGAGTAGGCGTGAATCGGCAGGTATGATGTTTCATTCTCTCCCTTTTTTCATCACTCTTTGGCAAAACAGTCCACTGAACACAAAAACGTTAGTCATCCATATGAAATACCGAATACCATATCAGTTAACAGTTCGCCGCAAGGTTAAACACCCACGCAGCAACACAGATACGCGTACGGCACGATACTGTTGATTTTTAAAAAAATATTCTCTCATCAACACCAAGGGCTGAAAACAAAACCCCCATGTTCAGTGAAAAGTAACAATTTTTTCACTTATATTTAATAGGCAAGCATGGGGTTTGATTACATACCACGCTCCTAACAAGTTAAAGGCTCCTGACTGTTTTGCACAGCAGCTAACGCAGGTTTCGAGGATGTTATTCTTGATTCTCGTGATCCTGTTCGATGTCCATCAGTCACTCACGGAATGGAGCAAACCAAACCACAACATGTTTTGATGTCATTTGAAGTAACGACTAAAGCGTGTGCAATTAGATGACAGTCATTTCAGCTGACGTGGAAAGTTCATTCATCCCTCTCTCTTGCAACTAGTGGAATTAGAACTTACCTGTCCGTCTGCTACAGGCCTCTAACTCGTAAACGAAATAAATTGTAGGTTCCAAATATGAACTCTTTATGTACGAGATTTAGCTGATCAGAAACCGAATATAATTTTGCAAAATTATACTAAAGAGAGATCTCATACAATACGGTTCCCAAAGTTTTTCGTACCTCGTACCCTTGTGTCAAAAGAATTCTTCCCACGCCCCTTCCACCCCGCCGCAATTGTATTATTTATAAGATAAATCCCTACTTTTGAGTACAAAAAATTGCATTTCTGAGATAACTTACAAAGTGTATGACGTTCAACTCTAAGAGGCTGTGAAGGAGACAATACTTCGACGGTGTAGAGCTAGGGTATCGGCGAAGCTACCTAGCACACCTTCCCCCCTCCCCTCTCCACCTTGATAAGTAAAGAGGGCCGAATATTATTCTTTTTCTACTTCAGAATGCGAATCGTCGTTTAAAGCGTCTCAAGTAGAAGACTAAGATAGTTTCTTCAGATTATTTCACTGGAAAATGAAATCGTGAGCTACCGCCAAAGTTATAGATTTTAGACCATTTTTAATACCAGATCTAGCTCAAAAAACCCATTACGAAATAGCTCTATATTTTTATGAATCTCGACCATACCATGAATTAAAATAACAAATACATTTACATCTAATATAGTTTGGAAGATACAAGCAAAACAAATAAAAGTTTTTATTTGCTGTTACTTTGCCATGTATTAACACTATTTTATTGAAAACTCTCTTAATTTAGAACGAACTGCAGTTTAATGGCTGTAATAGGTACTTAAAGTGCGCGCCGTACCCAGTATGCAGGCATAGGTGATTAGGAAGTGTCCATTACTACGTGATTGGTCAAAAAGGGGGAGGGGTTGGTTAAAAAGCTACGCTGGGCTATTCATATCATTTGTCACAGTTAAAAAGGGCACAGAATGCACAGCAGCATGTGTATATCTATTTCCGTAATTTAATTATATCCTTAGTATGTAATTTAGATATCTTATATACTGATACTGCCTCATCTAGACTCAAATTTGCTTACAGATGTTACGCGGGATTTTTGAAAGCAGTGATGGTTCATATTGTTTTGATGGTTTGAAATAGAGCTTTTTTTGATTAGGATAGTCCGCGTGTAACCACACCAATCGCTGATAAAATAATTCTAATTTTGTTCTGTCAAATGAATTTCAGCACAACTTTAATTGTAGTGTTCGCTGTTGTGTTATTTCAAATTCAAAGTGTGGTGTGAAGTGGCGCTGAACAATAAACTATACGAGCCTAATCGAAAATGTTTTTCCAACGAGTTTTCACTATCCAGTGAATTATAGAAATCTTTTAAGCAGATCAAAGAACCCATTCCCTGGGAATATAAAGTAGAAAGGTGACAGAAATGCTGCAAAAAAAATTAATAATAATAAATAAAAAAATAAATAAAAAATGCAGCTCTTCTTAGTTATATTACGCGGCAAGTACAGTTTGTTATATTTTATCAATTAATGAACAATGATGAATATGAAGAATGTTTCTAGTAAGACCTCAAGAAGAAAAGGTTCCCTGACTGTACCTGAGAGAGAGGTTTTTTCTAATACTTGATCATTTGCAGAAGTGGCTAGAGTAAACATTTCATTCAGAATATATATGTGTAATCGTAAGTTTTCCCGGCGGATCTGATGTTTGAAGATCTCTCGGGCGTGCAGCCGGGTAATTTGGTCGTAAATGTACGAATTTTCGATGGCGTACCGTGCCATCATCTTCAGGTAGCGTCCAGTGGTCGGCGTGAGGAACGCAGTCCAGGACGCGACTGCTGGACTGCTCCGCGCGCATCGATATTTATACCCTCCGACCCCGCCCTCCCACTCCCGCCGGGTCGCTCCGATATATATAGTTATAGAAAAGTACATAACGCAAATATTGACTGTGTTCATTATGCACGCAATAATCTTAACGATAGTGTCTGTCAAGATGAATTGTCTTCTGGAATTAATAGGGGAAAAAAGCTACGTGGCATGAAAAAAAGGGGGGTCGAGGAACGCTTCCCTAGCATGGATGGTTTTTACCTCCCCATAGTTACATCCGGGGGAGAGATAATTGCTGTGATTCTCCGTTAATTTCCGTGTTCGTGTTGTTATTGGCTTGGATGACTGTGATGTAGAACAGTATTTGTGTTGTGAATGAGAAATGAAAATTGTGAGTGGATTAAACCCAGTACTGACCCATTTAGGGCTAATTTCTGAAAGACAACATAGATGTTTTCATGATTTTTGCCGCCATCCGACGAATGAATCAACATCAATGATGTCGGATGACTTAATACGATACGCAATTCGGAGAGGTTTGGAATTTGACCCAAGACTTTAGTATATAATCTGGTGATCAGGAACGATACACCACCACCTCTCTTACCGTACTGGCCAAATACTGATCTATCCACGTATAAGGGCTAGGCACTATCATGTTGCTCCAACGACTTGCGCCAATGGGCGAATGATGTAGATAGTACTGATATTAAATTCTATTGGAACTGGCACTACCTAACCTGAAGATATGTCAAGCGTTGATTTTTGAACAAATACATACCTGTATTTTTTTTTTTTTTTTTTTTTTACTTATGGCTTTACGCCTCGTCGACGACGAGGACATTAGAGGCGGGATGGGACTAGGGACAAGGAACGGAAAGGAATTCGGCCATAGCCTTATGAAGGAAGAATCCCGGCATTCGCCTGGAGTGATTTGGGGAAACCATGAAAACCCAAATCTGGATGCCCGGACGGGGATTCGAACCGGCGTCCTCCCGTATGCGAGGCCAGAGCGTTAACCACTCACCCACCACGCTCGGTCCATTCCTGTAAGGATCTTTATTTTATGGACACATAATGGCGCGAGGATAGACTCACAGTTGGACGATTTTAACCAATTTTCACGTTCCTTGGGTTCATCTTTTTTTGCATTTAAGTCTTCGAATATTGCTACCGTTCCTGCTACGGCCAGGTACAGGTCTTGATATTAGTTTCGAGCACGAAAATTAGGCTGAGAGCATTTAAAAGACTTAGCGGGAAAGTCTAAATCTGCTCGTGATTGTTTGAAACGGTGAAATACTGAATCGCTATAGCAGATATAACATTCCGTGACTAATTTGTACGTTTATGTTCGGGTTCGATAAACTTTAGTGATTCAGAGCCGAACACCGATTTCTGTGCTAATGTCAGCGTTCCGCAGTCACAGGAGTGAAGTCGGCTGTCAGTTGCAGCAAGCGCAGCTACCACTGACGACGCGAAACGCATAATACCGGTAGCTATCACACGTCAAGGCGTGCAATGATGACCGGCATTTCGGACATGATACGAGAACCTCAAACTCTGTTTAAATAACAAAATTTGTTCAGTGTTAAATGAAAACTGATTGCGAGAGCTAAAAGACAAGTGCTTTGGCCATTTCTGATGTACGAAAAGAACTAAGAATTACAGAACTGAACAATGAAGTAAATAGATTGAAAAAAAAAAAAAAAAAAAAACAACGCCTTTCCGAATTGTGACCAGTATGTTAGGTGCATGTAAAAATAACACCTTTAAAAATAATTTCAGTATTAGTGACATCAAGATCTAGCAATATATATATATATACATAGAAATAGTGGATCAGCCGACTGAAAAAATGATCCCTGCAAAAGAGAAAAATAAATATGATACGTTGCTCTTATAGTTCATTGATCGTCGGAATTCAAACACAAGAGTGTGTGATGATCACAATGCAACGAAGAGAACTAAATAAAAACTATGGTCTTCCAAAGTGTAGGAAGCGAATGGTATGTTTACTTTGTAGTAAAACATTTCGACGTTAATGAATTCAAGTATACGAGCAAAATTTCTGACAAGAAACTATAGAAATATTTTATTAATGTCTTGAATCAAAAATTTCGGATACAAAATCCGTAGAATATTTGGTAATAGAAGCAAGTGCACCTTCGTAGAACTACTATTTTAGACTATACCTGAAATTCGGTGCAATAATAAGTCTCATAATTATGTCAAATTCTATTGTAGTAAGTGGTCAGCACAACAGATTATGGATAACTCCAAAACCAATATCAGTGATGAATCCAGTTATTATTAAGACTTAGTAATTAGAAACCTACCGTTGCGGATATCAATATTCGATGTTGACTTTGAGATACTCTGAGACTTACAATACTCAACTTATACACTTTTGTTTCTGCATCCAATAAGAATTGTGCACTCAGGTGGAAAACATGAATCATTTTCTCACAAATATAAATCACGCTATTATTGTTTTTGAGGCTTTAGGGCACGTCAATAGAGTGGTAATTAGCGCCCTATAAATGAGCTTGCTGAAATTGTTAAACCTTCATCAGATGACCCTCAACTCGTGACATCATTTCTCAAAGCCTTACAATTAGAGGGAAGTGGAGATCCTTATGAAATATACAAGCAGTCTAACCTATATACCTACACATAATTCTTGGCTGTACAATATCAACACTGGCAATAATTTTTTGCTTGGGACTTACGTCTCGTCGACGTTGAGGTCATTAGAGATGGGAAAGGAATGGGGGCAAGGAACGGAACGGGAAGGAATTCGGTCATGGCCTTTATGGAGGGACCACCTCGGCATTTGCCTGGAGGTATTTCGGGAAACCATGGAAAACCGAAATCTGGATGGGCGAACGGTGATTCGAACCCGCGTCCTCCAGTATGTGAGGCCAGAAAGTTAACGCTCACCCAACACGCTCGGTATGTCATACAACACATATAATTAAAATATTATGTGTTGCTCAATTAAATGCTATGAGAAGCATAATCGTTATGCTCGAAACTAGGAGATAACTGAAATGGTTAGCGCTGATGCCATAATCATCAGTCAATTCGATCATGAAATGATGTGGTCTCTTAGAGTTATGAGTCCAGACTGAATTTGATCAGTGTTTGGAAGCTAGCTCTAACGACCCTGCATATCTACTTGTCAGTTCGGTCTGGTGGTCTTCATATTGATCCACTGATGACCCACTAACTGCGTAACTACATAAAGACACATATTTATGCCAATACAAGTGTGAGATCTATTTCTGTCTAGAAAAGAATCTGGAAATTAATGTGGCTGTGGGTAATTTCCCCAGAAGTGATGAAGATTTAGTCTTATCGCACATTTTGGGAGAAGAAACAAACGTTCAATGGATAAGAAAGACAGAATAAAAATATTTGGAACTCTTGGTAAAGGAAAATCTCAAAAACGATTTTACTGGTGCAAGACTGCTACAGTAAAAGCATATCACTCATCACTCATCACTCATATCTACATTCAAACGGTAGGAGAGACTCAGCGAAGTTACTGAATGTTCTGTTTCCGGACAATTTGGAGGAATACACTGAATAATTCAGTGACTTGAAGAAACTGAGTTTACGCTACTCCGGAAAAAATATAATGGCGATGAAAGGACGAAACACTCGAGTAACACACATAATTCCCTCGAAAAAACTCCAAAAACTTGGTGATAAAATTAATGCCTTTTATGTTTAGCCAACAGGATAGAGTGCTCGGACATGTATGCGCAATTAAGTAGTAGCACTCCAGAAAGAAGATTAAAATCTTCTTCTAACCAAATATTACTTGTCAATGTGGCTTCTAAATGTAAAGTGAAAAATTCGGGAATAGATTTTATGCAAAAGAACTCAAAAAATAAATGAGATTATAGGCAATGAATCCCAAAAAGTTTATATTTGGATCGAAAAACTGAAGATATCATCAACAGTACGAAATCAGTATCAAGAAGTACATGTTTGACATTTGATGTGCGTCTGAAAAAGATGATATTCACAAGGAAAATTTTCCACTTTTTGTAGACAGAGTTCCTATATTGAGATGTTAGAACTTGCCTATTTAAAAATAATTTAAATGATTTACACAGAGGCGAGATGCTGATCCCTGGAAACCTGCAGGACTTAAACTATTGATGGAAATACTTCAAAGAACACAAGATAGCTAGGTCTAGCTGGAGTTATTGAAGGGAAAAAAAAGCTTATGGCACTATTGGCCTGGAGACCCGGAAGGGTTGTTTGGCCTACGTGTGACAGTGTTTCAATTTGCGGCGCATGCGCTTCTGTCGTGAAGACCCTAACCTAAAACGATAGTTCTACTGCGTAAAGGAGTTCTACACTTTTACGTGGTATCCGAACCACGGAGCGTCCTAACGTACTTCACAAGAACAAAAGAATGCTTTGCCAGAGGGGAAGGTCAGTTTTAAGGCGCGCAAAAATTTCAACCTAGACCACCGTTTGACCCGGGGAACTTCCGTCTCTAGTCAAGTGTCCCAACCAACTGTTACCACCGGAAGCGAAAGTTAGAAGTCGAGAAACAAACTGTCTCACCCAGTGTTGCAACAGCGACAAATAGAATTAAGCACTTCTTTCACACACGGGGAAACTATCAGGAAACACTACCATGAAGATTGAATCAATTTCCATTTCAGAAATACAGTGTGTAGATGCCTAGGGATACAATTTGTGAAACTCATCTGTAAATGACGTTTGAACGAGCAAAATGCTAAAATCATTAAAATCGACCAACCGAGATATTCCTTTCCCCTTGAAGCTATAAGGCATACTTCAATGAAAATTGGGCGGTAAGTGAGGGGGGGGGCAGGGCCGGCGTTAGGGGGGGGGGTAAGCGAGTCAAATGTACCCGGGCCCGCCGGCTGAAGGGGGGCCCGATCACCCGCTGCAAGGGCCCCCGGCTTCGAAGCCCAAGAATCCGCCTATTGTTGCCCGGCTAGTTTGTAGAGCTAAAAAAAAAAAAGGTCGCCCATTTTACCCCGGGCCCGAAATTCCTAGCGCCGGCCCTGGGGGAGGGGGGTTGTCTACTTAAAGTAAAACTAAAAGAGCAAACCAAAGAGCTCGAACGACAAACAGTCTTGATTACTAGAGTAGCGTATTGCTACATTGTAAGGAATTCACCAAATGCAGCTGTATCTATGCGGGAAGCGCACGTTTAAGTGAACAGGTGTTGTCTACGTAAAGGGCTATAAAGGGAAAATCTTGCCTTTTAAAGAGGAAAGCTGATTATAGAGGAATTACTTTCAATCTTTTCCTGGAATGGTACATAGCATCAAGGGTCATGGCTCAGACAATAACTAACTAGCTTCATGAGCAATAACTCTTCAAAACAAGGAAAGTTTGTGTGTGTGTGAGGAAGGAGTGGCGTGCATCGCGGAACGCTTTGTATGATAAGAGAGCGTCCATAAACTACGTGGCTCGGTCTAGGGGGGAAGGGGGGTTAGCTGGAAAGCTACGCTGGGCTACGTGGGGGGAGGGGGTTCTGAGCTAAGCCACGCAGCTTTTCATTCATATTATTTGTTACAGCTAAAATAAAGTACAGAACACACAAAAGCATGTGAATATTTATTTCCGTCGTTTAATTATCTCCGTATGTACTGTAATTTACGATAGATAGTCTGACAAGAGAAAACAGTACAAATGGTCTTCTGGAATAGAGAAAAAAGCTACGTGCAATGAGGGGGGGGGGGAGAGGGGGATGGTAGAGGCAAAATCTATGTAGGGATTCGTGGAGGCGAGGGGCGGTTCACAGGAGCCCAAAATGAAGCTACGTGGTTTATGGTCACTCCCTAATGCGAAATTACAACAAATTTGAAGTTCACCAATAAACTCAATAGAATATTCGGTGATATTATAGCCATTGAGCACGATGCAGCAGATATAACCTTAAAGCTTAGAGAAGGGAAAGGTTACTGCGTTTCAGAAAACGATCGTCATTTGGAGCCACGGACAACAGCTGGAAGATAAATCTCAACTCCTAAACCCTTCTTCCCGCCAGACGATGTGCTGTTAAATGTGTGCAGTACAGAATGCGTTACTGTTGATCGTAGTAGTACAGCAGTGGAATCAGTTGTAGAAAAAGCACTAACAAAGAAGTATAGTTCAGTACAATACCAACATTGTTGCAACATAATGTGTTACGTTAAATTTTCAGTCATATAAGTATAGTACTTAAGATACGTTCTTTGGTTATGAAACTCAATTTTCAGGAATTTTTTATATGGGCTACAGATTCAATTCCCTGTGAAAAATATTGCTTGTAGAATGAAAGGGAAAAAAGATCCTAGACTAGACTGTAGGTGTTGGGTGAAGCTATAAATTTAAATACAAATAATATTTTTTTTGTATATATCTAGCTGTGAAATTATTTTTGGACACGGCTGCTTCATACAGGTTCACAGATAAATCACTGAATGGACTGTAAAACCAATCATTCTAGGGGAAAAATATTATCAAAGTATACTGCGTCTTGAAGTAGCTGGTATCTGTTTAGCGATCTTCAAACAAGTAAAAATCTGTACTACAAACAGACTGTACTTTATGATCGTTTTTATAACGTAATCAGTGAAATGTTTCGTTGAATTTATTTAGGTTTAAACGGCATTTCTAATTTATTTGAGTGATATCCTGAAAATTCGGATCGTCTTTGATAAAAGATATTTTTGCAGTAGGTAAACGGTTCATACACTCTTGTCACGTATCAACATAAATATGCATACATTTTTAATTACTACAGTCCACAGCACTATGTATATGTTCGGTGTGTTTTGATATGGCCTGTAAATAAAAGGTTCACGTGAGTACATAAATATTTATCATCTGTAGTAGCTAATAGTTCACAGAGTTGGTTGCAGCATCGTGATGGTGTCCGGCGCTGACACGGGGTTATGTCCTGGGGAGGAAGAAATTTTATTCATCAGGACTTGTCCGGCATGTGAGAAGAGATGGTGGTGCACAATTCTTAACTACTATATTGTGCGTCAAAGTCCTGGGTTAAATCCCAAAACCTCTCCTCTGTGCGTCTGGTATGACATACGGCACTATTAATGGTTACTCGCCCGTCTAATAGGAACGTTAAACCTTGTGGTTCCGTTTGGTGTCTTTCTTAAGGGGTGGCACCGTTTTGCACCCTCTACCTTCTTCATCTCTCATTTCATACAACTCAAGCAATACTCTATACTGAACATACACACTATAACAGTCATCGACATCTACTACCCAGACCATTTTGCCAGGATAGTTCCCATGGGGGGATACATCCTCCATGAGAACCGTCCAAGCCCAGAATTGGACATGGCACCATAATAAGAAGAAGTGGCTGATACTAACTTGACCGTACTTTTCGGAATATGAACTAGTATTATAAGCCGAAAATTGCACCAATATTTACCAGAAGGTTTATCAGAACGGTGAAGGACAATTTATTTTTTGGAGTTTAAGTCTTGATGATGAAAATCTGCCTAAAACGTAACGTGATTGCCTGTACCCTTGCGGCAAAAAGATTTCAGTAATTCCGTAGGTACTCTGAGTATGTTTCTAAAAGCTTTTAAAGTGGTGAAGGTCTTTTTGAAGCACACTTGAAGTGACATCTTTCTATGAAACCCTTGACGAAAAAATACACAGCGAAACGTTTGCTTCTTAAGTGTCCAATCTTTGTAAACCAATGATTCAATTCTTTTCATTTTATTTTTTTATTATTATTTTTTTATCTCACTTATATCTTTTGCTCATCAACTGTCTCCTTCATAACGGTGGGTTTCATACTGTCTATTTATCCATGAATTAAAACGTAAGTACTTCATTACACGTAAATAAAAAACGTTGAAAATTTACTTGAATTTACAGAAGATAAATAAATCAACAACAGAGCAGGAGGCTTACAGAAGAACATTCGCCGTTTTACGTTAAACATTTTTGTAAGATATAAAATGCTCACAAATTCTCGATAAGTTATTTCTCCAATTAGATGATTTCGTTTGATTCCATGTGATAGCAATCTCCTGAGTATGAAGCTCTACGTGATGTCATTTTGAAAACCAGTCATATTACCAATTAATAATTACCTGTTAGAAACTTGGCAATATGTGAAATTAGCTTAATATGGAATTTGGTATTAGCGCTAATTTTTATAACCTTATTTACAGAATGTAATGAACGCTTTTCTGAAAGTGTGAAGTCCGTATATTTTTGCTCTTGGTAGAGTCGTATTATCTTAAGAGATCCATGTAACAAATCGGAAATACGGATATACCTGTTCCAGATTCCATTTTTGTTTTTCCCTTAACACTTTGCACCTCGTCGACATCGTGGTCATTAGAGATAGGAGAACACTGTGTCCAACGAGCAGGAAGGAATTCGGCCATTGCCTTTTGGCTGAACCATCCTGTCATTTGCTTGGAAACCATTGAAAACCGAAATATGGATGACCGGTTCGAACCCATGTCCTACTGAATGCCAAGCCCTAGCGTTAATAGCTCACTCCGTTAGGTTCCGTCACAGTTTCCAATAGCTCCACACTACTAAGAATTTGTGGGAAGTAAAACACAGTATGAAACATTAAAAACAAAATTTACGGATGGCGTGATGAGCTATTACTGATCATTCATACACTGGCTGTATCTATAACACATTCTTCACAGGTTCTGACAAGTCACCGATTAATGTTGCAGAGTGTAATGTTAATGTTCTTCAGATATCTTGTTTATGCGTTGTACATTAGCGCAGTAAAGTTGAATGAAATGTTGGCGACTTTCCTAAGATACTTTTGACAAGGTCAGAACAGGTTTCGCAAGGTTAGGATTTCAATGGTTACTTTTTTATATTCTAGAACGCTTTCGCTTTAAACTTGGCTCGCACCTCAACGCATGTTACAATCAAAATTTTTGAATCAAAATCTTAGCAGAGTCCTGAGCTTCACTAAAAATAGTGTACTTTACGCGAATACCTGATTTATATAATCAGAACATGATGAGTGAGGTGTATAAATTACGGAGTTTTGTAGATTTGTTAGGTTCAACTGAAAAAAATTAATAGCATTTAACTCGTCTACGTGCATAATATTCCGAATAAAAAAGGACATTAAATCTAGTTTCAAGGGCTTTAAATGTTATAACAGTTTAATAGTGTCCTAATAAAAAGGCATTAAAAATCTATTCAATTAAATTCAAAGTACTAGAGTTATTCCAAATATTATATTTGAAATACGCTAGGACGCTCCGCCTTTCGGGTTTCACGTAAAACTGTTGGTCTCCTTTACCCGATAGTATTACCGGCTTAGATTACAGTAGCCACGACGGAGGTTGATTGCGCAGCAGATTGAAATTCTGCCACTTAGACGGTTGAGCTATCATTCGGTATGTCTCGGTTGGTAACGCCATATTAATTTGCTTTATTTTTATATTCTGTTGATGATATGGGTCATTAAGAATTATGTGTATTATAGGGGAGAGAAGTGTCTTTATCTGTCTGCGAATCTTTAAAGCATTCTGCTAATATGTGTTTGTGAAACTTGAAACTGTTGATTCATTCTCCTAGATTATTTCACATCGGAATGTCTGACAACTAGGAGACGGTGGAAATTAAATTACAACTTGCAATAAAAGACTGAGAATTCTCTCAAAATACGTTGAATGTTGTAGAACTATTTGCCATTAATGTACTAACACTAATGACGAAGCGGGATGGCCAAGCGACCAGTTCCTCGGCAATTTTGTTGTTCTTTCATGAAACATTTTCGTTTACTATATTCTTAAAGTTCCCTCCCCTTCGTTCTCCGTCGGAATTGTATCACAAGTTCTTGCAATCAACAAATCGTGAAATTTACAAGAAATAAGGCCTCACCCTTCTTTGTCACACTTAACTACCTCCTTGACCACGCCCGCTTAAGCATGTGGCAATGTTTTGGTCATTCGTCAGTCGAATGGGGTGGTAAACTTGGCACTTCTCGGTCAGTCCTCGGGAAAAGTTGGCCCAAATAGGTCGAAACCTGATTAAACCCTCTTCTTTCTCCATCTTTCATGAACAAAACACTACACTAAACACATTACATTGCTGTCTCCACATACAATAGCACTAGACAAATACTCAGGAAGCAGAGGGAGTAATATTTCCCTTCGATTTTTTGATTTTGCATAGTGACCGCAGACACTTAGAGTACCAGGCATGGCACACGCATTAAATCTCAAATTCATTATAACTTGTTGATATGTAGGCACTCAGTGTATAGTTAGAAAATTGGTGAAATGTGCTAATTGTTGGCTCCTGAATTCGCCGTCATAAGCAAAGATTCTCATTAGCTGGATTTTCCCCTTCAAATAAGAGATAATACATTAAAAATATTGTTGTAGAATGATCTGAGGATCATATTCGCCAAATAATTTCGTCACTGGCCTCGCAAACATGAACGTGGCACAGAATCGAGGTGAACCTGTATTTCTGGTTGAAGGTCTTCCAGACAACTTTGGTTGGCAAATGTATCGATTTATAAACACACTAAACTGTAGAAGAGCGTAAGCAGCAAGTTTTTCAACGCGATACTAGCAAAAAGTCTGAAAAATGTGTTTGCACTTACTATTAATCTATGATCTATATGAAATTATGATTTAACTCTTAATCATTATGACGTCAGTAATCTCGTAGTATTACTTATATACGATTATTATAAATTAGTACATTTTTCAATGCTTGCTGTTTATTTGTAAACGTATTTATCTTTTTTATTGCTTTTACTAATTTGGTATGAACAAGATTAATATATCTATAATAATTGCACACTTTTTATGAAAAAACTTAGCATTAACATTAAAGGCACTGCTTTTCTCTGCTTTCTTTGCTATTGTTGTTTCAAAGGGGAAACTAATAATGATTAATAGTGATTCCTGTTGACTAGGCAATATACATTGGCGGAAATTAAAAGTGCAACACCCAGACAGGAACGGTGGAATTTTAGAAAACTTTGTAAATATATAGGGTCATACCCAGAAAAAATGATAACAAAATGGACCAGGCTAAGTTTATTACATTTAGATACAGTTGTCAGTAAGAAGTGCGCTCACCTTGAGCACCTATACATTCGTTGGATCAATGCCGGCATTGAATCAATAAGTGTTCGGATGTCTTCTTGGGGTATGGCTCTCTACGCCTGTAAGTTTTGTGCAGTCAGTTGTTATACAGTTTGTACTGGGTGACCTTGAGATCTGTGTCTACTCTTGGCGTCCCAGACACGCTCTATTGGAGACAAATGTGGGGACCATGCAGTCCAAATTGTGATCATAACCCCTTGCAAGGCTTATGTTGTGATGGCCTCAGTGGAAGCTGCGATTTGGATATTGGACATGAGGGGTATCACAGTAAGGTAAGGCACCCCGTCCACATAGTGGAGGGCTGTCATTGTGCCTTCAACAACAACCAACTCAGTCCTGCTGTCGAAACTGATCGCCCACGAACCATGACACCAGTGGCTGGATCTGTGTGACGTTCTGAAAATAGAGCAGGGTAAGCCATTTCTTCATTTCTGCTGCGTACATGTTGTCAATTATCACTTTGCTACAGATAGAATCGAGACTCGTCTCTAAACACAAATATACGCCCTTCACGTGTTCATTTGCTTTTTCCAGTGCACCAGGTTAGACGATGCTGGCAATGAAATCAAGGCAAGTTAATGGAGCACATTGCATAGGGGTCATAGTGTAACCTAGCTTCAAGCAATTGGTTTAGAATCGTCTGGGAGGTGACACTCTGTATTACCACTGCTTGGATCTGGCCTGCAGTCACCCATCTGCCAGCAACAGTCACCCACACAATTTGGCCGTTTTCATGTGCTGTTGTCCTTCTTTATGGTCCTGTGCCTGCTCTAGAAGCACTAAAGCCCTCTTTCATCCACTGTGTAACAAGTCTGTATACTGACATTGCACTACGGCTAATCCTTCGGGAGATTTTACGATATGATGCACCCATTTCAAACACGCCAATCCTCCGACCTCTCTCACAGTTAGACATTTGGGTGTAGAGGGTCGTCACTCTTCGCTTTGGCACACTTGGTCAACAAGAAGTTGTGGACAAAAAAATGTCATGGTACACCACACTGTTAACCACTTATACGCTAAAAATTTTGCATAATAAAAGCCCCATAATTCTCATGCTATTATATGAAAAACTTTCAATTTTCAGTCATTTAATTCTCTTCATAAGGGGACACTTGGGGTCAAATTTCATTCATTTTTCACAACTCTGTCTGGGTATTGCACTTTTAATTTCCGCCAGCGTACTTGAGCTTGGCATTTCGAAGGAAAGGATATTGTTTCCCATCCCACATCAAAATTTTGGCTTTCCACGATTTCTGGAAATCACTTCAGGCAAATGCAGGGATGTTACACTCGTTAAGGTCGTTACCTGTTTATTTCCCGGTGATTGTCAACAGTCGTATCCCAGCTCTAATGACGGGAGGTGACCTCTTTTATTATAAAAAGGATCACAAGTGTTTGCATATGTGATGACTCCATACCGAATATGAGAAGCAGTATTACACAGAAACTAATTTCAGCCAAACAGAAAGCCAGTGTATATTTAACAGAATGCTTATGTATAAATCTGTGCCTTTTGATTTTTTTTCTCCAAGGGCTTTACACATCGTCGAGGTCATTAGAGGTGGGAGAAAGTTAAGAAACGGGAAGCAATTTGGCACTGGTTTTTTGAAGAAATCATTGCGGAATCCACCCGTAGTGATTCAGGAAACACTGAAAACCAAATGCGGGACGGCCGGTCGGAGATTTGAACCCCTTCTGGATATCAGGCCAGAGCTTGGCTTACCGCTCACCCACCTGGTTTGCTAGTGCTGTCTGAGGCTACCCTGTATATATTACAAACCTACGTAGCGCAGGATCTTGTTCAGTTAAGGGACTTCAGTGTTATAATTCCAAAGTAATTCGGTCATCCAGATTTCAGTTTGGGGGCATCCATAAATTACGTGAGGTGTTTTTCCGGATTTCTGGACCCCCCCCTCCCCCCTGGTGAGATTTCGTGAGATCTGTCCGGACCCCCCCCCCCCCTCTGGTGAGATCTGGTCCGTGAGAACCCCCCCTAGAAATCGCCCTGGAAACTTTTTTTTTAGGTCACACCCTAACTTTTTTGACGAAATACCCTCCTAAAATCGACTTTGCCGCAAATTTGAGACTTTTTTTTTTTGCTCTACTGTCCCCAAATTTTTCGCAAAATCTCACGTGAGATTTCCGTAGACCCCCCCTTCCCCCTTGGTGAGATTTTGCTGGACCCCCCCCCTCCCCTATTTCACCTCACGTAATTTATGGATACCCCCTTTCCATAGTCTACCGAAATGGTTCAAAACGAATGAGGGAATGGATTCTTGCTGTATTCCATGGCCGGTTTTCTTCCAGCTCTTTCACAATCCACCGAGCGTGGGTTAGAATTCCCTTCTGGCCATCTAGTTTTCGATTTTCTATGGTTTCCCTAAATTACTCCAGGCGAATGACGGGACAATTCCTTCAAAGAGGCCATGGTCTAATTCCTTCACGTTACTTTCCAGCAGTCGTTTTCCGACGTTGACGAGGCGTAAGGCTCTGAGAAAGATAAAATAAATCGTAATCGGATAAAGTCGCTTCAAAATTCCCGGCTTTCATGATCCCAGTTTCTATGAATAGTGACACTTTTTACAACGATAGACGTTTCTTTTCAAAGACACGATATATGGGACCATTCCCTGAAGAACGTTACTAAAACTCAATTCGTAGTCCCCTATCTAATTTTATCCTTGTTTAATGTTCTTGTTAATTGTAATTTGTATGATATTATTTTACATGTTAAGATAACTAGTATATTTATGTTTTCTAATTGTTATGTCAGTGTTGCAGTATCGGTTCGAAACCGAGTATGGTGGGCGAGCTGTTCTTATCGGGGTTGGAATTTTGGTGAATTCTGGTTCCATAGCAAGTCCACCTATATTGATATCGGTTTTTCTAATGGTTGCCCGAAATCAATACATGCGAACATTTTTTTATGAAGGTCAAAGCGTATTTGCTTCCCATTCGTGTATAGTCCTGTATTCACTCTAATGACCTCGTTTTAGACGAGCCATAATATCCCAATGAAACAAATATTTTTCCATATTAAATAAATCTGCAGTTGTAAACCGCTTGAAAAGGACTTTCCGCTATTGACTTATACGAGAATTAATGCCGGAATGGTTTCTCCTTCCCTTTTCCGGTTATTTAAATACTGAGCAAGGGGGAAGGGTAGCGTATATGTTGCCATCTGTGCGATAACACTTTATGCTTTGTTCTTTATGTTATGCATTAATTTGTTTGTAGTTTTTGAGGAATAAGTGGAGATTAAAACAAACATTTTCACAGACAATTAGAGGAAAGCTACCAAAATCGTTAACTAGGGCAACCGGTACGGAATTCTCAAGGTCAGAACCTGGTCCGTTGTACTACTGCGCACGTATGTAACCTAACGTCCTGGATTTTTAGTCGTGCTTACGCATTGAATTATTGAGTTAGAATAAAATCTACGAGTTACTATTGTTTATTGACGCTTATGGTAACTGAAGGGAAGCAAATTGTTTTTTTGTTTGTAATTAATTGGTTAAATTAATATCGTAGATGTCAAGAAAAGCGTACGTTGCATAATGGTCTCTAGAATTTTCCACAAGTATACATTGAAAATTTCAATTTGTTTTGTGGGATTGGAAAGAATGTAACGAGATTTTTATGAACTGAATAATTCAGAAAATTCTTAAAGCTATTGCAGGAAGCAATAGACTAGCTAACAAGATACAACTTGAGCATAATAAATTAATGATGTAGTGACTGAAGGAAAAATTACATAGGAATAAGAATGACATTCGTGCAACGACATTATCTGTTTTCTAGTAGCTCTTCAGAATAAATTATCTTTGCTGAAATTTTAGTCTGACTTTAGCCATTATTTTAAGCTGTCTCACCTAAAAAATAAAAAAATTAATTAGTTATGAGCTATCAAAGAGTGTATTCATTTTATTGGGACACTCTGCATTTACAGACAACACTTCTCTGAAGCCGCTTGTTACCTTGGTTAGACTTAAACTGGCGAAACGGTGAACACGAAAATAGTGTTTTTTTTTTTTTTTTACTTATGGCTTTACGCCTCGTCGACGTCGAGGTCATTAGAGGCGGGATGGGAGTGGGGACAAGGAACAGGAAGGAATTCTACCATGGCCTTTTTGAAGGAAGCATCCCGGCATTCGCCTGGAGTGATTTGGGGAAACCATGGAAAACCCAAATCTCGATTCCCGGACGGGGATTCGAACCGGCGTTCTCCCGAACGCGAGGCCAGAACGTTAACCACTCACCCACCGAAAATAGGATGCTACCAAGTAAGTCCGAGCACTTGGGTGGAACAGCCCGTAGTTTTACAACCATCAAGATAGCTAAAATGCATATGTATAAAATTTTGTGTTTCTGCAGAATTACCGTTTTAACAATGGCTCGAGTCCCCTTCGTGTTTTAAACTGACTGTGAACCGAGTGCCGCTTCTCGAGGTCTCTGCTCAGCTTACTGCCATTGTCGCTTGGAAAGTTTTTTTTTTTTTTAATGGCTTTTGGCATCTTAGGCCATACAGCCAGCCTGATGAGCTTTTCCAGATAATTAGACACACCACAGGACGGACATGACATTCACAGACACAACACTTAAACACCCATGCCCGCGGCCGGACTCTAGCCCCACGCTACCGAGGCCGGCGCTTGGAAAGTTGAAGTGTTGTGAAAGTTGAAAGGTGAGCTATAAGGAAGTTTCATCTCTGTTACTGGTTTTACTGTCGGTGAGGGGGAAAAAAGCCGCACATATTTCTGTAAAGACAGTCTACTAGCGTAAACTGAAGAACTGAGCTCAGTAAGCAAGCGTGTAAACGCAGCACTATCTGGTGGTGTTAGATCTTTGCTGTTACCACGGTCAGAGCGTCTGCAGTTGTCACGTTCAGTAGCGCGATCGCTCAAAATTAGCATTACTAAATTATTGTAAAATTTTTAGAAGTTAGTCTGCAGTTTAACTTATTGTTTCTGAGTTTTCGTTTCCAAATACCTTCACATGACGAGAATTCTATTATGAAATGTTTATTGCAGAAGCGTTTCTTATCCTGTTAACAGCTGTGATGGGTTTTTAGACTTGCTGACTGGTTAGATGGTGATTGCTTTTAAAATGAATTATGCAAATTAAATAAAATAAACTGTTCAATTCACCCGACTTTCTCATTTCATCCTTTGAGATAAGCAGACTTATTTTACGTACAACTCACAGCTGTGACCAGTACAAAAAGACGTTCATTGTCGCCAACAATTTAGTTTGGATTTTCATAGAACTGAGAAATACTTACGATGAATTCACTGAGAGAGTGTTGTACATCTTTTAGTTAACCTCATGGCTTACGCAAACTAGAAATTAATTATCTAAAACAGGTTCACTACTTGTCTCTCTAGATTATTCTTATGATCTTTAGGCGCCCTTTTTAAGGTTTTATTTCTCAGTTATTGATTTATGGGTGATGGTTCAAGGATCATGTGAATCTCTTAAAATGGTGATTAATTTGTTTTGGACTTGCATTTCTAAAGGCAAAAGTCACGAAATTCCTACGGCTCCTGCCACTTCCAGCAATTCACGCAGGTAGAGCTCCATATTCCCATTGCAACATTCGGCACTAGAAGTGAGGTGAGTGGGTCAGATCCATGCTTCGGCCATTATTTACGCCCCAGTAGCCTACTCATTGCACAACAGGCTGAGTGGACAAGGGGAGCTGTCCCGGAAGAAAAATCTTCGGCTTCATCGGGGATCGAACTCCGGTCATCCGGAGACTTGCATTTCTTTTCGGCTTTAATGCATTTAAAGCAGGCCTAGTCTCTCAGTTTTAAAGAGTATAGGGAGCAATGATCTCATTTATAGAGACCGACCATAGTTGGTGAGCGGTAACGTTTGCGTCTAGTGTTCGGGTCATCTAGATTTCGGTTTATATTTAATTAGACCTCGTATCCGATACGGCAGGTAGTACGTGCCGAAGATTTGGAGCCAACGGATCTTTTCCAGATCCTTTTTTTACTATATACATTGGACCGCTGAATAATCGCCGACACCGACAGTAACTGAAACATTGATCTAGTGCATTATAATACGAGAGAGACTGTTTCAAAGAACCAAGCAAAAGAGAAAACAAAAATTGTATAAAAAGATTAGTTGTTCATCAAAATAAAACATTTTCTGTTTGAAAGTTCTGCCATACCAAGTTCAGGGCGATCGAAAACTTAATCTCCATTTGTATACTTCGCAGCACGAGAATTTAGTTAAAAAACTAGCAGTGGCTTCCTTTTTTGCGTTAACTTTAATGGTAATATTTCCTCTTGGACGTCTATTATAATGACTTTGCTTACGGGTAGAAGCTGTTTCTAAGCAAACTAAGAATACACTTGTAAAAAGTGAGCAGAGTTACGTAAAAGTCACATTCCATTACTATTAATTTGTCCATGGTGGATTGGTGGAAATCCGCGACTGTGATATCAATTTTGGGTTGATATTAAAAGCAGCAAACCGAGTGTGGTGGTGTAACGGCTAGCGTTCTGGCCTCGTATTCGGGAGGACGGTGCGGCGGTTCGAATCCCCGTCTGGGCATCCAGATTTGGGTTTTCCATGGTTTCCCAAATCACTCCAGGCAAATGCCGGGATGCTTCCTTCAAAAGGCCATGGCCGAATTCCTTCCCGTTCCTTGCCCCCCATCCTTTCCCGTCTCTAAAGACCTCGCTGTTAGAGAGACGTTAAGCAGATAAAATAAAAGCAGCAACCAGTCACAATTTGTTGTTGTTATGTTTATTTAACCATTACCAGTTTCGAGCAAGATGCTCGTCATCAGATGGTTTGCATTTTTAATGTATTTAAATATGCAGATGCAAAATGCGAGCGTGCGTCCTATAACAACAGAAAAGTAGCATTTATTGAGTGAGAGTAATTTAATTTTGGGTTGATGAAGGATTCCATTACTACAAAATTGAGACTTATCACCTCGGAAACTTCCGTTTGGGATTTTACAAAAACTGAATTTAGTTGTTAGGGATTAGTTGTGAGCGATTTCAATTTTAACTTTATACCAAGGCACAGTATGACGAAGGATTTCAATCTATATATGATACAGAATTCTTCTAAAAACCGTTTTATATATAATTTATTTTTCGATCTTACAATTTAAACTGCCTATACTTCGAAATAGAAAACTGTAAGTAACGTAAGATTTGTCCCAAACAACACCGAGTCGGCATAATATGACACGAAAGCCATCACTATATCATTCTAGCGTCGAACCTGTCTCTTGAAGAGAATCAATTTCCAACATATTTAAAAACAGAAAAACAAACGAAGGTGTGGGGATGTGAGGGGTTTAACTGAGGGCAGCTTTATTTCAGCTTGGTCTTTTCTTCTTTCTTCAGCATGAGCTTCGAATTCTTGCGTTCTAATAACTTTAGCTGCTCGTGCTCTGCTAGAACTACACCTTAGGCCAGGTTTACGCCTGCGAAGCATGTCAAAAAAGAATACAAAATAAACTGGTGCCAGAAACCTTTAGGCAGACACAAAGTAACAGTACAGTGCAGAGCAAATTGACATCTATACTAAATAATAAGTTTTGTATCTAAACGAAATTTACTAACAAATCATACACTAACAGCCTGCGAGAGAAACACAGCATGAGGAACCTACGTAACATAACAGACTAACACACGCATCCGTCTGTTTGTCACCGTTCGATAAGTTCTCAAAATGTAGTGACTAAAACTGTTATTCATACCAAAAAAAATGTCCTGTGTCCATCCTACAGATAGTAAGTATTTCCGTGTCAAATTCTATCAACATCGCTATAGCCATTTAGTCAGCAAAACGTAACGGAGAGACAGAGACTTACTTTCCCATTTATAATATTATTAGTGCAGATCACACACAAACTGACTGCTAGAGAAACAAATCATCAGGGATCAATATAGCGTAAAAAAGTGTACACGTACGGCATTGTTAGACCACCTACGATTTGCACCCCTAAATTTGTGGGATTTACAGTTTAATAAAAATCCCAACAAACTGACCGTCCAGGCCTGGCCCATAAGATCAAAAACAATTCTTAAAAATCTTTGCTTCCACCGGATTTGAACTGGAGACCAAATTCGAATCGATGGTAAGCAAGCGGTTTAACCACTGAGCTACCAGACTGCTATACCGTCAGAGACTTACACGTCCTATGAATCTGTCTATCGCCGTTCAGCAATTTTTGAAAATTGCATGACAATATATATATATATATTTTTAACTGCTTTACGTCTATTTTTAACATCGAGACGGGAAAGGATGGGGGGGGGGGCAAGGATGGGGGCAAGGAATGGGAAGGAATTCGGCCATGGCCTTTTGAAGGAAGCATCCCGGCATTTGCCTGGAGTGATTTGGGGAAACCATGGAAAACCCAAATCTGGATGCCCGGACGGGGATTCGAACCGCCGTCCTCCCGAATGCGAGGCGAGAACGCTAACCGTTACACAGCCCCGCTCGGTCAATATATATTGTTTATGCAGAAAAAAAGTATCATATGTCCTTCTTAATGGCATCAGCATCTACTTGTCAAATTTCATCACGATCGGATTAGTCGTTTAGCCCTGGAAACGTAACAAACAGACAGACAGAGTTACTTTCGCATTTATATTATTAGTAGAGATTAGCATGAGTTTTTCTGTTCACACAGTGGGAATTAGGAAATGAATTGCTGGATCAGAAAGTAGTTCAAGTGTATCAACCTGCACCAGAACTGAGTTATATATCAAAATTATTTAACAGCATGAGGTGGCAAAAGGTCTGTTTCCTTGTGCTGGTGTTCAGTTGATGGTCCGCTTACTCACAATTACGTGTGGTCTGAATGACCTAGTGGCATTTTTCTACCGTCTGCACCGAGATTGGTGGTGTAACGGTTAGCGTTCTGGCCTCGCATTCTGGAGGACAGCGGTTCGAATCCCCGTCTGGGCATCCAGATTTGGGTTTTCCATGGTTTCCCAAATCACTCCAGGCAAATTCCGGGATGCTTCCTTCAAAAGGCCATGGCCGAATTCCTCCCCATTCCTTGCCCCCCCCCCCCATACTTTCCCGTCTTTGAATTGTTAAGAGACGTTAAGCAATTAAAAAAAATCTACCGTCTGCGGAATCCACCTCTGTTCTAGCAGAACTGTCAGGTGAAGGGAACTGAATGTGAAATATCTAAGTGTTCTTTCGCATTTAACATAAACAAATACAGCTATTCCAGAAGGAATGAACATGCTAAATGATGAGACCGCGATTCGGATCGGAATCCTGTCGACCCCCTCTCAGACACTTATCCAAGTCGACAAATACTTCAACCATTTTTCTTCCTCTGCTGTAATGAAATGGAGGCAAATATCACTTAAGCACTCGGGCTGCAGATAGCCGGGTCAGCGTCCCGGCGGGAAAGTGAAAGTGCATCTTACGCAACTCAGCGCGTGGAGAAAGTCATCTTCCGACAGACAAGCACAAGCCGGGTACAGCTATAACAGCACATTAACACGGGAGGAGACAGCTGTTGAGCGCTGTTTTCTGAGACGACAAAAACCGTTCACTCTGCAACATGAAATAAGTATTCCGAGGCTGTGATCTTAACAACTTGTATCTGTAGAACGGCTGACAGCCAGGTGTTAATTATTTTCAGCAGCGTGGCTGCCGCTTTACAAAATATTAGACGGGGTATTACATCTTCGTACCCAGCGCGGCACCGTAGTTTAGTCGGTGGCGTGAATAAGAACTGGAAGACCGAGGTTTAACTCCGAATGAAGCAGAGTATTTTTTCCTCGAAGCGGGAGCTCCGGAACATGTCTGTAGTCCCACTCAGCGCTGAAGGGGAAATTCCCCCATGGTAAAATGGCTCCAATGTAACACTAGCCACGTCACCTCCTCTATCCGCTCAGGTCGCGAAAGGGATTACGAAACTTTACATTTACAGATTTCACCATAAAGGGTTCTCAGAAACATGGAATGGGGATCGCCTGCGTATATAACCCCGTCCAAGGGACCAGTCACAGTGACTGAAAAATATTGTGTATATCTGTAAACAGATGTAATAATTATACGAGAAGGTACCCAGAAAAAAATCGGAATTATTTTTTAAAAGCTATATGTTTTCATTTTTTTTTACAAAACAACCTTATCCCCTTCAAAACACTCTCCATTACAACTGATAAATTTGTCCCATGGGTGCTTCCACTGTTCGAAACACTTTCTGTAGTCAGCTTTAGAAATGGTTGAAAGCTCCCGCCTCGTTTTTTTCTTGACCTCTTCAATGTTGTCAAATCAATGTCCTTTCATGCCCCTTTTCATACGTGAAAATAAGAAAAAGTCGCACGGAACCATGTTATGCGCATAAGGTGTGTGGGGCTGCGGAATCATGCCATTTTTAGCTAAAAAGTGCCTAACAGAGACAGCTGTGTGTGCAGGTGCATTGTCGTGGTGGAAGAACCAGTCTACTGTCTGCCACAAATCGGGTCATTTTTGACGAACATTGTTAAAACTTCTTAAAACTTCCAAATAAAAGGTTTGATTGACGGTCTGATGTGGGGGAACAAACTCTGAATAAACTATGCCCTCGGCATCAAAAAAGCAAATGAGCATTGTTTTGATGTTTGATTTGACTTGACGAAATTTATTTGGACGGGGTGACAATGACGTCTTCCATTGGCTTGATTGTAGATTTGTTTCTGGGTCGTAACCATAGCACCATGACTTATCACCAGTAATAACCTTTGATCAATTTCAAGCTGATATTTCAAAGCACGACATGTTTCAACTCGACGTTCTTTTTGATTGTCAGTCAGAACCCGAGGAACAAACTTGGCAGCAACCCTTTTCATTCCAAAATCTTCGGTTAAAATTTGCTGAACCGAGCTCCAAGATAACCCACTAATCTCTTACAGTTGATCAATTGTCTGTCGACGGTCTGAGAGCACAAGCTCTCGAATTTTTTAAACATTTTCATCGATTCGGGCAGTTGATGGACGTCCAGAACGAGGTTTGTCATCAGTCAACATGTCGCCATTTTTAAACCGAGCGAACTACTCGTACACTTGAGTTTTTCCAATAGCGTCATATTTCTAAGCTGTTTTCAATATTAAAACAGTTTCAGCAGCATTTTTACTGAGTAGAAAACAAAATTTCACAGCTGCACGTTGTTCACTTAATCTTGCCATCATCAAAAACGAAACAATAACAAAATAGCGTTAGAAAAAACAATCACTGCAGATTAACAGAACAGGAGGTTCACCGAGCGTGGTGGTGTAACGGCTAGCGTTCTGGCCTTGCATTCGGGAGGACGGCGGTTCGAATCCCAGTCCGGGCATCTAGATTTGGGTTTTCCATGGTTTCCCCAAATCACTCCAGGTGAATGCCGGGATGCTTCCTTCAAAAGGTCATGGCCGAATTCCTTCCCATTCCTTGCCCCCCATCCTTTCCCGTCTCTAAAGACCTAGTTGTTATAGGAGACGTTAAGCAGTTAAAAAGAGGTTGACAACACAGGCGGCACTGAACTGACAATGAGTATATACGTCTAGCGGCAGAAACGCGTACTACACAAGCTCCGCCCACGGCAATGCTATTCCGGTTATTTTTGGGTACCCCCTCGTATATGGTGTTTCAAAAATGACAAATTCTAAACCATATAGAAATTTATTGAGATAAATTAAAGAAACCTTTAAAGCGTTATTTTGTAGCAAAACCCCCGAAATTTTATTCCAGTAGTGTCAGAGTACAAAATGCAGTCGTGTTCAGTTCCAAGTTAAAATTTCTACCTTCATTGCATTGCTCATTGCGGTTTCACGACGCCAGTTCAGGGACAAGACAAGGCGAACACTCACAAATGTAGAACTTGGAGCAGCGTAAATCCGCATCAATCCTTGGAACACGTTCGTGCCAGGCCAATCTATACATACAACAAAACATCACCGGGAGAAATCTGTACATTTAAGATGTTTTTAAAATAATGATTTGGGTACTACTAATAAGCAACAGAAAAGAAATGAAGTGTTTATTAAATTTGTGTCTATCTGTCTGTCTGCAAGTTGGGATGAACGATATTCACGGAAAAACTACTCGTCCGATTTTGACTTGGTTTCGATAAACGTGCTGTCCCTGACTGGTTAAAATGGGGTGTTTAATATTGATGTGATCTCAATAATGTGAGGGACTTAAGACAACGGTGTCAGCAGATTTAACAACTTTCGTTGAACACGATTCACGCAAAAATTAACTGCCTAATTTTGATGGAATCTCATTTAATGTATAGCCCGTGTCCCGCAAAAAAAACAGGGTATGTTTCATGTTTGTGTAAGGTCGAAAAGCTGAGAAATTTAACAAATTAGTATCATTTTTTCGTTGGTCGGATTTTGGTGGGATTTCGATGAATGGACAGCTCATGGTCCGGCTAGTAAAATAGGGCATGATTCATTTACATTTGACGTGGAGAAGCTGAGTAATTTAAAAATTTTTGTTGAACGCGATTAACGTAAAAACTTTTAGTTGGCTTTTGATAAGGTTTCGATTAGTATATAGCCTGTGGTACTGCGTGTAATATAGGGTATGTTTATTTTATATGTGGCATCTTAAAGCTGATAAATTTAATATACTGTTTAGTTGAATGCGATTCAGAAACAAACTACTGGTGGGATTTTAATGGGGCTTCGTTTAATGTATAGAGCTGAGTGGTCGGTAGGGGGCGTCCATAAACTACGTTGCTCGGTCTACGGGGAGGGAGGTTGGCTGGAAAGCTACGTTGGGCTACGTGGAGGAGGGGGAGTTCCGAGCCAAGCCACGTATCTTTCCATTTATATTATTTGTGACAGTTAAAATGAGGTAAAGAACACACAACAACATGTGAATATTTATTTCCGTCATTCAACTATCTTCGTATGTAATTTACGATAGTCTGACAAGAGAAAACAGTACAAAATGTCTTCTGGAATCAATAGGGAAAGAAAGCTTCTTGCTACGTTGGAGCGGGGTGGTGGGGTGTGGGGGGGGGGGGGGGTTGAGGCAAAAGCTACGTCGGGCTACGTGGGAGAGGGGGGGATAGGGGGATTCACAGGAGGTCAAAATGGAGCTACGTGGTTTATGGACACTCCCGTAGCATGTTCTAGTCACTAACAGGGAAGTCCCAGATCACTCAATTGTGCGTAAGGCACACGAATCTTCAGTGAGTGGTTCCGAAGAAATTAAGAAATACCCACTCAAGGCAGTGTATTAAGTGGTTGTGTCGTCATGGATCAGATATCCATTCACAGGAAGAGATGCGTTCCAAATTTCTATATATGTACATTTTACATCAAACTTCACTCCAGCTAAAACAGGGTCTAATATTTTCTATGAAGGCTTCCGTGACGTAATCTAAAGTTTAGAAGGTATCGCAGCTCTTCATATGGCAATGCTGCAAGAACGACCTTTGGAAGTGAGTAGACTTCACTATTCCAGAGATCAAGCGCAGAGAACAGTTCAGTACAGTTTTGTAACCTCAAGTCGTTAGAGAAAAAAAAAATCTATCAACCGTAAAAAAAGGGGTATTTAAAGCTAATTAACCTTAATAATTAACAGAAATACTGCTGAAATATCTAAAAACCACGTATTATTAGCCCAGCGATATAAAATTGATGAATGAAACAAACCGCCTTGCTTAAACCAGAACTGCTTGTCTGGTTCTTTTACCTTACTGCCATTAAAGTTATCAAAGGTTTGTGTCATTGAATTAGAAAAAGAAACGTTTGACACTGGTTCGAATCTCCGTCCGGCCGTCCAGATTTCTGTTTCCCGTTGTTTCACGAAATAAATCCAGGTGAATGCCTCATGGCCGAATTCCTTCCCTTTCCTTGGTCTCAGTCCTCTCGTGGCTGTAATGACCTCGAAATCGACCATGCGCAAAGCCATAGAAAATTAAATTGATCTTGATTTTATTTCTAATCGGGATGAAGAATAGCTTAAAAATATGAGAAATAAGGCATCTGAGACAAGGTCTCTAGTGTTAACGGCGCGGTACCAGGAACAATCAGTTCCATGATATATAAGGGGGAGGGGGGGGGTGTAACACGGATTATGATAAGTATAATAACCAAACTAACTCAGTTATGTGAAAATTAATACGTGATAGTTCTCCAAAGGATGAATTTTGAAGAATTGCAGCGAAGATGCGTACGAGTTGAACACCGAGCGTGTTGGTGTAACGGTTAGCATTCTGGCCTCACATTCGGGAGGACGCCGGTTCGAATCCCCGTCCGGGCATCCAGATTTGGGTTTTCCATGGTTTCCAAAATCACTCTAGGCAAATGCCGGGATGCTTCCTTCAAAAGGCCATGGCCAAATTCCTTCCCATTCCTTGCCCCCCATCCTTTCCCGTCTCTATAGACCTCGCTGTTAAGAGACGTTAAGCAGTTTAAAAAAAAAAAAAAAAAAAAAACGATTTGAAGCATAAAACCTTGTAATACTTCAGGTGCTCATACGTAAGAAAAGTGAAAAAATAATTGGCAACTGTCAAGGCTTTTACGGCCGTGTCCTGAAACTGAACGATCTGCAAAGTTATCAAGGTCTTCAACTTTCGTTTAGCGGCCGGAACAGCCGTCATTTCTAGTCTGGTCTCTAAGGATGAGAGGCTGTAATTATCTGTTGTTGTAACTGTCTTGTGCTAACACACATTTGTGCAAACGTTGAACACTTTGAAGTAAACCGCAAAATGCAACCTATTCTTTTTTTAAGAAGAAGAACCAGGAATATGCACTGGTAACTGGTTGTGAATACCAATTTGAAAGAATTTCCCCTTTTCTTATATATATATAATTTCATACAAGTACAGTAGTGAAATGACATCTATAGAGATGGAAAAGCAGTGTCAACAAATTCGATTTCTTGAGTATAGCCAGCCAGGGCCGGCGCTAGGATTCTCGGGTCCCGGGTAAGCATTCTTAGCAATGACGTAACCGGTTGAGACCCGTGGCAAATTCATCGGAAGGTGGCCCTCCCCTTTTTTTTAGTTTCCGGGCGGATTCTTGGAACGGGAGGCTCCCTCGACCGGTCATTTGCCCCCCCCCCCTCTATCGGCGCCCCGGGGTACATTTGCCCCGATTACCTCCCCCTCACCTCCAACGCCGGCCCTGTAGCCAGCAGTTCAAATAACTGTGTAAAACAAAGTATTTTTCAATTTGGTTTGCATTTGCACTATCAATTGACACTGCTAAGTACTATCTGGATCTGCCGACAAAGCTTTTATGTGACAGACCCTTTGTAACAGCTGGTGAGATACTATTTGTGTCGTGTGTTACATGTGGATTTGCAGAGGAAAGGCAACTGCTGTCCGGTCCAGATCACTGAGGTTGTTAGGATTGTAATGGCTGGAGTATTACCTTTCATTACGTCATTGCCAGACTCCACAGCCAACCTTCATTACGTATTTCCATTCTATACTCATTTCAATTGAAGCTGAGTCGTTAAAGAAGGCAGTTCCAAATGTTCTGTGTACATGAAATATTCTTAGTTTTGTAAGATCGATGTTTTTCACGGCGTTGTATATAAATAAACTCTTCTCGGGCTTCCAGCCGCGTAAAAATGTCACACTTGTGGGACATTTCGAAGGCGTATATCTCAGCCCTCTTTTTCAACCAAATATCAATGATTAAAATGAGGTCTGAGATAGACGCCTTCTAAACGTCCCACTAGTGTGACATTTTTACGCAGCTGGAAGCCCGAGAAGATTTTGTTTATTATTAATTTTACCTGGATTCAAAACATTTATATCCCATTAGTAGTCAGCCGCTCTGTTGTCAAAGGTATGGACATCTCTTGTGAAAACTTAATGCATGTTGTATGAGGTAATAACAATAATTTCGTGTGGTCTTACTGACCTAGTAAGAAAGATCTTTACCAGCTTCGTAGTCTGTCATTTTTGTAGCCGTCTAAACAACCCGACAATCCTACCTGGTAAAGGGGGTTTACAGTTAGATTTTAAATCAGAACTACGGAGCGTCCTAGCATAATACACACAAACAAAGCAATGTTTTGCTGGAGGAGAAAGTCAATTTTAACGGTCGAATAAAATTCCTACCAAGCCAGATATGAACCGGGAACCCTGAATCAAATGAACCACTACACTGCTGTATCTGAAGGACTATTACGCGTTCATAAAGTGGTGTATGAAACAACTTTGCCAGTTATTTTTCTATCACTCTGTATGATCTAAATCTCAATTATTTCTTCACACTGTGATGGTTTCAGTTATTTTAGACCGAGCGTGGTGGTGTAATGGCTAGCGTTCTGGCCTCGCATTCGGGAGAACGGCGGTTCGAATTCCCGTCCGGGCATCCAGATTTGGGTTTTCCATGGTTTCCCAAATCACTCCAGGCAAATGCCGGGATGCTTCCTTCAAAAGGCCATGGCCGAATTCCTTCCCATTCCTTGCCCCCCATCCATTCCCGTCTCTAAAGACCTCGCTGTTAGAGAGACGTTTAGTGATGTTCCGATACCATCAAAGTATCGATACCTACTCAAATGAGTAGTACTCAAATTGTCTTACGATACTTACTCATATGAGTACTGCAAAAGTATCGATACTTACTCATATCGATACTTTTGTACTCAGTTACCTACCATACTGTCGAAATGTAAGAATATATGTGACATTTTGCTAAATTATTTATTTTATGTGCCTACTCTAGTAAAATCTAATAAAACACAGTAAATATTTTTACTTATTTATTCAAATTATAGAAAATCACAAACTTTGAAGGTATTGTAGTTAAATATTTATTTATTACAATTTTAGCACTTTTAAACAAAAAAGTCTGCATTTGAGAGGTTTCCCAAAAAAAGCAATTGTTCCAAGTATTTTGGAGACAGCCTGTTTCTTTTGTTTGACATTGTTTCACCCGCCTTAGAAAATAAACATTCACTCGGTACTGATGTAGCTACAACAATAAGATATTGTTGTGCGTATTTGTACAAACAAGGAAATATAAGTTTCATTTCTTCCCATTCTGTAAATGTGTTACTTTTTAGAGATGTCATACTGTTTGACAAATAGCGAGAAACTTCGTCAGTATGATACGTTTTCTTTTTGTGGCCGTGGGCTAGCTCCTTGTGATGTTTCCAGAAGTCATATTCATGTGAAACGTTAGCAGAAGCAGCTTCCTCTTCCGATTCACAAGGGCTACTTAATTGTTCATGAACAATACTTTTTAGTTTTTGTATGGCTTGCCCGCATGCTACTGGATCCTGAAAATGCAGATTTTTAAATCTTGGATCCAAAAGAGTAGCGATGGCTGCATGATCATTGAATTCTATCAAACCATATCTTCTCTTCAGTTCTCTCAATAAAACATCCTTGCATTCTTTCACAACTGGTGCATTTGGTGTGATACTATTAACTTCTGTTGACAAACAACTAAGCATTGGTATTATTTTGGAAATTGTAACATACTTTTGTCCCGACGCCTCTCGTGTAACATATTCAAATGGTTTTAATAATGCAGTAAGTTGGCTTAGTGTTTCTATCTCTACAACAGTTGGCATGTCGGCCGCTGAAACACTTTCAATGACGATTTCAGATATCACTCTTCTTAAAAGTAAAAAGCGCTCCAGCATGAAAAAGGCTGAATTCCATCTTGTTTTCACATCAGCAACAAGTTTCAAAACTGAGCCTTCAGTATTATTGTTTCGCATTTGAATTTTCCTTAATTTATCAGACTGCAAAACACTATTTTTTATCCAATGCACTATTTCTCGAACTTTTGATATAGCTGTCTTTACACTAGGGGTTTTAAAGCCTCTTCGACTACGAGGTTCACCGTGTGCGCAAAACACGGCAAATGTTTCTTTTCACCAATATTCTAATGGCTGCAATCATAGCACTGGCATTATCTGTTACTACGGCACGAATTTTGCTTAGTGGAATATTCCAACTATCAAGAATATTCATAAGGGTTTCTGATATATATTCAGCAGTATATCTTTCGTTTAGCACACTAGTGGCTAGGTATAACATACACATTTCACAGTTTTCTTGGAAATGGGCTGTCACACCCAGAAAACCTCGCTCGTTCAATGTTTCGATCCAAATATCCAGTGTAAGACAAATATTATCTATTTTTGACAATCTAGATTTAGAAACAGCCACACAAGCCTCATATTTTTCCTGAGTTTTCTTTTTTAAATATTTTGCTCCAGGCACTTTGAAATTAGGTTGCAGTTCTTTCATGAGAGCTAAAAAGCCTTCTCTCAACTATGTTGAAAGGCAGCATATCCTTACAGATAAAAAATACTAAAGCTTGCAGTATTTTTTTATATTTTGCACCTCCATCTGAAATAAAGACGCCAATTAAAAAAAAGAGAAAAATCAAATAATTGTAATGATTAATAAGTACTAAAGTAATGTATTTGCCTTTATTAGACGAAACTCGTGAAAAAGCCTCTTGTAAAGTAGTTTGGAGTATAGTATTATTTGCACTTTTGTCGACGACGCAATCAGATCGTTCTTCCGAATGTTTTGATGTTGATGGCTGTGAGAGATAGGACTCCTCACTAACCATAGTCGTTGATTTATCAGACATTTTTGTACTTTTTGAACTGAAATGTAAATAATAAGAGTAAACTATCTAATACGATATCGATAATGTTGATAGAAGGACGACACTTCCAGCAGTAAAATTATTTATATTATTTCTTTTTAAGGAATATTACTTCTTCATCTCATTATTCAAAGTTTCTTGTAACGCTAAAATTGAAGTGAATGTAATTTCTAGAAACTTTTCAAATGGAAAAATAACGACTCATAACATATAAATAAATTCGTACAGATAAAGGATATTAGTATCTGTCATTTGCTTATCAGTTTATGAATAACAAAAGATAATTATTAGATACACTCCTTTTATTAGGATCCAGAGTACTCTGTTGTTTTCTTTCTATAACAGTTCCATGAGTATTGGCATGTTTAAACAAATTGGACGTGTTTCCACAGAACTTCACTGTTTTAAAACATTGCTTGCACTTTGCCATGGTTTCATTCACTTTAGTGTAATATGTCCACACTTTAGATTTTGGTGGTGCCATAATAATAATAAAAAACCAGTACAAGTTAACACGAAGCACGCACTACACAGTTCAATAACAAACACCACTATGGCGGGAGGCCGGGCGATTGTCAATTGCGAGCGACTATGGGTGGGGGAGGGGGCGGGCTAGGGTTACCAGATGGCCGGGAAATCCGGGAATGTCCTGGATTTTTGTGTCTGGTCCCGTGTACAGGAATTAAGCTTTACTCTCCCGGAATTCCCATATACCAGTTTTTTTGTCAAACTTAAGATACCACGGTGGCCATGCCGCGCTCGCAGCGGGAGGTAGAGGAGCGCTCCACCTTACCAACAACTAGAGACAATATATAAAGACTGTTCAACTATGACGCAGTAATTTTCAACCAAAGTTGAGTTAATAATCCTATATATATATATATGCGTGTGTGTTATGTAGCATAGTTTTTACGTAAAATACATCGTTTTTAATTAATTTGAATATTTGTTGACTCCTTAAAAATAACACTAAAATACCCTTTTAACCCCAGAAATGTCCCGGAAATTATAATGCTGTATCTGGCAACCCTTGGGCGGGCATAGCAAAATGCGTGCCAAATGTTTCAAAAAACATTTCGTTGACATTATTGAAACAAAACAGACTTTATCACAATGAAATAGAGACCTAAAACAAACTCTTTGATATAATATTTTCTGTGGAAGTTGTCTATTCTGAGACTGATTTTTTTATTATTATTATTTTCAATGGTACCAGCTTGACGTCAGCGGGAAATTAATTTCGCAGGCGCGGCTGAGTGGCGCAGCAGGGATGATGCGTTCTGAATTTAACACCGGTCGCGTTTCGATACTTTCGATTCGATACAAGTACTTTTCTTCCGATACCAAGTAAGTATCGAATGAATTAATTCAAATACAAAAAGTACTCGGTATCGAAACAAAGTATCGAGTACTTACTCGTATTTACTTGTATCGGAACATCACTAGAGACGTTAAGCAGATAAAAAAAATTTATTTTAGTTAGTATGGAAGATGGAACGTGCAAGGTTCAGAGAATGTGACGAGTTGTATACGCAACTCTTCTAGCCATTTAACAATTGTTTCATATGAACAAAATTCTGTATAAATATTGTACCTATATTCCTGTAATTGTCTCTAACTTACAATTCAAACTCCGCTTTGAACCAAGATTCATTAAGTTGCCAACCGGAATCTGCGTCACTGCAGAACAGGAATGAAATTTGGGAAACGTGCAATAGTAAATTTTGAAAGGAATAAAACGAGTATCAGTAAACAGATACCAATATTCTGTAGACAGTAATAATAATTAATAGTAATAATGCGTATTGCATTATTGGCATGGAGACCTGGAAGTTTCAACTGGCCGCGCAATATGCTTTTCGTCTTAACCTGATAATTCTACCGGGATCTACAGTATCATGTGAAATCTGAATCACTCTAGCGTATTTCATATACGCAAAGCAAGTTTTGCCAAAGGCGTGGGACAGACGAAGTCCCCCAGAAAATCCCAGCCGAAACCAGAACTACAACCGCAGGCAGACCTTTCGATCCTACTCCAAAATCATAGCACTGAGCTCGGATTGATCAGTATCAGTTGTTTAAAACGAAGAATTACATTACTTGCGACTTGGAATTTATTAACAATTCTACGGTCATTAGCAACAGTTTACAAACGACAACAGTTAGGCGTTTAAAATACTCTGAGTGAAAATTCACTGTTTTACTTGGTTGTCTTTATACTTTAAATTACCAGATACCTATTTCTTCATAAAACAGAAATAGCACCGAACTGTTTACGTTAATTGTCTTGTTGGGTCACTAGAATAAGTGGATTATAGTGTTCTTTCTTCGTTGACTGGATGCTGAGATGTGTATGTTTGTCACTTGAGAGCAAACTAGCTCCACTTGGGATCTTTATTCAATGTTCCTTTATGTGACGAGCACGTTGCAGTTAACAGGCTTCATAGGGAGATGAATTGATCCAAGACAAGGCACATCTTTTTTGTAGAGCTTATCCCACGTATGATTTTGCATGAAGTTTTGTAAAACACGCAATAAACAAAATGTTTTAAGCTTCAACGCAGTGAGCGAATATATCTTCGATTACTCTTCGTGTGGACAGAGCTGCCAACATTATTATCAACGCTTCATGAATGGCATTTCATTGTTGTATTGGACTGTGGTCAATTGTATACAACATGTTAGCCCGAGCTAAAAAATATTTTCGTATTCCGTTCCGATAGAATTTTTAGGAAATGTCACCTGATTGACAATCGCGAGTTCCTAATAAAATTCTTCCTGATGGAAGGATCCAGCAAGATTTTATTCATTTTTTAGCGAACGGCAAATTTGTTAATACACGTTCATATCGTATCGTCATTTTTAACTATGAAGTCATTCTCAAGAAACCGGAAATCAGGATTAATATAGCTCCAAACATTTGGTGTCCAAACATTAATAGACCATACGATCTATTTTCATTTTGTAGTGTAGACAATCGAAGTTATACCCTCCAACAAACAGAATCTATGCTACTGACATCTATGGCTGCAAATCGATCCAGTCAAGCAGAATGAGGATAAAAACGAGATCACTGCAGCAGAAGGGTTGTTGACATGGGTGTCATCTAAACAGGAACACACATTAAACACGTTTAATCAGGAATAGCACGTTTAGTGGTAAAGTACCAGAAATATAAATAGACACAATGGGTATCGGTAGCAAGAGGATAGGATATTTAATTCCAGTTGAATAACAGCTGATGCGGTTCACATGGAACACAAGCAAAAGCGTGAATAAATGATGCAAGCGAAAAGGAAAAAGAAAGGGATTATGAATAAAATACTTCAAAAAATAATGGTACGATGAAAGCAAATCAAGAAAAGGAAAAAAGAACAATTAGTATGAAAAGAGAAAGAGGACAATAGCAATATTGGAAGGGAAAATAAAAAAGTAAGAATTAGATTCTAGGAGGGAAAGGTTAACAAAGGCTTATTTAAACGACGCAAATGAAGCTAGTAGTGAAGTTAGAGTGGCAATTACACAAAATAATAACTGAAAAAGATAACATCAGGTTTGTTATATCAAGCAACGGGGAGAATATATTAAGTAAAGTAGAAAAATAATGCATATATCATCAAGATCAGTCATTATATTGGGAGAATGATGGGGTAATATTGTCAGTCAATTAATGTTTCTCTGCAATAACCGGGGGCAGCATAGCATGACATTTCAAAATAAGATAATACACGGTGTAAAAAATAAATAGTTATTCTTCGTGCAAATTGTACATGAAACATGTCACGAAGATGGTGCAGTCGAAGACAACGCTATCGGCATGACAGCAGCTACCTGTAGATAAAGAGTTGTGTAAGGAGCAGGACGAAATAACATGAACGAGGCGTTATGTATACAAACATTTACTCATTACCAGCAAGTCCTGCCAAACAAGATCGCAGAAACGTTTCCCTGTAAATTATCCGGTAAAAATGATATTATCCAGTGAATGTAATCGTGTGTTAAATAAAAACAGACCAGTTCCCGTCACCCAGAGCTGTTAAATGTAGTTGGTGCAACCCGGTTGAGAGAATCGTGGGAACTAGTACACGGGAAACAACCAGGTTTCGCATTCAAATTGCATTCACAGTGCACTCTATACACCTCACTGGACATCTGCTAGCTACGAACATTAATACTCTAAGCAATGCTGGTACACTAGAGAGAAAAAAGGGGCACATAAGAATAGGGCTGTGAAAACTATCTTTTTTTATTTACCTTCCTTTTCTTATCTGAAAACTTCACAACGTTTCGTTACGTCTTCTGTAACAGCATCCTCCCCTAGCGTCTTGCCTCCTTTTCTTATCTGAAAACTTCACAACGTTTCGTTACGTCTTTTGTAACAGCATCCTCCCCTAGCGTCTTGCCTTTTTCTTTCTACCAATTTTAGTCTCACGACTGTACTGGAAAATGAAAAGATCTACACCAGTTTTTGTCACTCTCTGGAAGGGGGATTCTAACTTTTGTGAAGGTGGCATAATTTTCGCATGCTACGGCTAGTTATGCTGCAGTACTTAAGCTGCGTTTCCACTACACGCGGCGGCAAACCCTCAAACATTGGCTCGCACGGCAACCGCGCGTAATAGATACGCTGTTGGCTCGCGAGGCGACTCGAACTTTGGAACGGTAGAACATGCCGCGCTGCGAGTCATTCTCTGTCTGTATTTAGGCGCGCGGCAAAGGTTCTCCCCCCCCCCCCCCCAAAAAACAAACCATACTTAGCTCGCGTGCAGTTGAGACGGGGGTGTCTTTGTTCGAGTCGGCTCGCGCGGCAAAGCGACAGTTTGCCTTTTAATAGAATGGTACGGTGCCAAAGATTTTTTGTGGAATAGCAAATAAGCAGCCTAATCAGTCTTGGATGGTATCACCTCTATTACCACCGCAACCACCACTTGAAATTCCAATCAACGAATCTATAGAATAGCCAAATGACATGATTAACTCAATACATTTTACCTAAGTAAGTTCTGCTTAGTGGCAACAGAAAATTGAATAACAATAAAAACTTCATAATAAAATGGGTATTATTTCCTTATATTTACCCATTCTTTCAGAGCTTCGCATAATGCGTTAAAAACATGTGGAATTATTCTCTAAAATGATTGTTTTAACACTCCAAATAGGTATTGCAGGCTAGTAACCGAGTTTTCAATTGATAAAAGTCTTGAAGTTACAGCGTCTTTCAATAACTGAAATCGTATCCCGAAATTGAGTGTTCACTTTATTCACAATTGGCTCAATTAATGATTTTAAGAACTCTAAATCAACCTTTGTCACCCTCGTAAAATTTGTTAATTTTATCCTCGATCTCATGTCTTCCATAAGTTTACACCATACATTAATACAATTTCCTTATCCTCCTATGCACTTTTCGTTTAGGTTTCTAGTTTACAATGTGATGCATCACAGTGAAAGTGGCAGCTGCTCGTGCACTTGAAACGTCCACGGTGGCTATACGAAAAGACCGTGCCTGGATAGTTTGCCGCGCAATCCTGGCTGGTTTTCGTTGCCGCGTTCGTCACACTAGAAACGGCTCGCGCGGCAAATCTGGTTTGGCGTCCTTGAATATGGCTCGCGCGGCAGCCGCGCATAGTCGATATGCAGCTTAAGACCTCCCACACAGCGTCCGCGCACTAGGTCAACAGCACGTAGGCCATTCTGTTCTGTTTTATAACTCCACTAATTATCATTTTATGTCACATGTATGCACGTTAATTAACATAAAATATGTTCCACGCTTCGTGTCACCGGATCGAATCCGTACTTTATTCCGTACGTAATTTAACGGGATTTTCAACCTCAGACAGATATTCCGTCCTCACAGAATATTTCGTGTTTCATTAATACATTTTCGCAGTAATACTACATCCGTTACTATGCTGAGAGTCTTCATTGTACTGCAACATAGGCTACCTACCTCTTACTGTTCATGAATGAGTATGCAGTCATATTAGCGGGATTACCTTGTACATTCCTAGTCAGACCGGGGATTCGAACTCGCGTTCCCTCGAATGAATAACTTCGTAAAATAGTTATATTGTTGTAAATTGTAGCAGAACTCCATAGACAAGCAATAGTGAATTTCGGGAAAAGACGTGTAATAATCGATGGACGCTGATATTGAGGAAGCGATAGCGTACTCTCGTTAAAACAGCGGTTACAAATATATATTTGACTTAGTTGCTACATATTCAATGTTTGCGAGAGATTATCCGGACTTCATGGTCATAACGATAGTAGTGGGGAAACGAGACGTTAGCTGTATCTTATCGGGAGCCAAAAGACACAGGGCAACCACACACACGTGTGATCGACATACCGACATGTACTCTCGTAGCTTCAGCTCGGATCACTTTTATTTTAGCCATTTACCTGTTACATAATCTGTTAATTACACCTGGCGGATATTTATCACTAGTAACATAACATATGACGCTTTTGAACGAATGTAAGCTTTCTCGGTGAATCAGTTGCGTAAAATCTTCTCGAGCTTTCCACCGGGATAGCGCGTCAATGTAGGGCGACGTTTCGAAGCCTGCCGCTTGCTCCCACTTGCGGCGAAGATGGAGCCAGAGGCAGGCTCCGAAACGTCACCCTACATTGACGCGCTATCCCGGTGGAAAGCTCGAGAAGATTTTACGCATATGACGCTTTTATCGCGTGCTTCGAGTCACTGCAACACAAAATCACTGTGTACAGTACACCCTACTTTAACACGAAAAGGCGATATATTTCATCTCTATTCGTACACATACCCGCCAGTGTGGCTGCGTCACCATGCTGGATTGGGTCGGTACAACGGGACCAGGTTCCAGTCCTGGCCACCGTTTACCGACTGTCCTAATTGTGGTTTTCCGCAATCACCTAGACAAATTCAGGGAGGGTCCCCACTTTCTGTCTTATAAACTACATATTTTATAAACAAAAATATACCTATCGTACAGTAGGTCTTCATAAATTATATGAATTGCAGGCAGATGTCAACACTTACGCTTCCACTGTTGGAATATGTTCCTTTCGGCAAGCGGAAGGGTCACCAATCCGCCACAGAAGCAGGCGTGGTCACTACGCTTGACATTCTTCATGATTGAAAATGGCTGCACAATGATAATAATTCATATGTAATCTGAAGAGCGAAAGAAACTGGGATAGGCATGCGTATGAAAACACAGAGATATGTAAACACTTAGAGTACGGTGCTGTTGTCGGCAACGTCTATATAAGACAACAGGTGTCTGGCGCAGGCGTTAGATCGGTTACTGCTGCTACAATGGCAGGTTATCACGATTTAAGTGAGTTTGAACGTGGTGTTATAGACGGCGCACGAGAGATGGGACACAGCATCTCCGAGTAGCGATGAGGTGGGGATTTTCCTGTACGACCATTTCACGAGTGCACCGCGAATATCGAGAATCCGGTAACCGACATCGCTGCGGCCGGAAAAAGACCCTGCAAGAACGGCGTGTGTAGTTGAATGGATGCAGGTGATCAGCCAGGATGCGTACGTATGTATCACCTGTCAGGATCGTATCTAGACGAATCAGGGGTACCATGTCACTCCATGTCCATTGTGCATTCCGACGGACTTTGGCAATTCCAGCAGGACAATGCGACACCCCACACGTCCAGAATTGCTACAGAGTGGCCCCAGGAACACTCTTCTTAGTTTAAACACCTCCGCTGGCCACCAAACTCCCCAGATATGAACATTATTGAGCATACCTGGGATGCCTTGCAATGTGCCGTACAGAAGAGATCTTCACCCCCTCATACTCTTACGAATTTATGGACAGCCCTGCAGGATGTATGGTGTCAATTCCCTCCAGCACTACTTCAGACATTAGTCGAGTCCATGCCACGTCGTGCTGCGGCACTTTTGCATGCTCGTGGGGGCCCTACACAATATTAGGCAGGTGTACCAGTTTCTTTGGCTATTCCGTGTATAAGTTCATTTCATTATTCATCGGTTCATTTATCCAGAAACTTATCTCCATGACAGCGTCTAAATTCAACCAGGAAAAATATATTACTTATCGTTCGATCTAGAGAGGCCCACTTTTGAATACCTCAGCAACCTTATTGCAATGTAGGTCTGATTGGAAATGGATCTACACCTATCAAACAATTTGTATAATCTTACATAAGAAGATTTTTGATGACGGAGCCTGTCAGACCTTGCGTCCGTCTTGAGGTCTGATTAGACTCTAGTCGGAATACGTACATTTTAGACGCGAGACCTGTATATCCGTGATTAGGGAGTTTTTCGCTTCATCTTTCATAATAGTGACAACGTTTCTCGTTATAGGGAACTCTACCGAAACGGTTGCGAATTTTGCAGCCGCATGTGTTGAAGTCCTGCTTGTTGCATTTATTTACTTTGTATGGATCAAAGGATTGCAACAAATAGATGGAAACTGTCTGTGTCCATTTAAAGTAGTTTAGGATTTTAAACTGAGGAATAGCGAATTTGTGCTGAAACCGGTACATCCACAGTTTATATCAAGACTACACATTCCGAAATAGACAATCTTGTTAAAAATATCCGCATTTTCGCCGTTTCCAGTCACAGTCTTCGTTTAAAATAGTCATTTTCTTGAAATATGGTGATGCTATGCCTTTGATGGCACCACAACGGTCCACCCAGCTTGTGCACAATTTTACTTTGCGGTATTTATTCATGTTCTCCACTGTTTTACCAAAGACTGAATGTGATAAATTTGTAGTTCTTCTCGAAATCAGAAGTGGTGGACTAACGCTATCGAGAGAGATGTCTTCTTTCAACCACGGTGGCCCGATATACCACGCCCAACTTCATCCCTCAAGTCTCTACATTGCTGGAGAACTTGGTAATAGATAACGTACTGAACCTTGTTCTTCAGTGTAGTCATCAGCTTGGAGGGGGTAGAATCAGGGGTGCTTGGTAGTCCGGACATGGCGGCAGGTTCACTGGTTAGTCGTGTTTACTGTGCGGAATCATCAAGTCTACCTCTAGAACTTTATGATTTATGCTCATAAAGTCAGTGAATTTTAATAAATGAAATTTTTACCTATAAACGATACGGCATAAATAACTTTTTTATTCGCTGGTCCTCTGGTTCTGATCTAAACCTCTGAACGTCCCAAATTTATACATGTGAACAGTCTGTGTGATCAGAGCATAACTCACTACAGACATGCACCGGCAAATCAAAGTGGACATTCTCGTATATTATCCCCAAAATACATTTTTAACATCCAAACACTGAGCAGCGCACACTTGATAAAAGGCATAACGCATCTGTCTGATCTCAAGAATATGTCAGATACTAAAAAGGAGTACTAAAGTGGCAAAAAAGTCGTAAACAGGCTATAATTTTTATTGCAGTCTGGCGTACTTGATGATCAAAAAGTGCCCCTTCAGAAGTTGCCAAACAAAATGAAAGTTAATGGCTATATTAAAGTTAGAATCTCTTACAGTGTCTAAACGGTCAAGTGATTTATACTGGGTTAAGATGCCGTCTTCTGGGAAGGTCTTTTGATTTAATACATCAAGTGACTCATACATTGGGTGGTAAACCATTGAGAGGAATATAAAACGATCCACGGCTTGTAGTAGCGTCCTTGTTAACAACGGATTGTTGGGAAGGGTGCTACGGCGTTGTCGTATTTTTCTAAGGCCTTTAATTTTTTTTTTTTTTTTTTTAATTGTATTTACGTCTCTCAACAGCGAGGTCTTTAGAGACGGGAAAGGATGTGGGGCAAGGATGGGGGCAAGGAATGGGAAGGAATTCGGCCATGGCCTTTTGAAGGAAGCATCCCGGCATTTACCTGGAGTGATTTGGGAAACCATGGAAAACCCAAATCTGGATGCCCGGACGGGGATCGAACCGCCGTCCTCCCGAATGAGAGGCGAGAACGCTATCCGTTACACCGCCACGCTCGGTAAGGCCTTTAAGACTCGTCGATGGTGAGATCATTAGAGCCGGGTAGGCAATGAGCAGCAGGGAAATGGCCACCGCCTCTATGAAGGAATCATCCCGGAATTTACCTGGCGTGATTTCAGAAAAGCCATGGAAAATGGAAATCGGAATGGTCATCAGGCCGGGGATCGAACACGAGTCTTACTGAATGCCAAGTGCAAGTGTTAACCTCTCAGCCACCACGCGTGGCAAATAAATTTGCTTGCCTGGCAGTGGAATCGTGTAAATATAAATAATATATATAATAACAGATAACTTTAAAACTCTGGCGAACTTGGTTCAAACATCCGCCCCCCATGAGAAGTCGGTTCACGTAAATATTGCCTTCCGCTTCTAAGGTCTATTTCCAATGGCTTAGTTGTCGACTAGCCTTAAAGCGCAAAACCACCTTAAATTCCCCTTTCTAAAATTTAATGATGGTTGCCCATAAAAGACAAACCCTTAAAAACAATATTGACATAAAAATCGTTTCAAATAACAACAAATGACTAAACACAAATCTATCTATAACCAAAACGGTCATGCTCTATCGTGCTGTAAGAATTATATCATCATTATCGCATGTCCTTTTCTCATGGGAGTTGTTGACCATAATTCACCAAGAATAAACGGATGTTACTGTGTATTAATTCATCTCGCTACGCCGGTGCAAGATTTAAACAGCTGGAGATCATTATACTGACATCCAACTGCTACCAATCAACTGACAGTTTCACTAGTTGAGACGGGCTTCTACTGATCATCTACCCCCTTTACCTCCTCCTTTTCCCCCTTTGGTGCTTTATGGTGAGGTTACTATAACCAGGATGAGAACGTTGTCACCGAGAGAGGTAGGTGAATGGTTTACGTTCTGACCTCTCATTCGGGAGGAGATGGGTTCCTCAAATCACTCCAGGTGAATGCCGGGATGGTTCCTTAAAAAGGCCATGGCCGAATTCCTTTCCATTCCTTGCCCCCAGTCCTATCCCGCGTCTAATGACGTCGAAGTCGACGAGGCTTAAAGCTATTATATATATATATATATATATATATATATATATATATATAGATAGATAGATAGATAGATAGATAGATAGATAGATAGATAGAGAGAGAGTGAGAGTGAGAGAGAACGAATGTTGTCAATGAAAGGTAAGCCGGCATTAGCGTAGGGGCTCGAGTGCTGGCTCCGCGTGCCGATGGTCACCGGTTCGAGTCCGGCCGAGGATGAGCGTTTAAATGTTGCGTGTGTTAATATCGCGTCCGTTCTGTGCCGTGGTAACAATGTACGAGAGAAACTGATACAGGAAGATTTATAATAATCACAATTGAACTGTATTGATTTGATCCAAATTGCTCATTTCATCGGTAAAAGTAATGGCTCAATTTTGTCCTCATTATTATTATTATAACAATTGTATTGCTCTGAGCTATGAACACTGTCTATTTAGATGATTTTGTAACTAGGAGAATAAAATGAGAAAGCGAAACACATTTTATTTTGTTTCTTCTTTATTCGCCAATAACTATCAAGATATAAACACCATATGATTGCATTAGATGAACAAAATAGTGTATGAAAAAGTCAGATTTATCACGTAATTTTTTATTAAAAGCTGGTCAACTGCGAGTCAAGTCTCTAACAATTAGTGTTCCGTACCCTAAAGACATCCATAGATATGTACGAGTGTATGTGTGGGATGTCAGTCCTTTCATTTAATGCTCTGCCCGAATGTAACCTTATCGTCAGACTGATTATTTTGTACAATTTTGATTATGTTTATGCTATCAGACTTCGCAAAGGTGTTTTAAATCCGGTCGCCAGGTATGTTAGCCAAAAACGTGTTATCTTATCTTTGTAACTTATTGAGTTAGAGTTTCTACGAATAATGATGACCAGTTCGATTAACTCTGATGTTAAACATACTTTATTTAAATTACCTTTGGCTACCGACAGAATGTTGGCCTATGGTTAGCCGCAAGAAATTTCCGAAGTAGCAAGGTCAGAAGGAAACCACAGAAATACTTCCTTCCCACAATAATACAGTTTCAGCAATTCTTTTCTCTCATAATAAAACGTGTTCACGACACTTACTTGAAATCATTTTTCAGTGCAGGAACAAACTTTACTAGGCACGAATCTCGCTTAACCCCTTAACCTACAATGACGGGCATAGCCCGCGTTCGGTGGTTGGGCCAAACGTAAATATTACGGGCATAGCCCGCGTACGATGGTTGGGCCAAACGTAAATATTACGGGCATAGCCCGCCTTCGGTGATCGGGACAGATGTGAATATTACGTGGAATATTTGATACGCAATTACAGTGTAATGCAATAATTGTGGTAGACGCAAGTATTACAAAATGTTTATTTATACAAAACTCCAAAATATAAAATTATTAATCTGTAACGGTGTGATATATTTCAAAGCATTCTGGTATATGTAACGGAACTTTACACTTTTTACACTCCCACGTTGTTTCTTTACGTTTTTTATTTTTGTGACAAACTGTACAACGTTTTGACGGTCTTAATTTAGAGGTTGTTGGATCAATGTGCTTTGGAAAATGAGCCCATTCCTTCACGTAAAGTCTGTGTGGCGCATCTCCGGAAGATTATACGCCTCGTTCTCTATAAATCGGTTTTGGCATTTTCTTCATTAGAGATTCGGCTATGTTGATCTTATAGTCGACATAACATTGTTTCTTTCCATCATTCAGTTTTTTCCATAAGATGTAAGAGTTAAAAAGACCAATATCAAAGAGATAAAAAAAAAATTTATATCCTGTTATGAATTTTCTCATCACTGGAAAACATGCTAATATTTGATCTTGGAGATCAATTCCATTAATTCTCTTGTTATACTCTGCAATACAATTTGGTTTTAGAGTGCCCTTGGATCCTTGTGAAGTCATTTAGACTGCTTCATGTTTTGTCGACAGCATATAAACATCTCGCTTGTCTTTCCATTTTATAGCGAGTATTCGGTTGCAGCTTCTTATTGCGTATTCGCCCGGATTAGCGTGTTACACAAGTCGTGCGAACGTCCCGAACGCTGCGCGAGCTTGTATACAGTTTCGGCCCAACATCTTCGAATCTAAATCGTAGGTTAAGGAAAATTCAAATCCAAATGTAAATACCGTAGTCACTTGAAGATGGATCCACAGGGTCCGAAATGCATTGTGTAACACAATAAAAGTTGTATTCTAGTGACTGAAGGCTGTTTTTCATTCTACCTTTGTCTAAAACGTTTCTTCTATGCCTGTCCTTCACCGATAATTTCAACTGAAACTTCGATAATCTTTTTTCTAACACATAGGCTATGAAGTGAGTAAATAAAGTTGATTAACATACAATGGTCTTTCTCCTCCACTGATTAACTTTCTATATTTTATTTCAAAGATTCTCACTTCTTCATCGAACTCTCATAAGCCAATATCACACTCTTTCTTCACACAATGCATTAAAATCACTTCCTATTTCAGATACTCGCCAATCGATATATTCAACCATCAGCGTACCTGCTCTGAAAATTCATACTCCTTGGCTGGGCGAATACCTTTCACCTCGCTGCTCGCTTCGAAAATCATATACATTAAAAAAAGTAATTTCTTTTCTCTAACCCTTACTAATTTACCACTATTGAATGTTAAAATGCTTTCTCCCTTCTCCAGATAGTGCTGAAATACTAGTCCCTTTAAATATTATTCCTGTAAATATCACAGGGAATGATTGTTCCTCCACTACCAGCACTCTGGCGCCGACAGAAACACTATCGAGATTTTGCTGTCGTAATACTTGTAATTGCAGGCTTCGGAAGCGTAGGGGCTAGAGTACTAGCTACGCGTGCCTAAAGGCTTCGTTTCGAGTCCGGCCTAGGGTATGTGTGTTTAAGTGTTGTGTGTGTGTGTGAATGTCGTGTCCGTCCTTAGTGTCAATGTGTCCGTACTTAGTTGCAACAATATACTGAAGAAACTTATACACTGGAAGAGTCTTGATAATCACATCGAGCTGGCTGCATGGCCTATGTAGCCGAATGCCATTAAAAATAATAATCTATATATATAGAGATGAATGTATGTATGGTTGTTTGTTTGTTGGTTGGTTTGTTTGTTCTTCATACAAATCCACAGTTTTCATCCGATCTCGATGAAACATTGCACACTTATCCTTTGAAACAAGGAGAAAAATACTGTCTACATTTGGTTGAAAAATTATCTGTATAAATAAAACATGTTGTCCAATAATTTCGAAAATTTACTGAACGGCGACAGACAGACGCGTTGGAGATGGAGGTGTCTGTAGTGTTTTTCCGTGTAGCGGTCAGGTAGGTCAGTGGTTAAAGCGCTTGCCTACTGATGTTTGGGTCGTGGTCTCGTGTTCAAATCTCCGTGGAGGCTAAGATTTTAAAAAATTGTTTTTGATCGTAGGAGTCACGCCTTGACCGTAGGTTATTGGGATTGAAATTTAAACTGTAAATATCACAAAGTTAGGGGTATAATGCGAGGCAAATCGTAGGTAGTCTTGCAATGCTGTAGGTGTACACTTTTTTACGTTATATTGATCCCTCACGGGTGATTCGCAGTGAGTGTGTGTGTAATGTGCAGTAATAATACTATAAATGCGGAAGTAAGTCTCTGTCTTTTGTTACGTTTTGACAAATAAATGCCTATACCGATATTGACGGAATTTGACAAGAAAATCTGTAGGGAGGGCACAGGACATTTTTTTCGGTATGATTAACAGTTGTAGTCACGAAATTTTGAGAACTTATCGAATGGTGACAGAGAGACGGATGTATGTGTTAGTCTGTAATGTTACGTCGCTTGCTCAAGCTATGCTTCTCGCGCATTATGTTAGTGTATAATTTGTTAATAAATGTCGTTTGGAGAAAAAACGTATTATTTAGATAGATGTCGATTTTCTCTGTCCTTTTACTTTGTGTCTGCTGAAATGTTTCTGGCACCACTTTATTTTGCCTTTTTTTTTACATGCCTTGCGGGCATAAAATGGCCTAAGTTGTAGCTCTAGCATAGCACGAGCAGCTAAAGTTATTAGAACCCAAGAATCGGATGCTCATGCTGAAGAAAGAAGAAAATTCCAAGCTAAAATAAAGCTGCCCTTAGTTAACACCCCCGTCCCCTCCAAATCCCATCTCATTCTTTTGTTTTTAAATATGTTGGAAATTGATTCTCTTCAAGAGACAGGTTCGATGGTAGAATGATATAGTGATGGCTTTCCGGTCATATTATGTTGTTGGGGCGAATCCTTCGCTACCAACAACTTCCTATATTAAATTCTGGCAAAGAAATTCTTAATCCACGCGTACGAAGTCGCGGGTATCAGCTAGTAACAAAATAAAAATAATACTTGTAATTTGACAGGTAAGATAAGGAACTTCGCTCCACGTTCCTCAAGCGCCGTATCGCGTTGCTTGATCCGCTAGTGCAATCGTTTAGTTCCATTCAAATTTACTTATCCCATCCACTGGGATGTATTCTGAATTAGGAACAATTTCAATATAATGATATCAATCTATGGCAAAGTAAACGCAAAATAAAAACTATCGTTTATTTTTAGTATTTTTAGTATTTGTTACTTACATACTGAATATACCCGGTACCGGAGATAATTTTTATGTTCATAGGTATGACGTTTTTGAGATAGTACTGGTAACAAAAATGGTCTTAAAGTTAACAATTTGATGCCCACTTACGTTCCAGGGCCTGTAAACAATAGCTCAATTACTGAGGTAAAAAAATAAAAAACAAATTCCAATACAATTTACTTGTATTGGACACCTATTTAATATGATTTTAGAATTTTCTAGCTAGGCATAATATGTGCAAATTTGAAGTCTGCAACTTATTCCGTTTATAGACGGACAGACAGCACATCGGCAGTGGGTTTTCGTTTCCCATCAGGTACAGAACTATAAATAAAGGATAGTAAACATTTTTCAAACTAATCTTAAAAAAATATTATTTTTTTATCTACTTATTTGCAATATAATATTTACAGGTTAAAATTCAAACAGAAATTAAAAAATAATAAAATCTTGAAAAATAACTACGCGAAGTACTAAAAGCACTATATCTAAAAATAAAATCAGTTTCCTGTGACTGTAAAATTTGTAACCATTGTTGTAGTGCACTTGCTATGGGAAGAATCGCGACGTAATTGTACAAGAAATTGCAATAAGAAAAAAGAAGTAGAGCAAATTCCTTCTCAGGACAAAGTTAAGTATAGAAACGAGCCTTTTCACGGAGGGTATCATCTTTCTCTACTAAGATTCCCTTTCAAAAGGACGTTTGGCATTCATGATTACCTACAAATCTCATAAAATATACATTAACAAGAATTATTTTTCTCCAGCCAGACTGCTTCCGGCGAGAAAACTGCTGTAGGTATATATCAGGTAACGAGTCAGCCGCCATTTTATATTAGGGCCTATTCCTTGAAGTATCATAGAACAACACCGGTATCATGCGGAAGCCTTGCCGCGCAGGAATAAAGACGTTATATCCCTTCTGTTGTTTGGAAGGACAATGAGAGTCTCTACACGTCTGAGAAACATTAAGGCTTTGTGCTAATGAGTTTTATTTGCAAAAGTCTGTTACTGAAGCGAAAGTGGTAACCGTCCAAGTATTCATGTAGGTGATTATGGAAGCATGTCGACAGTCAATATATGAGAAAGCAATACCACCTTGTGTCTGATATGAGGAGACTGAAGTCATATTGCCAGGTATTAAGATTATGTGTTGATCTACGAATGTTTCGAGACTATACGGTGTGACACAAACAATTTGAGACACTGAGCACAATTTATGAAACATCGACTTAAAGCCGGGAGAGAACTGAGGGCAACGAACTTGAAAGAATTATTGACGAAACCATCTCAGCATTTACCTGGAATGATTCAGGGAAACAATGTAAAACCAAAATATGGATGGCCAAACCTGGGATCGAACCTGAAAACCACCCGAATCCCAGGTCCGAGTGGATAACCACTTACCACTTAGACTTGGTCATAAATAATAAGTTCTGAATCAGAAGTTTGTTACTCCTGCTCTAAAAGAGGCACGATAAGAAGCTTTAGTGTCGAGAGTCAGCAGTGAGACTTTATAGTAGTGTTTAAATAAATTATTTTAAATATTTTTGGCGAATATGACACTGGTTTTTCGGTAACCCGGAAATTGTCTAATCCATTTAACAATAATGTGATGAACAATTTCTCAAATTTTGGTTGTTTCAGCGATATCTTCGTTTAGAAAAACAAGAGAACACATTGGTCTTAATTTCATGTCACAACAGTTCACGGTAGTACTATTCACTATGCAAAAAGTTTTTCAGGACGACGTTTTCTTAGTAACTTGGTCGAGTATGATTCCTAATCGAAATACTTAGTAACTCTCAATACAACAGAGGCAAAAATCAAGACAGCTAATAATTGCTTACTAGGTAGGTGTTTACAAATGTAGCTCCTCCATACCTGGGAATGAAATCGACTTTGGTAAGAGAATGGAGAAAGTTCCAAGCAAAGGAACACCTTCCAGTCTGTATAAAATCAAGAAATACACAGTAGATGCTAGGCCACAAGTTATTGGATGACAATTTCAACATTGACGATGCTTGGCGGGAAGAGAGGTTGTAGCACAACCCCGACACTACATCTGACAGCACACATAGCATTCTCCCCCCCAAAAGAAAATGTGGACGACAAATTCTTTACCGGTAATTCAAACAATTCTAATTTCAAGTCGACCTCGAAGAGGCGACAAACGCGCTAACTATAACAATGTCATGACCGGCACTATTCCTCATTATCCCATCTTATTTAGATGAAATAGAGAAGTAGCTACACCAGGACACACAAAATGAGCAAACCTGCGTTGGAGGATAAGACAAGACGGAACGGACAGACAGGAAGTCAAGGCAAGCCAGCTTCCTGTGAAGGTAATGCTTTGGCGTAAGACCTTCTGGAAAGTTACGTCTGAACACTAATCCTCATTGGAACCAGATTTTTAACATTTAATTATTAAATCCCTAATCCTTAGAGCAGTTTCTTGTGAAAATACACTACCCCAGTCATACGTCGTCACAAAAGACTCATTATAGATCATAATGTAATTTTAAAGATCGCCTATTGTAATCTGTCCGCACTTTCCTGTGCATCTACAGTTTTAAGCTTTTTATGAAACTGATTTATTTCAGGTTAAATAAAGAACATTTATTTGTGCTATTAGCCCACCTCATTGGTTCAGATGGTTGCAGCTCCATAATGGTCTGCAGTGCTGACACTGGGTAAAGTGTTTCGAGTCATGGTGATGGAGGAACATTTCATCATCAGGACTTGGCCAGCAGGGTAGGAGAGGTTTAGGTGCACAATTCCTAGTCACCAGGTTGTGCACCAAAGTCCTGAGTTAAATCTCTCTGCTGTGTGTATGGAGTGAGGGCATAAAACACTCTTGATGTTGATTCGTAGTCTGTCAGACGGAGACGATAAGCTTGGCGGCTCCTGGTATCTTTTGGAAGAGTAGGCCAAAATGGGCCGGCACCGGGTTTTGCCACATCCACAACACAAACAAAACACTACACTGAACACATACATCATCACAGTCATACACACTTACAATAACATTAACAAACACTGTCACACTGGGAAAGGCAACAAGAAATCACTCCAGTTAATCACTGTCATATTGAGGAAGTCATCTCCACCAGAGTGTTACCATGGAGAGTAAACATCCCCAATAGTAACCACCTATACTCGGACATGGGTATGGCACTCTAAGATGATTTGTGCTATTAATCTGCAATGTTTGACAGTTTTTTTACTCCCAGTCATCGACTGATAATACATACTAGAAACTTCATTTTGGGATATTATCTTAAAAACTAAATATAAGGTAAGCCGGAAGTGATAAATTCATGGTATCTGGATGCTAAAGGATACAGTCTCCTCTCTTCTCATACTTTTATCTCTCTCTCTTCTTCAAGCAAATGAGGAAGACCTTTTTATAATTTGAAATTTAGTGACAATGTTCTCAGTGAATGCTACTAGCTTAAGAGAACAGATTTCTATAATGAGAATTTTCAGGGAAGCATTATTAGAGAAACCATTTGCGGATCCACAAACATCAATAATAAGAATGGTTTCATTTTCAGTTTTTGCACAAGTGTTGTCATTAGGCAAATGAAGCTACATATCTAGCTTCAGAAATCACTAATCATTGTTTGTAAAGTTACCAACCTAAAATTAATTTAAATTATCTGATACTGAGTCTGTATTTTTGTCTAAAAGCAGTGGATTAAGTAGGCAAGCATCGTGACCTTTTTTTATAATGACGAAATGAAATTTTACAGTAGTGTGATGTGGGTTAATACATCAGTTTGTGAAGTAAGAAATATTCCTTTCAGTTTTTGCAGGAAGCATGATGTTTCTAATTGCATGAGTCAGCATCTATGTTAACAAAATCAATTAAATTTCAAATTTTTAAGTAAGTGTAAAAGTGTCCAAGAAAATAGTTTTGAAAGCTGTTGAAAAGGAGAAGTATATATATATATGTATAAAAAACTTTAGATATCAGTCATAGAATACAATGGAAACAGCAAACTGCAAAACATAAAATTTCACAAACAATTTTAAGTTTCTCACAAAATTCTGCAAGTTTAATTGTTATTAGATGGTACCAATTTTTGTCATCGTTTCTGTACAAAAGCTTCAATCTAAAAGTCAGCTGTATCGTCTCTTTTTGCTGCATTACTTGGTTTGAAAAATAATTTCATATCTTGGATATACAGGAAGTTTAATAGAAGAAAGTTTTAAATGTACACGCTGGCTTGTACATAGTGGTCACACATGCTCGCAGTGCTATTCAGATATAAATGCATGTAATTAAATTAAGAAGATTTGGTTAATCCTGTAGTGAGGTGCAATACAATTATAATGTTTTAATGAAAAAAATGTGTAAATAGAAAAAACAGATGATTTTTAAAAAAATTGCTTCCCTTTTTTCTGTTACAGTTGTCACAGGTTCTACAGATGGCATTGGAAAGGCTTATGCTCTTGAGCTAGCAAGAAGAGGACTTAACATAGTTCTCATCAGCAGATCCCAAGAAAAGCTTTATGAAGTTGCAAAGGAAATTGGTAATCAAACAAATTTTATGAATAATTTAGATCATCTGAAATAAGTAAGAAATTTGTAATCCAAATAATAATTGCAATGAAGTACATTTCTCTCATAACTATTTATTGAATGTTTCTTAAAACTAAGAAGCTAAACTTTAATAAGCACTGTATTAAGCAAGCAAATAGAACCATGTTGTCACTTGTAAGAATACACAGCCTCTTAGTTTTTAAATAATTAATAATTAATGTTTTTTATATTATTTCAATGGGAAGCGTATTGATAGTGGTATTTTCGATTCATTATTTTGTATTTGATTAATGTTAGGCTGATTATGTGTGTATGGTGTTAAAAGTGTTTTATATATTGTTATTTTTATCGTGTCAAAGAAATCCATGTGCCGTTACCGAATGAACAATGTACATGAAAATCTCTGGAATAAACAGTGTAGGAGGAAGATCTTTGACGTGAAGAACAGATGAGAAGCAGAGATCATGTGTAGTACGGCGAAGTTTGGATGAAACTGAGAATAGTATTTGTTAATGTAAGGCAACAATAAAGTAAATGAAAGTGGATATAAAGTAATTAAATTTTACACACTTCAGTGAAGAAGACTACTGGTGAATTAAAAATAATATATAGTATATTTTGTACAGCACTCCGAATATTCAATGTATAAAAAAAATATAGAAAATTCATTATAAGAATGCTGTAGAACCACATGACTAACCCTAAGCTATAGAATGGGTTCAAAGAATAGTAACAGAGTTTTATATACACATAATGACTCGTGCATAAGTATTTTACAGATTGATGCAATAGTTGGAACAGTATCCAGAAAATACAGAGAAAAGAGACAGTGAGTATATATATATATATATATATAAATGTAATGCTTCACAATAACAAAAGATCTGATTAAGGAGTCCAGATGTGGGGCTACAAAGAATGATATACATCCAAACATGCTGAATATGCTATGATTATATGTAAAGCCTTTTTTTTTTACTTATGGGTTTATGCCTTGTTGATGATGAGGTCATTAGAGGCGGAAAAGGACTGGGTACAAGGAACAGGAAGGAATTCGGCCATGGCCTTTTGAAGGAAGCATCCAGGCATTCGCCTGGAGTGATTTGGGGAAACCATGGAAAACCCAAATCTGGATGCCCAGATGAGGATTCGGATCGGCGTCCTCCTGAATGTGAGGCTAGAGCGTTAACCGCTCACCCACCACGCTTGGTGTGAAGCCTTGTTGAATTTAGGGAGTAGGTGGCAAACAATAGTGTTTGGTTAGTGGTGGGTGGAAAATAGACAGTGTGGACTCAGAAAGGAGTATGAAGGTGAACAGATATAGAGATTTCTTTATAGACTTGGGTGAGGATTGTAACAGGTTGGTGTGTCATACAGTTCTTCAAGGGATTCATCTCATAATTACCAAGGTTTATGACCACGGTTTTTAAGCACTTGCCTGATTCAGAGTTTGGAAAGATTCCCCATAGCTTAAAAGCATTAATCTTTAAAAGTTAACATTTCATAAGATCTAATTTCTTCTGCAAGTAGTTCAATCAGTGCTTATTAAATTATTGAATTTAAATCTATAACAAGTCTATAGCTTTGCTACAGACAGGTTGGTTCATTTGATTTTTTCCTGTTACTTTGACTTTACAGTCAACATTTATAATGGTGAAATATAAGAGTTTATGAATCATAGTAATAGAATAATTTATATAGACATAAATAAACTAGAATTTTTACCCATAATGATAACAGCTTTACAAAAAAGTACTATTTGTGTCAACATTATATTGAAAAATAATTTTACTATTAAATATATGTTATTTTAATATATATGTAAGGAAGAATATGGAAATTCAACCCAACACTTATCACAGATATCAGTGGCTGGGAATATCTGACAATGTTAAGTGCCTCATCTACTTGCAAGAATAAGGTTCCACATGGAAATATTGCGATACATGCGTCATCTATAGCAAGTGTTGGGTTGAATTTCTCTATTTCCTCAAGTTCATAGCCTTAAACCATTGTCCCACTGATTATTATATATATATATATACACAATATTGTTATCTCTTCCTGGCAGAATCAACATGTCATGTACAAACAAGGACTATAGCTGCAGACTTCAGCAAGGGCAAACCTGTAATTGACCACATAGAACAAGAGCTTAAAGATATTCCTGTTGGAATACTAGGTAAATACTGTATAAAACAAATGATCAAATAAATAATTAATTAGCACTTCTAATCAATTTATTATTAAAAATAATTTAATCTTAATGCCAATGCAAAAATTCAATTGAACTGCAGAAAAATTGTATGCAAAAATAGTGCACTGAAATTAAATAGGAGAAGAAATAATTTGTAACAAGTACCACTATAAAATAACAATTTGTGGTCATATGTCTTGCAATCACTCAGCAGTCTTTAGACTGATTACAAACACTTGTATTTTCCTAAATCATTGGGTTCATGAGATAAAAATTTCCATTTATCTAGTTTTAGCTTAGAGACACCACACACATATGTAAACCATGTGTTATACACCATGTCAAATCAATATAAAGTGATTTTACAGAAACTCCAAATGTGAGCCCTATGTACTGTGCACTGATTACCTCCAGTGCTTACTGGTTAGTTGTTATGTCAGCTGTTTTCTCCTCTTTCTCTGAAAACCTGCTAAAATTTGGGTTAATTTTAGAATAATTCTGCATCTATGGAGTATATCATTTTATGATTTGATTTCTGTGAGATGGTAGTTTTTATTTTCTCTTATTCTTACAAGGCCAAGCTGAAATAACATTGACCAGTATGTATAAAAATTTAATTTTTTTGATCACAGAAATGATATTCCATGCAGAAAGCTCATACAAATGTTTTATGTTGCCTAAATTTTGATTACCTTTGTAGCATTATTAAATTCTTGGTACCAGTTTATATTATTATCAGTTTTTCAAAATGGTGCAAGAGTATCAAGCTGTTACAGTAATTTTACACACTTGTTAGATGTGTTTTAAAATTGTTTATGCATTATCTACTTTGTTCACTGAGGACTAAAAATCTAAGATGATAAATTCTTTTCTACTGATTTGAAAGAACCATTTCACTGACTTCCCTTCGCTAATTCTTACTGAAGCTTCTATCTCATCTCCTAAATGTGAACGGAAATTTGGAAATCCAATAAACTGGGAACCAACACAATAACCAAGCAGATGAGTATTGATTACGTTCAAATCCAATCTCTCCTTCCAGATTTCAGGGAAGTTACACAAATACTGTAATGTTTTCAGTGCAATATGTAAATATATATACATATGGAAATAGGACCCATCACCACAGACGACAGTGGCTGGTAATGAAGAACACAAAAATAAAGAAACACAAGTGATGCAATATTTCGGTGGTTAACCTTATTCTTGCAAGTAGGTGAGACACTTGGCAGAGCCAGATGTGCACACACTGATGTACATTTGGTGAATGGGGGTGGCACGGCCTGGGGCAGCATAAGTGGTGATGGAGGGAGGTAGAAGGATAAAGTACTAAATCGATAATGCTGGAAGTATATTATTGTTCGAAATGGGGGAACATCACCAACATAATTAATATGTGAAAATATGAATACATATAACGCACAACTGTAACCAAATAAACTACTCCTTAAAAGATTAGGGGTTAACCAAAAGAAATGACATTATTTTATTGAAAATTATGTATCTCTCAGAACATTTTCAAAATTTGATTGCCATAAAATTAGCGTCCATCAGACATAATGCACTTGTCCCAATAATTTTTCTACTGACTGTAACAGTTTTTAAACTAATTAACAGTTATGCTGTTTAGACCTCCCCTGCAAATTTTGTTTCACCTCTCCTGCATTCTGAAAACAATTTCCTTTCATGTTTCTTTTTATTCTTGAAACTAAAAAGAAATTTCAAGGAGCCAGGTCTGATGAGCAGAATGAGTATTTGGCTTTTGGCCAAAAATTACCTTACAGTCAATACTATCGTGTTGAAGAAACCAATCCCATCACAGATAAAATGCAGACAAAGTGTTTCACAATGCATTACATAATAATTTCTGTATTTCAAGCTGGCAGTGTTGGCTAACTTCAGCACCATGGGGAACAAAGTCACAGTGGAAAATTCAGCTAATGTCAAAAGGAAAAAACTTCTCCATATACGATCTAATCAGTCTTCCTTTTGGCCTAGGTGATGAAGCAGTCTTCCAGTAGCTATACTGCTGCTTGGTTTATGGGTCATTTCCATAACACCTTAATTTGCCACCTGTAGCACATTTTGAAATAAAATTCAGATCAATTTCTGGTTGTTCTTTTAACTCTTGACATGCACACACAAACAGATCATCAGAAAGCACACCCAAAATGAATTTTGCTGTGACATATTTAATTTTCAAATCTTCAACAAAAAATTCATTGGCATGAACGCTAAGAAATCGCAGTCACTTCCTCCAAATCAGTGATTGTTGTACAACAATCAGACATTATCACATCACAGATTTTTTCAATGTTTCCATTAATTCTGGAATTCAAGGGAATTCCAGGTTTTGGTTCACATACAGTTGATATTTGTCCACTTTTAAAACAAGAAAAACTACTTGTATTCCTCCCAGTATGCCCCCGAAGCACTGATATAGTCTCTGCTGCAGATTTTCCCAATACGAAACGGAAGTTGGTCTTAAACATCTGCACTGAAAATTACTGAACATGTCAAACGGTACTTGATAAAACATTGATATCTCAGATGTTTCTTCAATGCTGAGACCTAGGTAACTCATACAATAAAGTTTTCTTAGTGGAGACATCTTGTGGGAGAAGTTGGAACTAATACTGCATTAACCACCAGAGAATAATTCTCATTTCCTTTATGTACTCCCTCAACAGCTTGAGTTGGTATGTTCAACAAATGGAATGATAGTGACTTCTGTTGCTATTTTTAAACCACTGGTTCAAACTTCAAAGTTAACTTTTCTTCAGCAGTTTCACATAAATATGTGAATGCATTAAACCACTCTTAAACTATAAGGTTGTTTATGTATTAGACATGATCTGGAAACAATCAATTGAATCAAACAAGCTTTTATTAAAAACTGTACAAGATATATGAATATGATCTTAATCATAGATTTGATGCTACTGAAAATTGTAAAACAAAAATTTTGTAACAATTTAGTGATCAACATTCTCTAAAAACAAATGAAGTTCCTATGGCATTCTATAAATGTATTTACTATTTCATCATAGAACAACAAATACAATAATATAATGTATAGGCCAAGAACTTCTCAGGCAACACTAATATTATGAAGGTAGTCCCAGAAGTACACGACCTGCCAAAGAAAACACACACACAAAAAGGGTAAAAAATATTTTTGTATCTCTACATAGTCTCCTTTTAGCTTGATACAGTGTTCCCAGCAATGTTCAATAGCTTTGATACCTGCGAGAATCATCAAGCTCCTCAAAATAGCCAGCAACCACAGACTCCATCTCTAGATTGATGGCATGTCTTTTACCACCGAGCCATTTTTTTTGAGTTTGGAAACAGAAAATAATCTGAGGGGTAGGGGTAGGGGGGGCTAAATCTAGCAAATAGGATGCATTAGGAAGCAAACTTTAACTCATTGATTTTGGTCATCACGATAATGGATGAGTGAACTGGTGCAGTGTCTTGATGAAACAAAACTTCATTTTTCACCAAATGCAGCCATTTTTTCTTGATTTCATCACTTAAATGCTGCAGGAAGCTCATATAATACTTGCCATTAATGTTTTCCATTTCTGAAGATAATCAATGAAAATTATTCCACACACATACCAAAAACTTGATGCCATGACCTTGCCTGTAGCTGGAACTGTCTTCGCCTTCTTTGGAGCCATCTCAGATGTGAATAGACCCACGTTTCCTGCACTGTTGTGAATCAATTAAAAAATTTGGCTTTATTGCTGTGAAACTTCACCAGACACTCGACTGAATCATCTTTGCGACACTGTTTTTGTTCCATTGTGAGCAATTGCGGTACCCATCTTACACACAGCTTCCCCATGTCCTTTCAGTCAGTATGCGATGAACAGCACTTTTTGACATGTCTACCATATCTGCTAGCTTGCACATTTTCAATCAGTGGTCATCAAATACTTTGTGTGTGTTATGGTGTAGTCACCTCATTTGGTCAACCACTGTGATGATCATCTTGGTAGCACATATAGCCTCGTTTAATCTCTGCCAACCAAAATTTTATGTTGTATTTGAAGGAGCAGCCCCCCACCTTCCAATCTCTCCAGAGTAGAATCTAGTTCTGGTCTGATATTGGTTGGACTAAATCAAAGTATCATATCATATAACGATAACCAATTTTTGCCGTGTTTACAAATTTGCCGAGAGCTTTCACTGTTGGCGTATTCCAAAGAAATACTAAACAATGTAGCATCACCAAACTTCAAATTGAAGCTCTACAAGTTGATACTTCCTACCACAGTCAATCTTTTCAAACAACCACCATCATATATGCATCAAGTTGGGTATTGGGACAAATGAAAGAGAAATCAGTAATCAAATGATGTTAAAAGCCAAGACAATTGTTTTTGTAAATAAAACTCAAAGTTCTACTTTGACACCTGATATGTTACCTTAGCAGCTAATCTGGTGGATTAAACATGAATGATCAAATTTTCTCTCTTAATGGTGAAATATTGTAACTTATTATCTGTTACAGTGAATAATGTGGGGAGACAATACACATATCCCATGTACCTAACGGAAGTACCAGAGCAAGAATTATGGGATATTGTCAATATAAATATAGGTGCTACAACTATGATGACAAGACTGGTGCTTCCACAGATGCAGCAAAGGCGGCGTGGAGCTATTGTCAATGTTTCATCAGGTTCTGAGTTGCAGCCTCTTCCACTAATGACTGTTTATGCAGCATCAAAGGTAATGTATTCTGAAATTACCCATAATGATTAAACAGTGTAAAAAATCTTAACGAGGCAGGACTGAAACTATAAATTAGTGCAAAACTAATTTATTCAGATTACACCACCAAGAAACTCAAATATACTGACAAAAAAAAAAAAAAAAAAAAAAAAAATCTGAACAAGAGATTGTTATTATGAACCAATTATGGTGGACTGGCTGTTTTTTTCCCTCTGCCACCCCTGAGAGGAACATTTATATGTGGGTAGGACCTCAATGTCAAGTGAGCAGTAGATCAATTCAATAATACACCAGCTGGTTATGTACAATATTTACATTTATCCAGGTAAGTACATAATAATCATGTTAACAACACATTAGGCCTTCCATTCCCTTATTCCAACCAGGTCAGTTATCCTTGCGACTAATGTCAGAGACTAACAATTCTTCCTTAACTTCCTATTAGCCTGTACCACCTCCATTAGTTATCAGCATCTAAGCAGGTTCCTTTGCACCTGTATTTATTGTGATGATGCCATGTCTAATCTTCTGCAACTGTTGTCGTCGATGCGGTCACCGGCTGCCATCTTCTGTTCCCACCGGCGGTGCTGTCTCGTCCTTCTGGCAGTTCGTGGCCCCCAGCCACTCGGATCAACCACTCTTCACTCTCGCTGTCCAGTTTTGATCATCGCTCCCCCCCACTCCATTTTATCTTGTAGGGAGATATACTAGCCAATTGCTTTGCCCATTGATGTGGTCATCCCTGTCTGAATTGTGTTGTGATTTGTAAGCAATTGCTGACTCTTCTGACCTACTCCGCAGATCGCTTCCTTCTGAGCTTGCAAATTCCTTGTGCTGAGTACTTTGTGAAATCTTATACATCCCAATAATTCTCTAAAAACCTTGGTCCAGCACACCTAACTTCCCCTGGAATGTTTTGGCTCCACTCCAACCAAATGTGAATCTAAGTTACAAGTTTGTGTTAATATAATTTTTCCAGACAATAGTTTCCTTTACAATCCTTTTTTTCCACTTTACAGGCGTTGATGCTATGTGTGCTATGGATACAATTGTCTTTAGTGTGTTGTTGCAAGGGTTGCATGTCTTCTTGTCATACAAACTTGCTGTCCATCGTAGCTGCTGTAGTTCTGCTCCACTCGCATCTTTACTACCGCCGTATATCAGCTCAGTGTCTGGCCATTGCAGTGCATCAGCGAGGCCACCCATGGCGTTTGCTGGTTTGGCGAAGGCAGTCCTGTCTCTCCGCTTCCACGACGCCAACCTTCTACTACCTGTCGACACACTCAAATCCTTTTGTTACACAATGTTTACCCGCAGTAGCCAATTTCCTTCTAGCGACTGATTCTGAGGCCTCCTATCAAGTTCGTGGTTTAATTAATACAATAATTAAGTAGTCCACAATAAAGTTCAATTTAACATTTGTTTTATTTGCATAGAAACACGACGCAACGATACTGTTTGCATGCATTCATACAATCCAGAGATAGCATACAACACTTCTTCCACAGACAATACAGTTCTCGGCCGTCGAAAACTGAGTTGGTGAAAAACTTTGCTGAAAAACTGTTTCTCTGTATCGGATGATCGCTTTATATAAGCTACAGCGAAATTTCTAGAAACCTTCAAAAGCTTCCAACAGATAATTCTCAAATATTAACAATACTTAAACAATTGAAACATATTAAAAACAATCAGAATTAATACATGATAATTTACCATCATTACAAAATGGTCAGAAATGGAAATTAAAGATACTTAAACACAAAATTATTCACAGAAATCATTTTAAACTTTAGCAAATTGTTCTTTAGACATAGTAACATGCCTTAATACTTTGAATTATGAACATTTAAGCAACTCTCTTGCACAATTCTGTTCTTAAACATATTAAATGGCCTTTAAATAATTTCTTTTCATAAAACAAAGTCTATATACCTTGATTTACAGGAAATTGGAAAACAAACCTACCAGATCATTTTCAACCAAACTCTAGCTTACGACAAACGATTCACAAAATACAATTCCATTTAATTTTAGGTTTGAGGGCTGTTACAAACTCTTCAGACTGCTGTTGTGGCGATGTCGTTTCTCCCATCCACTGTTTCAGTTTTCCATCTGAAAAACTTATTTGAGCATCTTCTATAACAATCACATTTCCATATAATGCACATTAAAATTCGTCTCCTCCATCAACATCGAAGATACTGTTTCTTTAAGAGTAATATTCTCCTTCCATCATATACAATTTCTGATATCTGTTTCCTTTCACAAATAATAGCAAACCCTTTAGACATCCACACATAACACTTATTTTGTTATTAACACATCACTTTTAGTGTCCGTAGTGCTTAGCAAATTAATTCTTTCCTTATTGCAAGTTGCCAATCTGCAGCATATTTTTGCCTTGGTTTTAAATATGTCACAATATATTCTGCCTGTGGTATTCCCTGCTGTTAGATTGTCTCTTGACTCTGGACTTCTGCTGTGATAAGTGATCGAATTGTCTCACAGCGTTTTGTTGTGTTAGCATAAGCCCTGCATAATGGTTTGTGACCTACGAAAACTCCTATACACAGCGTCTGTCCAGCCAAGCAGTGTGTCACTCTAGTTGCCATCTCACTGTAATGCCTGTGTCTGCATTCTTGCCATAAACTCTTTTCTTGCACATGCTAGTAAAGCCGCTTGGCAGGGTACTCACGAACTGTGGTAGATAAAATCTTTTATTCTCATTTTCACTGTATTGATTGACTGTATCCGCTCTCCCATACAACGGTGCCTCACTATTTATTTTCTGATCCTGCAACTTCTAGTAGCCTCTGTTTTTCTTTCATATTATTTACTCTTGCATTAATCTCTCACCTTCTCTCTTTCAGATCCTTCTGTTACTTTTTAATCATTACCAATGGCGATTTCCACTTGTTTCCGGTACCTTTTACTATTTCATCTTTTGGCGCTTCACATTCTTTCTTCAGTAACACTGGCGAACTCCGCTTGGCTACACTTTTTTGTATTATTTCCTTTTTTGCTGCCTCTTCACTTTCTTTCTTCAGATTCTTAAGTAACACTGGCGAACTCCTCTCAAATTTGATTTCTTGTATTATTTCTTCTTGAAGCAGTCCTTTAGTTTCTTTATTTAAATCCTTTATTAAGAATAATACATTCCACTTGCTGCTGCTACTTTCTATTATTTTTTTATGCCTCCAACGACTCTTCAATTGCTTTCTGGGTATTTTTTTCTCATTTCTCATTTTCTCTCTTCCCTACATCTCCAGCCTTTATTTGTACTTCCTGTTGCACTGTCTTATTATGTTGCAACATATCTACTTCACCAATGGAAGACATCTTGATACGCTGCACATAACTCTATCGCCGCTGGCTTTTCCTGTTCTATCAAATGACACCATAATATGCTGCACATTTGTCTTGTGCACTGTATTTCTCTGCCCCTACTCTTTGGGTAGTCAAAATTGATCTTTCTTCACTCTTTATGCGAATTGAACATCCTTGTACACGCATGATGCCATTTGTTATTTTACAATGCTGATTTTCTTTTACACCATCTGCTCTGAGAAGCAGCACCTCTGCACTTGAGTCCAAAAGTACATTACGTGGGCTGTATTTGCTTTCTTCACATTCTAACTCAATGTAATCATTTTTGTTGCTACTGTTACCATCACTCTTTTCCAATCCCTGTACTTGCTCTATCCATGGACATGTATTACACTCACTTGTGTGGTGCCCCCATTTTAGACATTAACTGCAATACCTTGCTTTTTTCCATTCATCTTCTCGCCTTCTGTTTGTTTTTGCTTTTCCTGCCATGCAGTGACTGCTTGTGCTATTACATCATTCCACCATTGTTTTTTCATCATGATCTCCTTTCTCATAATGCTGACACCTCTGTCCTGGCTCTGTGGTAACTCCTTGAACAATCCTTCAGCTCCCTGCATTCCAATATTCCTTTCTTCTTCCTCTTCTACTCATTTCTCCATTCCACCTTCAATTATTTCCCTGGTGCTGCCGTTTCTCTTTGGCCAACATAATTTCTGTTTCTTCCGCAAGAGCAATTTCCACAATTTCAGTTAGTGGTAGTTCTGTTCCTTAGGCTCTGAATACTGTAATAATTTTTTCATCGACTAACTCTCGGACGAATGCTGCGCGTGCAAGGGTATGTATTAATTTCAAGGCGCCTGCTAATTAACTCCCTTTTAAATATCTCTTGGTTATTTTCCGGAATTCATGTACCAAGCCGAGCAAGCGACTGGCACAATCTGTGACAGATTCTCCTGCTCTCAGCAGACTTGCAAACATAATTATTGCATAACTAGCTTCGAGCCTATAAAAAATGATGGTTTGAATGCAATATTCTGGCAGTTGAATTTTTTGCAGTTGGTTAACTAAACGGAATTGTTATTACATAATGCTAATGGCCTTGATTTTGTAATGTGCTCCATATTTCATTTGCAATTCGCAAAGCAATACGGTAGTAACTTCTACTGAATTAATGAAGACGGAAGGATAGAACCAATAAAATTTAAAACAAATTATGAATCCCAAAAACTTTTGCTATCCATGCAATATCAGTTTTAGTCCTGGTCCAGGCACAATTCAGGACGGTACAAATGGAACTACCTTCACCCGCATTAATTAATACCTTTAGTAACATGGCGCTTAGGGAGCCAGTTTAAATGGTTTGTAAAACTGATTTCAGAGTGAATTATGCTGTAACAAAATGTGTCAGTTGCGATTCTTGTCACCTTAACCACAACCTCCAATAATATTACATTTGAAAATCATAGCTCCTATTACCCTCATATGAATAACGACGGGCATCACTTATGGTGGTATTCAGAATTTATTCCAGAAAAACGAATAACGATAATTTTTAATGATATTTTCTTGATATGAGTACCATACTGTGGTTAGATAATCAGAGTATTTGACTATGATTTATTTAAATAAATGCATTTTACTTTAAATGCCAGAAAGTATAATATCAAAAACGGATAAATTTATTTGAATGATACAATCATGATTCGTACATTTCATGTAAACTTTCTCTGAGTTTTTAATAAACTTCAGTGTTTATCTCCTGCCAAAAAAATGTGTAGCTTACGTTTTAACCTAATTTTTATAACTGATACAGATAATATAACACAAACATGGAATGCTCTTCTCCTTGCATAAATTTCTGCATCTAGATGTCATAAATAGATAAAAAGCAATGTGTTAATTTAAACAAATGTATCAATTGTAACTTTGTAACTTATAATTGCCTCGCATTAATTTCTTTTATGCCTGCTCTTGGTATGTTTATGCAGTTACTTCCAAAACAGAATATTGCATTTTATCTGGCAACCCAGTTATGTTATAAGAGAGACCATGAGAAATTAAAGATTACTTTCATTAGCGACATGTTATTGAAAAGTAGTCGTAGTTCCACGTTTTTTCCACATTTTTTAATAATAAAATGCTAACAAAAGCAAACTTAATGTCTGTATTATGGCAATTAATTTCATAGCAGTTGCGTATGTATTAAGCTGTGTAAATAATTTCTAATATCTTTGCTCGCCATTATTTGCTGCAAGAATATAGTTGTTTCAGATCACTTATACATAGTCATATCCATGATGGTAAACTTAAATCTCCTTTAATAGCTAACACGTTTATCAAAAACTAAGGGTATCAGCCACAATGGTACAAGGAATTTATTCTGGAACAGCTTCTAAGGAAAGACGAATACGAATCATTTTTAATGATATTTTTCGTGATATCAGTACTCTGGTAAGATTATCAGAGTATTTGGCTAGGATTTTTTTGAAATAAATACATTTTACTTTAAATGACGGAGACTATAATTTCGAAAACAGATAACTGTTGTTTATTTGACAGATACATTTTGCGATTATGTACGTTTCTCTGAGTTTTTAATAAACTTCATTGTTTCTTATCGTCTGCCAAAAAAATTCTTAGATTATGGTTTAACCTAGTGCTTATAACTGATACAGATAAAAGAGCGTAAATATTGAATACCCTTCTCCTTACATGAATTTGTGCAGTTAGTTGCTGTAAATAAACAAAAAGTAACATGACGGAACGAATGCAATATGGTGGCTGTTGATTGGCGAGTGAAGGCTGGCACATGACCATTCTCTAGCCAATAGCTATAGACCACGTGCACAGTTTCCAGATTAGCATTTTATATAAGAGGATGATCCACCGTGCGCTTAGATATGTAATTCTCCACTAGTAGTGCTTGCAAGTCCTTCCAATCTTTTACTTTTCTGCGTACTTAAATTCGCTGTCTCTCTTGACCTCCAATACAGATCTTTATAAATTTTAGAAGGATTTTGTGATCTTCATCACTGACAAGACTGAAAGCTGTGTTGCAGTTATTTAAAAATTCATCCAAGGCTCCTTTCTCACCACAAAAGGAATTAGCATTAATACTTCTGAGAAGCTCACTTGCGATTTCTCTCTGTTTACTACATTTCCGCCTTTCGCGGTGTTTCCCACACTGGTCGACATTGCTGCAATGTATTCACGTTTCTGCTGAGTTGCTGTAGTGCCGACAGAGTCCTTTCACTGCTGTCATCAATTCTGCAATTGCTGTGGTGTGTTGTGCTGATTCTGCAAACTACTTCTGCTTACTTCTATGCCAACATGCCTCACCCATTTCTGTAACACTCTATTTATGGGCGGTACTTTCTGCCATTTTTTTTTTCTATTTTACTCTCATTAGTCACAAATTTATTGTGAAGACACCATATCTCATCCTCTGCAGCTGTTGTTGGTGACAAAATCCCCGCCTTCCATCTTCTGCTCTCACTGGCATCATCATCTCATCCTTCTTGCAGTTTGTGGCTCCTGGTCGCTCGGATCGACCTCTCTTCGCTCTTGCTGTCCAGTTTTGATCATCACTCCCCTCCCCCCCACCCCACTGTATCTGGTGGGGAGATCTACTAGCCAATCGTTTTGGCCATTGATGTGGTCATCCCTGTCTGAATTGCGTCGTGATTCACAAGTATTTGCTGACTCTTCTGACCTACTCTGCAGGTCACTGACTTTTGAGCTTACACATTCCTTGTGCCGCAACTGTTTACAACTGCTGTCACAACTGACCTAGCTTGTTGTAGTACTTTGTAAAATCTTATACATCCCAATAATTCTCAAAAAAACCTGGGTCCACTACACTCTCTTTTACAAAAATATTGTCTTATCTGTATACGGTATCCATGCATTTATAAAATTGAAGAAACAATCCTTACTACAGTGGAAAGATTACAATATTGAATGAGAATATTCAATGCAAATGCATCAAATCAAGATGTGAGAAATTGTTCTGCAATGCTTCCTTCATTATTGCAGTTAGATCAAAATTAATGTTGTTGGAGCCATCGCTCAATCATTTCTCACACATGTTAAACTGATGATAGTGCTATCCAGGATAACACAATAGCATCTTTAAGAACACGTTGAATTAATACTGTAGCTTGGAGATGTATATTCTCATGTTCAAACAATTTATGACCACATTTAAATTCAGCAGCCAAATGAAAGAAAATACTCCTTATAAACCATTACCAACTTTGGATGAATTTCCTTCGGTGACAAACCATCCAAAATGAAGAATTTCATGACGGCATGATATTCCAGTATATCAATTTCAATTAGACTCACCATGTCTACTTTAAAAAGCCGTATAAAGAAAACTACTTGACATTCATTACTGCAACACATGAACCAACACCACAAAAAAAGGCATTACTAGCAATGCAATATCTGTGCCAGGACGAGAATTTTTCACTTTATCCTTGTATATAAAAATAAAAATGAATCATCAAATGCTTCTAATGCACACTATGATTGAAATGATTGTTTTGTTGCAAAAATTGATTAAAATCTGCCAAAATAATAGCGCTAAAGGGTAATTAAAATTGTTATGACAAATTAAAGTGCATATCTTAAATAAAATGTTTGGAGAGTGAAACATTTCTTCTCTGTGAGTAGGAGGTAAAAAAAAAACCTTTATCCATATTTGTCCCTTTGCTTGTTCAGACATTTCTAAATAATGATAAAATACAAGGACACAGCTGTACTTTATACTCTAGGACACTTTATTGGAATCCTTGCAACACTGCAAGAAATGTATGTTTTCCAAAGGATATTTTATAAGCTTTTTGAGTTGCAGACCACCAAGTAGGTAACAGATTTTCTCAACCAAATGTGTGATACTGTTTTTTTCTTTTTTTGCTTCTGGCTTTATGCCTTGTTGATGTCGAGGATATTAGAGGTTGGAAAGGACTGATGGCGAGGAACAGGAAGGAATTCAACCACTGCTTTTTGAAGGAACCATCCCAGCATTTGCCTGGAGTGATTTGGGGAAACAAAGGGAAACTCAAATCTCGATGGCCACATGTGTATTTGAAACCACATCCACCAGAATACGAGGCCAGAGAGTTACTGCTCACTCACCACTCTTGGAGATACTGTTTGAACAAGACCTCACAGATACTGATGTTTCAAATAACTTTACACAAAAATTAATGATAAGAAATAAAAATAATGATTATATGATCAGTTTCAATCTCTAGGTATCATTTACATTATGATTGCTCATTAGTAAAAATTCTCTTTAAAGATCAGAATTTAGTGGACAACTGTTGTTAGCTGAACTATTTAGTACACAGAAGACAGTGAACATTTCACACCTAAAATCTGTGTATTTGTCCTGCCAACTAGAACAGAATGTGTATCCTGTCGCGAACGGAGCGGCTCATCCGCGAGATTGCATGGGTTCTATCAACGAGGACTGCTGTCGACTCCGTTTCAGTCGGCATATGCATAAATTTGTTGATAGACAACTAGTGGTTTAGTTTACTCCTACAGTCAAGCTAAACTGATCGAAGTAGGTAATACACCTATTACTTGCTATTTAAGACAAGAAACTAGGTTACAGTTAAGCAACTGTCTGTTTGCTAGTGCGGCTTAACTAGACATGTTACTTACTGGAGGAAACGGCTCACTATTGAATGCTAATACTTTAATTCTTAACTAATGACAAGGTATTCTTGAAGGAAAACACACCTATTCAGTAAACTCTATATTTATTCTATCACTTGATAAAAACATATGACATTACATAGATCACAAACGACTGAAATCATGGCACGACACATATACTCCTTTACGATGATCTAAGTGGTACACAACATCTATCCATTGAAATGAGTGACTTGAATGACTGACTATAAATCTTTAAGCAACAAGCGTAGGAATATCAGATGGTTCGGTGTTACCTTAATTCTTGTAGATGTTTCTCGAGTCGAAGATGGTGTTAGACTCCACGTTCAACTAGCTACAGCGTATCGTCTGCTACCATTAGCAGTGGAAGGGGCATCTCGCCCTATAATTGGCTAGACCCTTCACGTGGTTACTTTTAGAGTTCATAAGTGGCTCTCAGCTGTGTTAAACTGTCCACAGGGTGGGGGCGGCAAATCCCACGCACTCAATGCTTACTAAAGGAAACTTGTGACATTCGAAGTTCCTAGGCTATGCAAGTGAACTTTCAGCTCTCAACCTTGAAGCTTCCTGTCCGGCCGACTGGGGAACCTGGCTCGCTCACCAAGGCCCACAGCTCGCAAGCTCAATAAAGATAAATGAAATATAATAAATATTACTTTCCTCTCTGATTGATAATCCAAAATTAGTGCCGTCGCTACAAGCCCTTTGAAAATATAAATTATAAGTTAAGACATGGAATGAATGAACAAATGCTTACCAGATCTGCTTTTCAGGTAACTACGTACCATTGCAGTAAGTGATTTTCTCTGTATAATAATTTGCATGAACCATTGTTTGTTACTGATGGAATCTGCTCACATCAAATATAATTTTCTGTACCAATCTTATTTATGATTTCCTGAGTTAAATATTATGTACAATTACAATTTTTACAGGTGTTTGTAAAAAGCTTTTCTGATGCTCTGCGGTATGAGTACAGTCAATATGGAATTACAATTCAGCACCTAACACCATTATTTGTCAATACAAAGATGAACGCTTTTAGCCATAGACTGCAGTCAACAAATGTGTTTGTGCCAGATGCAACAACTTATGCCCGTAATGCAGTTACTACTCTAGGCAAAATGAATAATACAACAGGTTACTGGGCGCACAGCATACAAGTAGGTTATGAGTGTTTTTACAACTATAGTTTAAGTATGTGTATCAAAAATGTAGAGTAGAAGTATAAGATATGTTTGAATTTTTCAGTACTTCCTAACATTGATACCTCCTGTATGGATTCGAACATACATAGGAGGACAGATGAACAAAACATTTCGTGCAGATTATTTCAACGCATTACCAATGGGACCTGCAAAACCATGATGCATCTTTGTGTGATATGTCCCATAAAAATTATATGACATATCACCAAGTGTTTCAAAAATGTGACTCTTCTGCCTCTTAAAAATCTTTCCTAAATCTGTGTGTGTGTGTGATAATAAATTGTATTTGATGATCCACATGTACTAATATAAGAGCAAATATTTTCATAAAGCTCAGTTACTGACTGCAGTAAAAACTATGTACATGAACTAATGTACACTGAATACAAATTATGTAATTAATTTTTTTTTAAAAACTAGAATAATTTTAAAAGGCACTTTATTTGTACTGCAAGTACAAACTCTCATGTAAAAATAGTAATAAATTTTATATAACTAATAAATGCAAACCAGTCTTTTTTTTTGCCATTTCATAGTTGTATCACTGATATATTCAAACTCTAGCACATTTACAAATTTAAGTAACTTTTAAGTTAGATACAACTGAAGATCATCCATTCATTTCACCAGTTCAGTGCATAAACTTTTCACTATGGGTCACATGATTGTTACCTGGAACATTAAGATTACAATCAATACACCATACCACATATTCAATTATTGATTTCCTCAACTTTCTGGGTTTTTATAGTCACTTTATAAATGATACCTTTATAACAACAGAAATACAATTTTATACATATTACAGAGAAATAAGCAGAAACTTTTATCAGATAATTTCCTACATTACTATATACAACTGAGGGTTGGAAAAATTATATTTTTTTTTTCAATAAGGAAATTCTGACTAAAAAAATAAATAAATAAAAATACAATGCCTCTTATACTATTGTTAATGTATATGCCGACTGAAATTTTCCTTTTAAATATCCAGTAGTATTACATTATAAATATTAAAAATGGCAAACTATAACTTACTGCTTCTGATTCATTATAAATCAGCATTTGCAGAGAAGTAATTGTTTGTATGATAGGCAATAAATGTCCACATCCATTTTGGAACCCACAAAGTAAGAGCAATCTAAAACAGAACAGAAATCAAGTAACATGTATGTTTACAAGAATAATATTTAATTTTTTTTGCTAGCATGATGGCCATTGTACCTAATCAGTTAAAAATGTGCTTGTTGAAAACAGTTGCTACTACCTGATATAGTAAAAATCTATAGGAAGAAAAACAAATTCATTATAGTTAAATTCCTATGCAAAAACTCAAGCAAAATAAATAGTAAATTTATATTTTGTCGTATTTCTTCTCTTGGTAGAGCACACTAATGCTCGCGGATAGTGGGATTTAGTACATTTTACAAAAATGTTTGAAGCAGCAAATTCTGCTGACACGGTCGCCAGTGATTCAGCTTATTAACACACTTTACCGTGTCAAGAAGAATCACACAAAAAAAGAATAACAAATTAACTTTTGTAAGTTTAATAGAGTTCAAAATCTTTACCCATACTAGTCGTGATCATATATTTCATCGGACTTCTATATATATATGTACCCAAAGGTTGCAGAATCCTTAGTTAAAATGGTTCACATTAACAATCCTTTATAAATCACACTCGCATTTTCACAACTCTAACCGAAAATAGTTCAACATTAAAAAAAAAAGGGAGTTCGAGAAAAACTAGCACATGGGTGGCGTGCCCGATGAGCTCGGCTGCCCCAGGAAGACTAGTGGGTGCCACATGTTGGGTTCGTGGGCATTTTTAATTGACTTCCGGTAGCCGGCATGCACTCCGGGGTCTTCCACGGTACTCCCACATACCGGCGGGAAATTTAACATCCACTCGGCCGTATTCCAAATAGCACAGCCGGTTCTTGATCTCCCGGTCCACCGGCTTTGGAAGCAGCCTCTATCATATGGCTATTCTACAATTTTCAGTAGTGTATTACTTGCAATGTGTATATACAAGGGTAAGTCAAAAAATAAGTCACAAAACAAGATAGAGGCAATAATACTCAAAGTAACTTCCTGAAGTTTATTTCACTTTTCTAGATATTCACTCTGTATGTTCCGACATTTATCCCATCTCGTTAGTCCTCAAAAGCCAGTAGGAAAAAAGTATTTGGCTGCTGTTGCGTCCAACAAGTAACCGCTTTGACTACATCATCATTTTCGAAATTTGGCCACTCAAATGAGATTTTAGCAGCCCGCACAGACAAAAATCACCGGGGGCTAACCGGGATTGTACAGTAGATGTTCCAAGCATTCCCAATGAAATGTTTGCAACAGCTCTAGAGTTTGTCTTGCTGTGTGAGGGCGGAGATTGTCATTGAGAAGAATCGCACACGCCGTCAGGAGTCCAGATCGTTTGCAGCAAATGGCCTGTTGGAGTTCTTGCAGAGTGTTGCAATACAATTCAGCATTTATCACCATGAGGTTGGAATTTCAACAGCATGATGCCTTGCGTGTCCCAAAACATAAGTGAACTAAACCTAGCGGGCTGATGGAATCGTCTTGAAGTTTTTTTTTGTTGGGGCTGCGCGATGTTTCCATTCCATGAAGGTTTGGCTTCCGGTTGAAAGTGGTGAACCCAAGGCTCATCCCATGAGGTCCCCTCCTTCCTCAGTATACTGAGTGAGATGCTGCAAGGATAGAAGCATTCCTTTCAATTTGTGTTTCTCAGATAACTGGCGGGGCACCAATCTTCCACAAACTTTGCACTATTTCAGCTGCTCATGGATGATGATGTAAGCAGTTCTATGTGACCCTGTCATAATGAATGATTTGTTTCAAATGCTGCACTGTGGTTTCAGTTGACACATCCACAAGACGCCAGTTTGCTTCTGACCTATGATGTTTCCCCTTCCCGTGTTAAACTTTGAAATCCAATTAAACACAGCTTTTGGTGATAAACATTTCTCACCATATATGGGACACATTTCGCTTTGCACTTCTTCCATCGACAGGCCTTTTGCCCATAAAAAAATGTATAACCACACGCTTTTCCTCTCGCATACACTCCTGCACCACACCCACTGCCTCCTTCTGGCTGCCACCTACTGATCTGGTGCTCACGTGATGTCTTGCACCTGCGACAACAAACATGGATATGCTGCCATCTACCGGCAAAATACACACACGGTATACGGACTTTTCGATTTATTTATTGACTCACCCTCATATAAAAACACTACAGAGCATGAAAATGTGCCATGAGGTGGTACTAATATAGAAAGGGAAGATAAAGAAGCCCCATTACTAGCCATAGTTGAATGAAGGAGGGACTGCGGCAACAAGAAACACTTCAAAAAAACAAAATGTTTTGGGCATAGCCCCAACTTACGATTGTAGAAGATGAAGTACACAGCTTGGTTTCCACAAACACCAGTTATGAATCCACCCATACAATTAGTTATTTATAATAGTACGTAAACCGATTAATAAAAGGCAATAAGACCGAGCAAGTATCATCCTTCAAATACTTGGGCACTGTGATGGATGAGTAGTGTGATTGCAAAAAAAGAAATCAAATCTAGAATAGAACAGGTCAGGAGACAATTTATTAGCATGAAAATTTTTTCATAAGACCGGATCTCCTTTTTTTTTTAACTGCTTTACGTCTCTCAACAGCGAGGTCTTTAGAGACGGGAAAGGATGGGGGCAAGGAATGGGAAGGAATTCGGCCATGGCCTTTTTAAGGAAGCATCCCGGCATTTGCCTGGAGTGATTTGGGAAACCATGGAAAACACAAATCTGGATGCCCGGACGGGGATTCGAACCGCCATCCTCCCGAATGCGAGGCCAGAACGCTATCCGTTACACCACCACGCTCGGTCCCGGATCTCAGAAATTTAGAATGTGAATGATTCACTGCTACGTGTTCTCCATTTTTCTCTATGGATGTGACAGCTAGACCTTACACCAAAATATGGAGAAAAGAATTGAAGCTTCTGAAATATATTTGTATTTTTGTCTCTTCCTCATATCTTGGATGCTGAAAATCTCAAACGAAGAAGTACTTCATCGGTTGAGAAACAAAAAGAACTGCTGCTCACTATAAAGCAAATGAAAACACAAAATCTAGGTCACATTATGAGAGGCGAGGGGCACCAGCTACTGCAACTCATCATTGAAGGGAAGATACAGGGAAAAAGATCTGTTGGAAGGAGTAGGAATTCATGGCTGAAGGACATTTGGAGATGGTACAACTGCACTTCAGAAGAGGCTTTCCATGATTCAATGTCATGTCCAGAGCTAGCTATGTGGACCAACATCCGATAAGAGAAGTTCAAAGTGAAGGTGGTGGGGAAGGTGACAAAAATAATAGTAAAAAAAAATACTAAGAAATATGTAGTCAGTGAAAAAAAATCATAAAATACGTATTATATAAACGAATGAAAATAAATGAATAACATAGACTAGCAAGTGACAGATTTTGCTGGGTGGAATGTTGAAGAGGAAGGTATATCCTGAAATTAAGGCCTGGGGGTTGTCTGGTGTCCAGAATTTCCAACTACAGAGTTTGGATGGGGATGAGGTCTCGGGGAATAATCTGAAGGCTCTGACTGTGAAACAGTTACTACGATCACATGAGTTGGAGCTGGCATGGGCAGCGACCAGATGGTCTAGATTTTGGGAGCAAACTGTTGTTCTGTGACATTCATCCTAATGTACAACTGATTTATGATGGCAAGGCCAATGAGATATGGGAGGTTCCTGGTACAGATAGCAATGCCAATGATAGGTTAGGTTTCACCCAATGAATGCAAATTGCATATTTTGCAAACAGATCTAGTACAAGATAAGGAACTGCGTGGTGGTTTGAAAAGTATGTTATTCAAGTTGGGTGAGGTGTAGTGATAAAGATAATGGGGAGAATGTGATGCAATTCTGGGAAAGATCTGAAAAAATCATAGCCATAGCAAAGAATTTGGTTCAAGAAATCCAGGCCAGGAGAGAACTGGGTGTGAAAGACTGGATAGTGGTTAGTTTTTGGTTGTGTATGGTGGCTGTTTCGAAGTGATGGGCAGATTATAGCTCAGAATATTTGTTTATAGACCAATTCTGGGGGTAATCATGGGCTATAAAGGTTTTGTCAGGATGTTGGATTATTGGGTGAGGAATTTTTGATTGAAGCAGATGTGCCCGCCTCTGATGGCTACGCTGTCAGGAAAGGCTCTCAGGAAAGTTTTTTTGTTTGGTGTGATATGGGTGGCAGCTATCAAAATGTTGTAGGTTTGTGGGTTTGATATGTACTGAGGTTTGTAAGTGGCCATTATGAACAGAGGTGTCTGTCAAGGAAGGTGATTTTGATGTCAGATTAGGATCATATTAAGTTTAGGGACTGTAGGAGTGCTACTGAGGTAGAAATGTCATCTATATATATGAACCACACATTTACTTGTATAGAAATATTGTAAAGAATGTTTTCTCATAATCTGCTGAGGAGAAGTATATCTTATGAGTGTACCATGCTAGTGCCTCATACAAGATGGTAGATGTGGGACTGGAACGAGAAGTATTTAGATGAAAAAAAAGTGAGTCAGTGATGTGAGGAAAGCAGTGCTGGAAGGGGCTATGGGTCACCAACAGAGAGCTTTTTTGTCTTCATGGATCAACACTTGCAACCATTTGTCTACACCCTTCCATCTGTGCCAAAGATATGCACAACTTCCAATAGCATTTGTTTAAAGACCTTTACAGCTCCCATGCCTCTAGCTGCAAACAAATCGAGAATCCCTCACCTGATACTCCAAACAACTTAACACAAGCATCCCCCAGAATCCATAAACAAATATACTTTGCCATACATTATCCTGCATACTAAAACACCCACCACCAACTACAATCTGACTTTTCACAAACTGACAGATGCACAGAAGGGCACTTATACTGATCAGCCAGAACATTATGACTACCTATCTACTATCAATATAAACCTGTCCCAGCGACAGCAGCATCACCTGATGAGGAATGACAACTTGCACTGTGTGTTTGTCTAACTAGCAGTGTCAGTGAGCATGCTATCAGTGTTTAGAACAGGGAAGGCACGCGATCTATCTGAGTTTGACTGACGGCAGATTGTGATGGCCCAGAGGCTGCGCACGATCATTTCGGAAACTGCATGACTTGTCGGGTATTCTAGGAGTGCTGTGGTGAGTGTCTTCAACAAGTGGCGAAACCAAGGTGAAACCACGTCCAAATATTGAGAGGTTGGGCGGCCACCCCTCATTACAGATGCCGTACACTGTAGGCTGGACAGACTGGTAAAACAGGACAGGCGGCGAACTGTGGCAGAACTAACATCAGACTTCAATGCTTGGCAGAGTACAAGTGTGCAGCAACTACGACTGAAATGGGCACGTGACCATCATCATTGGACGTTGGTGCAGTGGCAGAGCACTGCATGGCCTGATGAATCCCGATACTTTTTCATCATGACGATGGGACAGTGTGAATTCGTCGTTTTACAGGGGAACAGCTTCTTGACACCTGTACTGCAGGATGGAGACAAGCTTGTGGCAGCTCAATTATGCTCTGATAAACATTCATGTGGGCATCCATGGGTCCAAGGGCTCTTGTGCAAGGCATCATGATGGCCAGTAAGTATCGTACACCCCTTCATTTAGACTATGTTTCCCAATGGCAGTGGCATTTTTCAACAAGACAATGTGCCATGTAACCAGGCCAGGAGTGTGATGGAGTGGTTCGAAGAACACAGTGGTGAGTTTCAGTTGACGTGCTGGCTCCCCAACTGAACCCAATGGAACACATCTGGGATGTGATTGAACCTGGTGTCAGAGCCCATTGCCCCCATCCCCGGAATTGATTGGAATCAGATGAATTGTGTGTAGATGTGGTGCAAACTCCCTCCAGCGACCTACCAAGGCCTCATTGCTTCCATGCCTGACACATCGCCGCTGTTATCCATGCCAAAAGCGGACATACTGGCTATTAGGTAGGTGGTCATAATTTTCTGGCTGATCAGTATACTTTGAATGGTGCAAAGAAATGTTGACTAGGCTTGTGGGAGGAGATTCCAGATGGATTTTTGGCATCATCACTGGTGGCGAAACCTGGATTTACCAGTTCCGTTCAGAGACTAAATGTCAGATGGTTGTGTGTTCCTAACAATTATCTACTAACAAAACTGAAGTGTCCTGAATGTCAGCAAGGAAATGGTGGCCACTTTTTCTCTCCAAAAGGAGCAAAGTGACACTGCTCAATGGTGGATTACTGTTTGCCTTCCTGAAGTTTTTCATACAGTTGCAGAATGGTGATCAATGACATGACTGCGAGGAATACTCCTCAATCACAACAACATATCTGGTCACACAGCCAACGCCAAAATCCAGTTCCTGGAATCTACAGATCATATTGGTGACTCATGTTCCTTAAAGTCCTGATCTAGATCCATGTGGTTTTCCCTATTCCCAGTGTATAGCAAGTGGTTGTCAATCTCTGAAGAATCTACAAAAGGGAACTTTTAAGATAATGAGTGGCGGGAGTATAAAAAGTGGTTTCTGAGAATGCAGCAATTAAAAAAGAAAAGGCCTCACAGTGGTTTTAAATAAATTAGTTTGGTTGTATTTCAAGACTTTCGTATTGACTCTTGTAGCTGAATCAAAAACATAGTCACAAGGGATGACAGAAGGTAATAAAAATCAAATTAAACATGTAAATAAGTGAAAAAATAAGTAATAACCTATAGTGAATGTTTTTGTAGGATGAATGTCATGAAAGGATGGTAATTCAGTAAAAAGGGGAAGGGACAGAGGATAGATCAGAACCAAGATCTCTAGCTAAGACAGTAAAAACTAACTCAAACACAATTCCACAATACATGTTATAAACTTGATGTAATTTTAAGAGCACAACCAGGAAGAGAATTCTAAATTTGATATAAAAAAAATGTCCTGAGAACAGTGAAGTTCAGTAATCACTTAACATAATAACTCTTGGATAACGATCACAGACACAAATGTATGCATGAGACTCATCACAATCAGCAATACCACACAAAAAAATCTCACTTCTCACATTACCAAACACTACCAATAGAACATAAAAAAGAAAAAATTGGAAAACATGTACTCAATGATCATGCAAACTTACCAAATAAGACCTTATTCATGTTATTAAACAAACACAATTTAGACAAAACAACACTGCATACATGCCAAATTAAAAATGACAAAATATCATCTTTCTGTTTCAATTTTCTTTTGCTCCTCTCACATGCATTCAAATCATAACAAAATGGTAAATCAAAAGGAAGCAGTTAACATTAAGCACTTGCTCACATAAATTAAAAAATTCTGCAAAAAACTTTCCAAACCATGCAAAGTACAATTTCACTGGTAAAAACCAACTGAATAACAAGGAGTACAAGTATTTTATATATTGTCTCAGGGAATTTTTATAGTGAAGTCAAAAAATATAGTGTGTTTCAACGAAACCAGCTTGCTCGCTGAAAGCAAGTACATCTCGCAACATCATTGCAATAGCAAAATGTAATGGATATATACACATATTTATGGACAACAAAATCACTAATGAGAGAAGGTAAAAGCCTGTAACGCGGACCAAAATCAGGTTTCAGTATAAGTGTTAGCCACTAATAATCCCTCAACAAGACAAGAAATATATAAGAACAAACATTCTGTAAAGGTCATTTTGAAAACCATTACTTTCGGGGAATTATAGGAATATTCAGTAGTTGAGCTATTGGCAATTGGCAATCATTGACATGCTGAGCACACTCAGCAGTGACCAGCCAGGAATCTGCTCGCTAGCAGCCAGCGCCTCAGATTGCAGTTCTCTTCCTAATTGTAGGTCAGCTTGAGCAGTACAAGCGATCAAGGAGTGGTCTTTTACTGTCGAGCAGTCAGCAAGAGTAGTTGAGCTACCTGTTAGGGGCCTGCCACCCTCCCATGCATCTCCTATCTGGGGCGACCATCTGCCTAACAATTAACTATTACAGTTTGCATTAAGAGATTGCTACCGTATGAGGGCTTAGATAAACTGGCAACACTTAGAATCCACTTTGTGGCATGTTATAAACTGTATTACTCAATCTTCGAGGCCAATAAACTGGTTCAATTGCATGGCTCATCTTCCTTCATGTAGAAAGAACTTAACTCAATTTCTAACCTTCGGTCTGTGGCCATCAATCCACAGTGGTGTTTTGTCAGCACACCTATCCACACATGCCTGCTAGCCTTGGCCAAACAGCCCCTGACAATTCCCTAATAACAAATGCACAGTCATTATTTGAATAATGGTTATTATTTTAACACTGAAGTGTGTAGAATTTGCCTGCAGCAGTAATGCATTAGTATTATAACAAAAGCCTACAGTACTCTACTGCATTTTAGAAGTGTCTGGTTGTGCATAACGCTCATGCTATCAACATCCCATCACACAGCTATATGCTTACTGCTGTGAGACTGCACTAAAACAAGCAGTGAGAAATACAGTGGACCAACAGGCAAGTTCAAAAGGTGAGGAAAATTGAATACAGCTATGACAGGTAATCTCTCTCTCTCAAGGTATCCACTAACTTACAGTTCTCCTGCAGGCCCTGAACTAAAGGTCACATCATCAGGCGATGGTCCATGAAGGCCACACATTAATTCAGTCCATGTCAAAGAGGCAATCTTGAGGTACTCGCCTCACAGATTGTGGCTTACAGTTGACCTCAAAATTACCCACTCACATACAGGTCACCAGCAAATCATCGCTTCACTCACAATTTTACCATAAAACAAAGACTGTTGCTGCAGCGAAAAATGTTGAAAAAAAATGATAATAAATAAAAATAGAAATTAGTTATTAGCTTTAGATGTTAGTGCTACTGGAAAAGCCAGGAAGGCAGACAAGGCAATTCTGGATGAAAGATTTACTTCTCAAAAGACAAAAATCATCGCACATGTACCTTATTAAAGAACTGCGAAAATCTGGTACAGATGACTTGAGAGATTATTTTAAAGGCTGTATATTGCCAAGTAGAGCAAAGGCCACATAAATAAACAGAAAAGAGAAGATTTTCTTTGTATGGAAGATAAGTCATTAGAAAAGTTATTAAAATTGGTTATATATGCAAGAAAAATACAAAAATGGAAAGGGCAATCAGTGGAGAGCAGTACCTTGAGGTGACAGACTGCAGGTGAACTTTGGGTAAATAAAACACCACACACAGCAGATTTTCTGCTTGACAGTGGTGCCCCCCCCCTCCCACAAACACAAACACACACACACACACACACACACCAATGGCCTTAATTACTGTATTTACTTCTCACTGTAAACATCACACAAATGATCATTCAAGAAGTCAACAGTAAAAAAATGTACTTTTTTCTATCTGCCACACAAAATAATTTGAAAATCTCTGCAGCAAAAATGAATGACTACTAATGATGGAAAGATATTAGGTAAATTTGTAACCTTTGCTATTGCATTGATTTGTTGTAAATTAAGACTATCAAAAATTCAACTACCCTTCTCATTTATGCTTTAAGAGACTGCAGACTCAAAAATGTTCTAATACATAAAAAAAGAACATCCATACTCCGTCTTTCGCCCATAATGGACTATTTTATAAAATCTGCAGCATTCATGCACATTTGGATGTCCATGGCAATTACTTGATAAATGTAAAAGTTACTAAGGCACTTCATTCTTATACCACATTCTTTGAACTCTGAATATCATTTCTTACCACTAGACATCCCCCAGCCTAAGATACTTCCATTTTCACTTCTTGCTTTCATTCTGCCAGTATTTTCCATACCTCCATACCCATTGCTTATACCCGCTTTGATTTCAAACCCCACAGCTTCTCCCATCCACCCACCTGATCCTTGCACAATGTCTGTGCTTAGGTTAGTTTGCAGTCAAATAATGGTTGATTATTTTCTTCTGAATTAGGGTTTTGCCAGAAAACGTAAGTTCCATGCACAAATTATATATCTATGTTCACTTCCATTGTGCCACTATCTGTAGTAAGTGAACCATGAATTTGTTAATATTTTAAGTTGCCATTCAAAGTTCACCATAGGGAAATATGGAGTTAAGTAATAATAATAATTAGTACTTTTTTCCAATCTGATATAATGCACTGACATAAAAAAATGAAACCATTCCTTTTACTGAAAACTATGTTTTCACTAATTTGTCCTGAGAGGGAAGAATGGCATTTAGTTTGTTTTAATACAGGATTAGACATTTTAAAGCAACTCACCATCAAATCATGCAACCAATAGCCTGATGTGCGATCTGCGACTCCTAAAGTTTTTACAGCATGCTTGGCATATGTTTGAGCAGTTGGCACAAAGATTGAGCGTTTTAAGTACTTGCTGTAGGCCACCATTCGTGTATTCACATACCATGGTATCAGTGTTTGAACAAATATATTATTTTTCTTGCATTCATACTGCAATGCTTGGGACCAATAATCAATGTATGCCTAAAGAAAAATAATCTTTTAAACTAAAGATATAATACAAAGGCTTTGACAAAGAAGAATGAATACAAGTACTGCTTCTTACAGAAAAAAATTACCTTTGTTGCAGAATATACAGAAAGCAGAGGTATTGGATGTAGACCAGCAGCTGAGGCCATATTTACAATTGCTCCTTTCTTTTTAAGAATCATTTTAGGCAATACAATTTTAGTCAGTATAGTGCACGCAACTATGTTGACATTAATGTGAGACTGGAGACTTCTTTCACTCATCTCATGGAAAAACATGGGCTTCTCTGATATTACACCCACATTATTAACTGAAAATATGAATTAATCACATTTATGAAACCTGTAAGTATGCTAGGTTGAAATAAAAAGCTGGCAGAAAGAAACAAAATATCTCAAGTTAGCACTTAACCATGTGAGAAATAGTTTTTCCTTCTTCTTCTTTTTTGCTTATGGCTTTACACCACATCAAGGTCATTAGAGGTAAGAAAGGATGTGACACAGGGAACAAGAAAGAATTCTTCCATGGCATGCGAAGGAACTATCTCGCCATTAACCGGGAGTCATTTTTAGGAAACCATGGAAAACCGAAATCCGGATGGGGATTCAAACCCACGTCCTCTTGAATATGAGGCCAGATTGTGTTACTGCTCACCAAGAAATAAAATAAAGAAAATTACTAAGTTGAGGTGTGCTTGTGTGATAAAAATATCCATGAGAAACAGCTTGTGGAAAATTATTAAATGCAAGCTAAATAAAAGGGCAAATAATAACCCAATGTTTACTGTACATAATAGAGGATAAAATAGCAGATACTGATCCTTGTTCATAATACTGTCATTACCTCTTGTGTAAATTACCAAAAATCCCTAAGATGGATAAAGTCAAATGGCAGCTAGCTGATTTACTGATTTTTTAGTTCCAAATGTATACAGAAAATTTTTGAAGTGGTCCTTTCATTTCTCAGCAGACCTGTAAATTGCCAAATTTTTAATATACATTATAACTACATTTTCTTTTCTACTTGTTAGCTGCTCCACTTCCTTCCATTAATTATTTGCCTCCATATGTATTCAACTGCCTCACTTTTTAAGTCTCTGCTTATATTGGATATTGACTTATCTGACTTGGCTAGATTTTAAATTTATTCACATGTTAGTTATTTCTTTTGTTCTTATGCCAGGCAAAAACCTCAAATGTCCATCATTTCCAAGTAAGTCAGATTTTTAGTCATACATTTGTAAACAAAAATTCACTGTTATAAATTACTTTAAATCAAGTAATAAATATAGAATGATGATGATTTAAATTTAAAAGCCAAGCAAAATGGTATTTTGTGGAGAGATAATGTAAAGGTAAAAATGAATACTTACCTAAAACACCCACATCCACAGTTTCCAGTGCTTCTTGAATATTTTCATACACAGCAAAACCTTCATTGAAGTCAATTAATATTATTCTGGCTTCAACATGAAATCTTTGTCCTACAAAAATAAACAAAAAAAGTAATTTTTAATAACATATTTTATACAAGTAATGCTCTCGGGTGACTAGCCGAGTTATAGAAGTGTTATAATAATCACACAATATTTCGGCACTCTGAATCGTTGGCGCCATCTTCCGGTGAAGTGAGGTCAGGAACATGCGAAGCTGCTGAGCTAGACCAGATTCCCACTGCTAACCTCTGATTGGTCGGCTGTGGAACCAGTCGTAGCAGGGGTCAAATCTCGTTGCGGCTTGAATCGATGCCAAGGTGGAGTTACGGCTAGATTTGATGTCCTTTTTCACATGACATATAGCGGATGGGCTTAAAATCACCGCTCCTTCGAAGAAGATATCCGAAAACAAAGCCTCATATTGAGCCATGCTGCCACGTGATTGGTCAGATTTGTAACCAATGGTAGCCGGGGTCCTGCCTCGTAGTAACTCATCGTTCGGTAGAAGGAAAAGTCAGAAGGCAAAAACTTACCCATAAGCTGATCATTAATGCCTGAGCAACAAATTGCTCGCTTATGTTACTACCGAACTTTCCGTTGATCTGGACGCGCCGTGTAATGCGTCTCGGTCGCGCTGTCGACGTATAGTATTGATGATTGGCGTCCAGGCTTCACTCAGCTGGTACCCGCTGTCGCGGTTGACGAGGTTAGACGCGAGACGAATTTCTACTGCTCCTGTAAGGATGCTATTCCAGAAGCTACCAGTATGCGCCAGTACTCTGGTATTTTCGAAATCAAAACCATGGCCATGTTCTAGACTGTGTTCCGCCACCGCAGACTTTTCTTTCTGCCCCAGACGAACGTGTCGTGCATGTTCTAGACAACGTTGGTGAACACACTGCACCGTCTGGCCAATGTAGCTCTTTCCACACTCGCAACTAATGCTATATACCCCAGGTGTCCGCAAAACAAGGTCATCCTTGGGGGAGCGCAAGATGTTTCTCACCTTCGGTGGTGGCAGGAAAATGGTCTTGATTCCACTTTTTTCTAGAATCCGTCCTATCTTGGACGTTGTGGCGCCAGAGTACGGCAAGAAGGCGAGACGATCAGGTGGCTCTTTCTTGGTGCTGTTGATACTACGTGTCGGCTCTCGGAATGCCTGTCTTATCTGATAATCAGTGTACCCGTTGCATCGAAAGGTCTGACGCAGATGACTCAATTCATCGGGTAGACTGTCCGAATCGCATATCGCTCGCGCCCTATGTACAAGCGTACTGAGTACCGTCTTGCGCTGTGCCGGATGGTGATGGCTACACGCGTTCAGGTATAGGTCTGTGTGCGTAGGTTTTCTGTACACAGAATGTTCTAGAGACCCATCAGGTTTCCTTTCTATTAGAATGTCTAAGAAAGGCAGCCGGCCTTCTTCTTCCACCTCCATCGTAAACTTGATGTTTTCGTTTCTGCTGTTAAGATGATGGAGAAAGGCTTCAAGGTTGTCTCTGCCGTGTTGCCAGACCACAAAGGTATCATCTACGTATCGGAAGAAAGCGGTGGGCTTCATAGGAGCGCTTGCTAGTGCCTTGTCTTCAAAGTTCTCCATGAAGAAATCAGCAATAACTGGCGATAAAGGACTGCCCATGGCCACTCCATCAACCTGTTCGTAATACTCCCCGTCATACAAGAAATACGAGGATTGGAGTGTGTGCCGGAATAACTCCAATATGGCAGGCTCAAAATGCTGTTCCAGTAGACACAGAGTGTCAGTGAGAGGGACCCTAGTGAACAGTGACACCACATCGAAACTCACTAATAAATCATGTTGCTGCAGGTGGAGTTCTTTGATGACGTCTATAAATCTTGCAGAGTTGGTCACGTGATGAGGACCTTTACCCACTAATGGTGTCAGTAGCCCAGTTAGATATCGGGCAAGCAAATATGTAGCTGATCTGATGGTACTTACTATTGGCCGCAATGGGGTACCCTCTTTATGTATCTTGGGGAGTCCATAGAGCCTTGGAGGAACAGCAGCCCGGGGTAGTAGTTGTTTAACTGTGTCTTCTGGCAGCCCTGAGTTCTTAAGAAGAGCCGTCCGTGGTTTGCCTATGGAGGCTGCAGAAGAAATGAGGCATGAAACCTGCCGTATTTTATGCAAATCAAAGTCGCCACGGCCCAACATCACAGCTGCCGAGAGGAGATCACTTCGGGCATTGCGGAAAAACACAGGCATTATTGTCTTACCGGCAGACAAAGGTAACGCTTCTGTAGTGCTTACTATGGAAGATTATCGTCGAAAGGTGGAAGAACTCCTGAAAGACACATCCTATCGCAAGATTACACGGGATCCTACCAACGCCGTGGTGAGAAAAACGACAGCTCTTCTTAAGAACTCAGGGCTGCCAGAAGACACAGTTAAACAACTACTACCCCGGGCTGCTGTTCCTCCAAGGCTCTATGGACTCCCCAAGATACATAAAGAGGGTACCCCATTGCGGCCAATAGTAAGTACCATCAGATCAGCTACATATTTGCTTGCCCGATATCTAACTGGGCTACTGACACCATTAGTGGGTAAAGGTCCTCATCACGTGACCAACTCTGCAAGATTTATAGACGTCATCAAAGAACTCCACCTGCAGCAACATGATTTATTAGTGAGTTTCGATGTGGTGTCACTGTTCACTAGGGTCCCTCTCACTGACACTCTGTGTCTACTGGAACAGCATTTTGAGCCTGCCATATTGGAGTTATTCCGGCACACACTCCAATCCTCGTATTTCTTGTATGACGGGGAGTATTACGAACAGGTTGATGGAGTGGCCATGGGCAGTCCTTTATCGCCAGTTATTGCTGATTTCTTCATGGAGAACTTTGAAGACAAGGCACTAGCAAGCGCTCCTATGAAGCCCACCGCTTTCTTCCGATACGTAGATGATACCTTTGTGGTCTGGCAACACAGCAGAGACAACCTTGAAGCCTTTCTCCATCATCTTAACAGCAGAAACGAAAACATCAAGTTTACGATGGAGGTGGAAGAAGAAGGCCGGCTGCCTTTCTTAGACATTCTAATAGAAAGGAAACCTGATGGGTCTCTAGAACATTCTGTGTACAGAAAACCTACGCACACAGACCTATACCTGAACGCGTGTAGCCATCACCATCCGGCACAGCGCAAGACGGTACTCAGTACGCTTGTACATAGGGCGCGAGCGATATGCGATTCGGACAGTCCACCCGATGAATTGAGTCATCTGCGTCAGACCTTTCGACGCAACGGGTACACTGATTATCAGATAAGACAGGCATTCCGAGAGCCGACACGTAGTATCAACAGCACCAAGAAAGAGCCACCTGATCGTCTCGCCTTCTTGCCGTACTCTGGCGCCACAACGTCCAAGATAGGACGGATTCTAGAAAAAAGTGGAATCAAGACCATTTTCCTGCCACCACCGAAGGTGAAAAACATCTTGCGCTCCCCCAAGGATGACCTTGTTTTGCGGACACCTGGGGTATATAGCATTAGTTGCGAGTGTGGAAAGAGCTACATTGGCCAGACGGTGCGGTGTGTTCACCAACGTTGTCTAGAACATGCACGACACGTTCGTCTGGGGCAGAAAGAAAAGTCTGCGGTGGCGGAACACAGTCTAGAACATGGCCATGGTTTTGATTTCGAAAATACCAGAGTACTGGCGCATACTGGTAGCTTCTGGAATAGCATCCTTACAGAAGCAGTAGAAATTCGTCTCGCGTCTAACCTCGTCAACCGCGACAGCGGGTACCAGCTGAGTGAAGCCTGGACGCCAATCATCAATACTATACGTCGACAGCGCGACCAAGACGCATTACACGGCGCGTCCAGATCAACGGAAAGTTCGGTAGTAACATAAGCGAGCAATTTGTTGCTCAGGCATTAATGATCAGCTTATGGGTAAGTTTTTGCCTTCTGACTTTTCCTTCTACCGAACGATGAGTTACTACGAGGCAGGACCCCGGCTACCATTGGTTACAAATCTGACCAATCACGTGGCAGCATGGCTCAATATGAGGCCCGCAACGGATTCGTGTTGACCCATCAGTTGGACAAACAATTTATCGTGAAGGCTTTGTTTTCGGATATCTTCTTCGAAGGAGCGGTGATTTTAAGCCCATCCGCTATATGTCATGTGAAAAAGGACATCAAATCTAGCCGTAACTCCACCTTGGCATCGATTCAAGCCGCAACGAGATTTGACCCCTGCTACGACTGGTTCCACAGCCGACCAATCAGAGGTTAGCAGTGGGAATCTGGTCTAGCTCAGCAGCTTCGCATGTTCCTGACCTCACTTCACCGGAAGATGGCGCCAACGATTCAGAGTGCCGAAATATTGTGTGATTATTATAACACTTCTATAACTCGGCTAGTCACCCGAGAGAATTACTTGTATTGTCAACGCCGAGAAAGACTTCGTAATAATAATAACATATTTTATATTTACTGTATATGACCTAATATAATATTTTGGAGGAATACTCCAATTTAGCTTCACGCTCTCAACAGTTCTCATTAATTTCTTCATTTGCAGCTGTAGGATAGTCACAGGGTGTAGCCTCTTTCTGTTAGCAATTTTTATTTGATACTATATAACTTTCATGTATATTGTTACGTCAATGCATGGAAATAAAAGGTTTATCTAGCTCTAGAATGGTCTGAGGAATACGACAAATTTTCATCTTAGCTGATTACCAAACTAGGTTAATCGAATTTTGATTAAGCATACTGTAGAATAATACAAAACAAATTGACTACTTAAAGCAATGAAATATGAAAAGTGTAGATAGAAACAATTTATAATTCAGATTGAAAGACAAGTGGAAACTATTACAATGAAAATTGTACTGTTACTATATCACACCAACTCATGTCTATTTTGGTGATTTCACGTTGTATATGTTTTGCCTCTCATTGTGGTATTATAAGGGACGAATCTTTTCTGAAAAGTTAAAATTATTGGCCTGGCAGTTGGTGATTTCTGCTTTTTTTATTTTTTAAGCATGTTTCAATTACTTTTTCCCACAACTATGCAAGTGCTACTTGTCAAAATTGCACTAATTACTTGCACAGAACAGTATACAACCAGTGTAATTTAACAAATAGTTCTGTCAACATTACTGAAAAAAAAAACTGTAACATGTTTCGTGAGAAAATCAAAAAGATCAGCCACCAAACCAACTAAAACCAATGTAAAAAACATCCATTTTCAGCACAGATTTGTTCTTGATGATACCTCAATGAGAAATAAAACACTTTATGCCATTAAATTTTTGTAAAAAAAGTTTCATCTGCATACTTTAGTAACACTACAAGTTACTCAAGCAAAAGTGGAAAAATGACCTGTATTTTTTTAAAATAGAAATCCTTTTCACTCATCCAGAAGTTACTTTTTCCTGAAATTTCTAAAGCACTTCCTCACTTTAGATACCATTGGTGGTGAAACAGATTCTTTACTGTCTTTAAAAAAAAAAAAAAACTGACTGTCACCCATTCTATAGCTACCATGTAAGACAACAGTGGCTATCACAGTGGCATAACATACCACATTTTTAAAAAAATATTATTATTCTTTTAAGGATCCTTCAGCATCACCATAAAATACAAAATTTAAATCAAAATGAAACAGCTCCCAACAAAAATGATATTTTCACAACTGGAGAGGAAGGGGCTGCCGGCCCCAGCCAAAATAATTCACCAGCCAACCAACCTTCATCAAAATAACTAATCCAAATGCAGTAATGGCTGCATGACAGCAAAGATAGAGTTTTATACCCTTTATAATTGCTGTTTCTGAGGGAAGATGTTAGGAACACTGCATTTTCAAAGAATATAATTACTTATGCCACACCACAGTTTAATGTGTTGTTTATGTATAAATGGAATTCCATAAGTATAATTTTAATAATTTCCTTTTGTGAATTTAATTAAAAAGAAAAATGGTGTAAACACGAAAATTACTCATAATGTATTTCTACAAACAAAAAAATAAAATAAATAAATAAATAAAAAAAATGGAGGAGCTGCAGCTGGTGTAAACTAAGATATAAAAGGAGAAATGATTTGGAATTAATTAATATCTTAAAGTCACTAATTGGAATGTTAGTGGTCTAGATGAGGAGCATCAACAAAGCTGTGATTACCAAGACAAAAATGTGCTATGATGTATAGTGGTATTAATGAAAATTTTTGTGTTTGCCATAAAGTGGCCTTGTTAAACAAGCACAAGTGGGAAAACTGAAATGTCAACTATATTTACTTGGCTGAATGAATAGTGCTCAAGACTGAAAGAGGATAACAGCAGCAGGGATTTATGAATCAGAAGAAGGATGGATAGGAGATATAGATATTTTCTATCAAAAACAATGGAAAGTCACTGATACCAGCAACAAATTGTTCATTCCATTTTACTGGGTGACTTGAATCCACATGTTGGAAATTAACAAATGCCACACATAGTGGCCATAATTTTAGAATTACACAATTTGAAAATGGATACAAATTATGAGTATTTACAACCTTAAATGGAGTGAACATCAATAACAATTTCTTCAGGAAAAGGGATGTACATAAATACAAATGTAGTGAAAGACAGTATCATTTATTGATAGACTAAGGCCCTCGTCAAACTGCGCAATTGCAAAGTGACAGGGGCGCTGGCTTTTAGAAAACCTCATGGGTGCTCATGCTCATTTGATGAAAAGCTTTTTTAAAACAATTGGCGATGAGTTTTAACCGATTTTGACGGTACTTTCACTGTAGGGTTGCTCATTTGTCAGGGAGTAATACACGATAAAAATTTTTTTTGTCGAACATGAACGAAGTCGCGGGCATCAGCTACTTTTACATAATCGTGAAAATACGCTCTAAATCTGTGTAGCAGATTTCAAGTCATAAGCGAATAAACAAGCAGAGTTTGCAAGATATTGCATTTTATAAATTCTATTCCAAACTAAAAACCTACCAAATTTCATTAAAATGGGGTCAGCCTTTTCGACGTAACAAACTTACAGATTTTCGAGTTTATAATAATAGTGGATCGATAAGTAATACTTTTTGAACTCCTAGTAAAACATTTTTACTATTGAATTTGATTTGTGTCCTAAAGCATCGCTGTCGCTAATGAAGTCGTGGGTATAGCTAATAATTATTAATACAGAGATACAGTGGAAAGGGAAAAAAAGATGGGCTAAGAAATGCTGGACTGAATAATAAGGAAATGGTACTGTAGTATGACGTATTGCGTATTCTACATATTATAATATGCAATTTACTGCATGTGTTAAAATGCCTCTTGTGAGGCCAAGATCTCGTTTCACGAGCTGTGTAGGGTCCTGACAGGAGATAGATGGGAGGGACTGCCGACTACTCGCTGCGCTTAGAAGCTAGCGGACTCCGTGGGGACCAAACGGAGAAGTGCCCTCCCAAGGCTGCGGATGTGCACCTAACACAACACAGCTGATTATTCTAAGGACGAGTCTGCTTTCTATATTTCAATGTCACCCGCCGAAATGAATGCATTTGTGCGAGAGGGAGAAACAGAAAATAGAAAGAAATGACCGTTTCACGTGACGTCACAAATGGTCTCCCCAATAAGAGACAAGAAGAATTCTGGAGGGAGTGAGATGTGTGATAACTGCTATAAATTCCTCCAATAAAAATTATGTGAAAATGTTGCTAACATTTACAAATGTTCATTCGCATGTCAGGACCTCTCGAGAAAGCAGGGGATGAAGATCATCTCTGGTTGGCCACTGTATTACCGGGGCGTTTCCTGAATGACGGACTGAGGTGACTTGAAAGCTAACTTCGAGAGAAAAGATTATTGCTGGCTGCATCTCTGGACTCGATGGGTCAAGCGCCAAGAACAAAAAGCGTAACTTCGTCTTAAACATAGAAGTTATTTGTAGAAGTTAGTAATTTTTTAGTTATATAGCTAGTGTGTTTAGGCTGACGATACAAGCCATGTATCTTCACGTGATGGGTGTGACCTGCTGCAACATCTAGAAACGGTAAAGACAATACTGCTGTTCATTCTTTCTTCAGTGTATGTGCCTATACTTTCATTATCCTACAACGCCCTGGACAAAGAAATTTGTCTGATGAGATACTTTTATTCTACCGAACCATAGACCCTTACGTCAAAGTCATGTGCAGATGTTTTAATTGAATTTTTGATGAGTAATTTTTGTCTTGAGTAACTGGTGCCCATTAACTAACAAAAGTCTTTGAGACACGATGCAACTTAACAGTTTCATCGTGTCTCAAAGACTTTTGTTAACATTGAATGTTATGCAATCCTTTAAAATGGTTATTTCAGAAATATGGCAATTACAAGTGTTGTGTATTCAAAATTACTTGTTTTTGTGCTATAAAGACTCGACCCAGTAATGTAGGGCATTGGTGTTTGTTTGCAAAACATTTTTGATTGTTTATTTGATTAAAAGTAAATACACCACGTCTGAGGTCGTTTGAATGCAAATTTATCAATAAATGTTAAGTTATGATGTGCTTAACTTATATAAATATCTTGGTAAATCACCCTACTCATCAAAATCAAATGTGAATTTATTCAAAATCTAATCTTTAATTGGCAATAATAAGTAAAACCAATTAAAAACCATGTAAAGAAGGTTTCCACTTCAATACCTATCATAATGTTAAAAATATAAATAATGAAACCATTACCATTGTGTAACATATTTTTTATTAGCAGGATATATTTATTAGTACCTACTTTATGTTTACAGTTGTACTATGAATAGTATGATCAGCAAATCAACATTAATAATTTAATAAAGAAGGAGAATTTAATAATCTATATGACATCTTTTTTCCAATGCAAACATATTTTGTTGATCTAGTGCTGCAAACATATATTGTCAATCTAAAGCTCTATTTATAAATATATCGGCGATTTTCTCAAGATCCAAGTGGTCCATGTATCTTTGGTTTACGTGCACTACCATTGTGATCATTAGGTTTTTGCTGACTCATAGTACTCCTTAAATACGTTTTTATTCTCCGTAACAGTTTGGAACCCACATTTTGGGTATCAAATGCAGGAGTTTGAGAGCGTGCGAAAGAGATCAGCTAGATTGTTTGTGATAATTACCACAGGACCCACTCATATGATTAAAAATAATTCCATGTTTTCGTAATGACCTGGTGACAGGGTTTCTTATCGGCTGCGCATTCCTCCCTTATCATAGTTGACTAACCTAACCTGGTAAACATACCGGGTATAGGGGATCTCCAGTTTATCCAGGAATCCGAACCAAGGAAGCGTTCTGGCGTAGTTCACATTATACAGGAGGCCGTGCCAGAGGTGAAGGTCGAGTTAAGTGCCTGTGAAAATCACCGCCAAGACAGGGATTCGAATCGGGGACCTTTCGATCACCAGTCAGACGTCTTAACTACTGAGCCACTTGACCGCTCAACTAATATGATAAAAGAGCTGGATTGGTACCGCCAGTCATTGGAACATAAGAGGAGGTTGAAGAGAATGCTGGGGGTGTACAAGGCGTATCTAGAAGGGATATTGGTCGATGAGATAAGAGTAGTACATGGAAAGGTAGGGATTGGAATAAATTACCATATACTCTGAAGGAATTCAAAATTAAAATTCGTAAATGATAAAAGCAGACAGGTGGAGGAATTTAACATTCGTAGTATATAAGACAATATTAAAAAATAAGAAAGGCGTAATTAGATCACCAGGAAAATTGCAGCTGGAGCATGCGCTACATCGCAATTAAATACAGTTCAAGTCGTTTGATTCTTGGCTGCCCGGGTGGTGCCGCTTCATATTTCTTGTAACCGACGTTTCGACCCTCATTCTGTGGTCTTGTTCCAGTGCAGAACTGCTTCTTCAACCAGTGTGCGGTGTTGTCTTATAGCCGAGGCCCGTGCCCATATAGAGAGTTCGATTTGCTTGGCCAATCATAAGGACCGAACCGTCACATGTTTCGTTGACCTGGTGAGGCACAGCGCGGTCTGGTGATAGGAGACACGTGACGTGTTCTGTCCGCACTAGCGAGAGCCAGGAGTCGTGTAATTTAAGCCCCTTGTCTTCGTTTATGGGCGTATGGGCGTTTGACAATCTCCAACGCCTCCTTGGCCACAATTTATCCTAGCGCACTATGAGGGTGGTGTTTACGAAGTTTATAGAGTGATTAGTTTCGGCTACATGCCGTGCAATCCGGGTTTATCGATTTGTTAGATGTATAGTTGCGGTCTCTCCTATGTACACCAGACCACAGGTGCACGGAATCTCATAGACCCCGGCAACCTCTAGTGGAGGCAGCCTGTCCCCTGTTCTTAACCTTGACGAGCTGGTTACTGACCTTGCTGTGCGCTTTGTAGACAGGTTTTGTGTCAAATTTTTAAAATAGCTTCCCAATTCTGTCTGTAACGCCACTTATATAGGGTAAAACAACTACTTTGCGTTCCTGAGAGCTAAGCCCCTGCCTGAGAGGTCGCTTAGATGTTGAATTGGCGTTTCTCCCCATCATGGCTGCATGCAATGCCCGTCTAATACAATGGTTGTGGTAGCCATTGGACCAGAATGTGTGTTGCAGAGCCTCCAACTCCATCGTCAAACTATTTGCATCACACACTTTCGTCGCTCTTGTACACAAGGCTGTGAGGACACCTCTTTTTGTCTACGCAGCATATCTACATCTACATATATACTCTGCAATTCACAAAATTGTGGGTGGCAGAGGGTGCTCAGCACCAAAGCTAATCTCTTTGTTGTGCATTCCAATCCCTAATGGTACGAGGGAAAAAAGAATTCATATAAGAATCATTGCGGCACCTTATTTCTCTAATCTTATCTTTCCTGTCATTCCGGCTCAAATAGGTTGGTGAACGAAGTATTTCACTACACTCGTGAGTGAAAGTGGGAGTACACATGTTTACCAATAAGTTTAAACGAAACGTGCGTCGTCTATCTACCAGAGACTCCCAGCCTAGTATACTAATCAGTTCTGTGACGCTTTCATAAGGACTGTAGCAAGCGGTCACGAATCGAGCGGCTCTTCACTGTACTTTCTCTATACTTTTGATCAACGCCTTACGAAACGGATCCCAAATGGCACAACAATAGTCCAAATGTGGACGCACAAGAGATTTGTACGCTATCTCCTTTGTTTGTTCATTACAATTTTTCAATATTCGACCTATGAATCGCAGCCTAGAATTAGCTCTACCTATTAACGAATTAATGTGTAACTCCCATTTCATGTTCCTTTGTATTGTTACTCCCAAATATTTCATAGAATCGACCATATCAATAACTGAATTGTTTGACTCGTATTTCTGAACAATTTGATTCTTTTTGTTAGTTATGCTCATTGTCTTGCACTTTTTTACAATTTAGAGTAAGTTGCCACTTAGCGCACCATGCCAAAATAATATCCAGATCGCGCTGAATTTCTAAGCAATCGGCCAAATTCCTTACTTCCCTATAAATAACCGCATCATCAGCTAACAATATCTGTTTGTATGTGTCGGCTTCCGATACCTGTCCAAGGTTCCCGTCGTCACGTTTGGTTATTAGCACATCTAGGAACTTAGCTGTCCTTGTTCCTCCATTTCAATATTGAAATTAATTTTAGGGTGTGCTTTATTTATGTAATCCAGGAATTTGTCAAGTTCCTTAATGGCCATGCCTCCGGTCATTTAAAAATGAAGAGTTGAAAGCATTTTTAAGAAGGCTGTTCTAGCTGTTTCTATATCTTGAAGTTCTCTTTTTAATAACATGCAGTATACGTACATTGATGCTATGTTCTGAATGGCTTTATGTAATACACAAAAGCAACGAATGTCAGACTTTTCGTGTTATTTAAACCTTTCTAAAGCTTTATTCCATGATGAAAATCAACTTTGAGTGAATACCTTAATGAGCTCATCAACCCTTGAAGATTTTTTCGGTGCAAAAATGCCACTAGAAATGGTTTCTTTACAAATTTGGCTAAACGCTTTGTTCATATTTGCATCATATGCCATGGAAAAATTGTCTGCCACTTTAAAAAAAAAAATGCGCCTGAATTTTCAGAAATAAAATCTGGTTGGATTTGTTGATCTGTACTAAGCCGAGAAGAGCTAGTAGTGGAGGGTTCTTCAGATTTGGTCACCTTACAATTTTATTCATCGAAATTAAAATTTTTCCGAAATATACACTGTAACAATAAGCACAGCTCGCTCTCAAAGCAAATGTTTTATTTTCCCTCTCGACTGACAATGTGTGAGCCGCGTCGGTTGGTGAGGCACGACGTATGATGGACTGGAGCTTGCGTGCGGGCGGGTAGCTTGGCTTGCTGGTGTCAGTGCTCATCACAAATCTCACCTACATTTCCTTACCACACACTAAACGTTGTTAATTATGATCTAACGCAGTGTTTATATTCTCCATGGGCGTGGTAGCATCGTAAGCAAGTGCGGTCATGAAATGTGGTGCCGAGTGAGGTAGGTAACACGGCATTACTCAAAGTCAAATACTTTATAGTGTTGGTGTGAATGTTCGTGGGTGCTCTGCACCCATTACTTACTTCTCATGGGTGCTGAAGACCCTGAGCACCCACAGAGTCGGCGCCCCTGCAAAGTGATGCGGGTATCATCAATTTGAGTTGCCTGCAAGTTTGATACCCATAGGCTATGTAGTGCCACACACTGAGGATACTGTGAAGCAGTGCAGTCACGCCAGTCTGCCTCTAGCCATGGTAAACGTCGTTCTAATAACCATCGCTGCTGTGGCCTCTGAGTTTTTCGTCATGTGGAGTGACTATGATGTCATGGTCGGCTATTTTTAATACAACTATTATAGAAAAAGAAAAATTCGAATAACGTGTTACCATTCTTAAATCATACATACAAGAGAAAAAAGGGGGAAAATGTAATGTAGAGTAGGTAAATAAACAAATTTAAGAAAAGATATTGATCACTTATGAAATTTTGAGAAATAAGACCTAATGAAAAATAAACAAACATTCAAGGTTTTAAATGTGGTGTTAATTAAGTAACTAAATCTTCTTGATGTTACACCACACATGCCCAATGAGATTCGATATTTACTATGGAAGAAAGCATTTTCTCACAATATATAATTATAACTTCCTGTATTTCTTGATCAAAAGACAGGTTGCTACTGTACAAATGACTCAAGAAAAAATAAATTTAAGTTCTTCTTTTATTAAACCGTTCATTGATTCTTTCACATTGTCAAGATCGTAATGGATATATAGGTTTATTAAAAGGAAATTAGAATATTTTATTGGAATTCATTTCAGTAGCGAGCAGGCCAGTCTTCGCAAGCGCCGAGCGAGCGCAGTTTTGTTTGTTAGGAATGTGCTGAGACGCTGACTCGATCGATATTACTAGTTGGAACTGACTCTGACGTCAATAAAGTTCACCTTCGAGATAGCAAAGAATTATTAGCTCTCACTCTGCGGGCAGTCATCGAAGAGTACATAGCTCATTCTCCGCGGGTAGCTTTCATCAGCTAGCATGGGTTTCTAACAATAAAACCGACTCTCTTCGCTCAAGTCTGTTCACCATATAGGTCCTGCAAGATCATGGGGGCGGCATACCATCAGTCACTTAGCTTTCCATACAACAATCCATTAGTCTACGAGTTATTATTCAGTCAGATGCAATTAGCATCTTAGATAGGCGCTGTCGGGAGGATCCTCGCAGTCATGTTATCGGCTGTACGTTCACGGCTTTCAATTACATTAAATGGGACCTCATAACCGCTAGATGCCTGTTATCATTCATAATAGGATAGAATCTCAGCTGGTCATCTAACACGTACCAGCCTTCCCATATCCTGGTTGCTGAACCTTCTAATCGGCTGGTGTCGTATTATTCCTGACAAATTACATCATATTAACTAGCCCACAAGATGCAAGAGCTCAAGATCATCAAGATAGAAGAGACTTCTACAGCTGCAAGAACACCACGAGGTTAGTTAAACTCTCCTCTAGAGTCCCACCACAGTTAAAGTCAACAATGAACCCAAATCTGTCTCTCGGCTACCCTGTCAGTCTGATAGGGCACTTACACTGGTGTCAGAAGTGGGATTCGTCATGTTATCATATACTGGCGATCAAAACTGTGGGATGGAGTCGAAATCTGGACTTCTAGACGGGAATACCTTCGTAGGCATCGTAGCAAAGAAGAATCGTGGAGCAATATTGGATGGTAAAATAATAAAAATGGTGCAGACGAGCGATTGAGAGGAACGGTCATAATGTTAATCAGCTACAGCAGAAGATATCGGCAACGGGGCAGCATCAACTAGCTACGCAAGGTCGACAGCAGACGTTGACGGGGCAGGTGTTCCATGATGAGGGCGGTGACATCGTGTAAGCAGCGGCAGTACCAGCTTCACGACTACAAGCAGATCCAAGGGGCAGCGAATCTCCAGAAAGCAGAAAAGCGGTGAGTTTTAGAAGCATGCATGTGTAGCAATAAATTTTGGTTAATTTGCGTGAAAATTGTGTGATTTTTTTAAAAGTTGTAAAGTGTTTTTGTTGAATCAAAGTTGTTAAGTAAATTCACGATAGTAATTACGCAAACGCTTAAGAATGAGCAACTCACGGGTTTGTGACAGTAATAATGTAAAAAAGTCTCGCAGTATAGGGATCAGTAAAAAAATATCGGGTAAAAATTGCAAAATTACAAATCTCTGAGTGAATAGAACAAAAGATGCATCTCGTATGTTGAAACACAATCAATTAAATTGCCTGAGTTCAAATCGATATAAGCGGGTAAATCGCAAACCGGAAAATCAATCATTCAGTTTAAAAGTTCGATAATCATGTATTCTGATGAACTGTAGTTTCAAGTGAAAGAATTGCTTCCAAATAATTTGAAGAGTCATAGTAAAGATTATTATAAATTTCGGTATAAGATTTTGTGATTGTAAATACAGTTCTGATCGAATGGATCCACGAGCAGAGCAGTAACTCATGAAAAATTGTATCAGAATATTCATTTGATTAAAATGTGTAGTGTAAGAGATAAAAGTCTGGAATTCTTCTCTAATTCAGAAGCAATATAAAGTCAAAAATTAGCATTCTACATTACTTCAAAAATAATTTAATGTGTTTTATATATTCTGTGAATGTTAACATAAGATAGAATATGGGTTAAATTGAATGCATGATGGTTTAAAATTTACAAGAATGTCTCGATGGAAGAACGCACATTTTGCTTCAGTAAAATTAAATTCATCTGGAGTGACAAAAATTTCATTAAACTGATTAATTTGAGGTTTTAAAACGATAGTAAAATGTATTTTGAGTAAGTGAGACTTAATGTGTTATCTATTGTCTTGTCTTAAAAGTGTACGTCTACAATAATTTATGAAGTGCTATAAATTGTGAATCGGAATAATAATGAGTTAGAATATTTCCGCGGAAAAGACTGCATAATTTTAATATCGTAAGTGTTCTTTAATAGTCAAAAGTTATCTTGATGAAATGGTAAGATAAAAAATACTCGATTGACTGAAAACGAAAAATACACGCATTAGTATTTTCTCTTCAAATGCTATGTTCGACGATAGAAGAGCAAAATATTTTGTCCAATATGAGATATTAAATACAAAATTATTTTTCCAGATGCAAGATTATGGTTAAAACCTGTTAACGGAACGGAAAATACATTTCGCATGATGAACTATATCAATTGTATTTTTGAATTGACCCCAAATGGTAGATAACAGTTAGGAAATAAATTATTCCTTCAAACAGTGTTTCTAAAGTTTATGATAACTTCAAAATAATATAATCAGACAATATTCCAGAAAAGTAAAAGGTCGCGAATTGCAGTCATAAGATTTGGTTGAACAAGTTAATGTTTTGACCGAAGGCGCCGGAAAAAGCTATTAACTTCGACGAAATCCTTGTAAATGTTAATCTGAGAAAAATGTGGTGTTTAACAAAATAATCAGAACATTCTCATTGTTTCCGGGAAAGAGAGTAACTCTCCTTTATTCAAAAATAGTGGTATCTATGAATAATTATTTTGTACCATTTTAGAATTATTTCAATTCATGCATTTGGTGATTTTACAATGTGCTATAATTTTATGTTTAGTTAATTTCATGTAAGAAAAGATTTAATACAGTAATCAAGTCAGAATAATCATTGGTTTGGCATTGGAATTTATTTGTGTTACGAAAGCTTGTCCAGTTGATTAGCCACATAGCGTGAGATTAAAAGCATTTGTTGGTTAAATAATTAGAAGCATAAGTCGATCTGTTAAGAAAAATAAACAGAGAGCAAAATAAGTATTAAAGTATTGCGTAGAGAAAATTAATGTTGGTTCAATTAAATAAAAGCATGGTGGTGTCGATGAAATGACATTAAATAACCGAAAAGTAAAATCTAGTTTACAAGTGATTAATATACATGCAAAAGAACGACATGAGAATATAAATGCACTGTTACGGCTGTAAATAAAATATTAAAGAATAAGAGTAATTTTATACACTGTTCCGCGGTGGTGAAAGACTAACATTTGAATAAGATGCTGTGTCTAATAAATTAGGTGACTGAAATTATTGGTTAAAAATAACTACTGTATTTTGAGGGTATGAACGTGCTGAAGTGTGCTAGAATAATGTGCTATAAAAAATCCATTGGTTAGATTAAAAATATGTGAGAGGTGCTGAAATAGATAACGCTGCAGTGGAAAGGGAATGGAATAGTGAGATAAATAAGTTGTCGATGAAAGAGTCGAAATGTTGTATGGTGCATATTGTAATGCATATCGCGGAAGGCGATTGCGGAATTATGACGGGTATCAGTACCACGTCAGGTTTTGGGCAACGTGTATGAAAAGGGGGAAGAAACGGGCTATGATGATTTCTGTAAAAATCCTTCCATGCCCCAGTTCTCAAGAAAGGTATTTTTTAAGGAGACTAAAATTACATTTCATTCAATCGATGAAACGCAACCAGGCTATATGGGGAGACGTCCTTCTATACCGTAATACGCAAGTGGGAAAATACTGTCTGATTGTTATCAAAAGTCATTAAATATGTTCCAGACCACCGGGAAAAATCCAATTAAAAGTCAGAAGCAGGAGCGGCATGAAGTCAGGAAAAGATAGTTCGGTTGAAACTTGATCTGCGCAGTCGCTACCTGTAAGAAAAAATTCTCCTTAAGTAACGTTGTGCCAATAAATATGTTGTAATGGTCGGAGTCGCGATCCGTACCTGTAATGGAAGCACCGGAGTAAAGCCGGACAAAAGGGGCCGAGCTTGTAAATTTTGGGAGCACCCTGTATAGTGAATTGAAAATGTGTAAAAATGCCAACATTAACTTCGACGGTTGAGCCAGCTTGTTCAGGCGAAGGCGAGCAAAATATCGCGAGTTCTGTAGAGCAGTTATTTTGCGAACAAGTAATGGATTACTAGTTGGAAATGAAATACGGGAAAATGGAATTTAGTGGCCACGGTATAACGAGTACTCTAAACAGACGATCAACAAGCACAAATTAAGATGAAGTTCTAAGACGCGCGAAAAGCAAAGAGTAGATACTGAGATGCTGGAAAAGCACGTGGTTAAACTCAAATGCATTCCAAGTAGCATAAACAAAGTAAGTGAACTAAGTAAGTCACAGCAGTAAGTGGAACCAAATAAGGGAAATTTAACGAATGAAGAAACCCTTTGCCCTAACACTAACGCCAAGATCGCTAATGTAATAATATCATGGCATAGCACCCCACTAAGTTTATATGTCGCCTAAGAAACCCATAGCAACACCTGAAACGTGGTGAGCAAAATTGTAGTAACTGAAAAATATAAAAAAAGTGAAAAAGAGAAAAACTAAACATAAAATATTTTAAACAAAAGGAACGTGTATTTATAGTTTACGTAATCTAGATATAGGCCATACACTGAAAAGTTAAAGTCGTGTCTGAAGAAATTGGAATTTATGTAGAGTAACTAAGTGGTCTAAGAATCCAATGATTCGAGAAGGAACTAAACAAATGTTATGTGCAAGGCATAAATTTCGAAAACCAGCTGTGAAGTGACGATAACTAAGAGATGTTTATTCAAGTATCCTGTTAGTTTATTAGTTCAGCGTGGAATCGAAACCGAAGTAGAGTTAGATACATGTAAGGATTTGTGTAAGGTGATATAAAGTAAAATCACGAGTTGAAACTTACCTTTGCGTTGTGAATTATTTTATGGCATGGATTAAGGGAGCAGTAAGGAAATTGTAATCTAAATAAATAAGCAAATAGTATCGGTAACATAGACATGAAATACTAAAGGGTATTGTTTATTTGTAAAGAATGGGAAGGTAATGTAACCATAAAAAAAAAAAAAAAAATATTGTGTTGACTTTCTATTGCAAAAATGTAGTTTAAAATGTGATATTTGATGGAAATACTAGTTACATAGTCGTAGTCCCAAGTCATCGGTTAAGTCAAAGCCGAATGTGAGGTGAGCAAGTTTTCAATATAGTAATTTTCACAGTCTGATTGGTTTTCAGGCGTGATTCCCTAATATATTGATAGATATATAAATATTTGATAAAATATAAGTGATGTATCAATCTGTTCTTAATCTGAGCGATCGTGATTTCGCCTAATTCATACTAATTGTGTATAACTGTGAATTTCATATATTTAAGAAAGGAATATTTATGCAAAACTAAATTTCACAATTATTAATTTCATTTTTACAATTATTGTTTTAACATTCAAAAGAAAATTAATTTTGCTACACTATGTATGATTCTAGAATTCACTATGATTAGATTTAGGAAACATTAGAATCTTTTTCTGTTGGGAGCTGAATTTACAGCTACGCATATGTGAGCGGCCACGACACGAGCAGAGGAATGCTTTGCTGACTTGCGGAAATCCAATCCTACATCCGCACTGGACAACGACTCTCCACTTCCGTGGCTCAAGAGTGATCATCAAACATTAAATACCAAAGACAATAACTGAACATCTAACACTTTGACTGTGTGGAATAATTTCAATGTTCATTTGTATTCAATAAAAGTTTCTCGGGAGTCCAGCCGGATGGTGTTTTATGACACCATCCGGCTGGACTCCCGAGAAACTTTTATTGAATCAATACGCCGGGAAAGTCTCCATTTACATATTCATTTGTATTAGTTAACTTCATTACTGTAACTTCTTATTTGGTATTTAATGCTTCAGGAAATTATTATCAGTGTCATAAAATAGAAAGGAGTTTAAATGATTTTTCTCACTATGGAAAATTTGGACAGTTCCACAAAAGCATTCGATTAGAATATTTAGCTCAAGATAGTTCTCAATTAATCACACAGATGTAGTTCATTGTAAGAGTACTTCAACGTATTGTAAGTTTAACCAACTACGAAACATTTATGGTGTTGTGTTGTTTCAAATTCCATCTTCTTGGTGATTGCGATAATATCTGAGAATTAATTATTGTTCCAACATTCTGTAATTCAGGAAGTTTGTATATTTTGGTTTACGATAGTAAAATAGGTAGTAATACATTTCGAAAGTTAAAGTAGTTTGTCTCGGGTTTAACTTAGTAACTTCTAAAAGAGAGTTGTAACTAGAATAATATTATCTTTTAACTTTTAGAAACTTAAAACAACTAACAGATTTGACTTAAAGTTTTGTTAAAATGTGGTGAATGGCATTCAATATAACAGATACCAGACATTATGAAATATTTACGGATCGAGTGAATATTATAAAATGAATGAATGACATTTTCATATACTGTGCTTGATAGCTAAAACATAATTTGTTCCAATATTTAATTCAATTTGTATAATTATAAATTTACATTGAATTTCAGCATTTCTAATACAAATAACACTTGGTAATTCTAATTTAACAATGTGTATACTACACACCTATTAATTCAAAGAGTGACAATTTTTCTAGCAATTCACAGTAGCTAATAAGTGATTGATGTCTTCATAGACTGAATTCTTCAATGTTTGATTTTTATTAATTTGATATAATTCAATTGTATCCAACTGCAAGGATTAACCCGACATGGCAATTTTAACATTCAATTGGTTTAATAATTTTTCTGGAAGTAGACTAACCCTCCTAGTTGTAAATTGTTAAGACGACATTTTGGGGACAAAATGGCAGTTTTGGAAAGGGGAGGGTTGTCAGGATCGTAAAGGATATATAGGTTTATTAAAAGGAAATTAGAATATTTGATTGGAATTCATTTCAGTAGCGAGCAGGCCAGTCTTCGCAAGCGCCGAGCTGAGCGCAGTATTGTTTGTTAGGAATTATTATTATTATTACTCCGCGATTCACTATAAGTGTGTGGCGGAGGGTGCATAGCACCTATCGAGAAGGGTTATGGTTTGGAAGGGTTATAAGGGATATGGCAGGAGGCGCCCATGGGCTATTGTGAGGAACCATCCCCGCATTCGCGTGGAGTGATCTGGGAAAACCATGGAAAACCCAGATCAGGATGGCTGGAGTGCTTTATCGAAAGCTACTCCTGTCGGATTTTAAGTTTACTCGCCCGGTAAATACTTTCTATTCCATTCCCTAATCGCTCGTGGGAAAAATGAGTACAGAAATGAATCGGTTCTGGCCCTGATTTCTCTTATCTTATTTTCACGGTCATTTCGAGATATGAATGTTGCTGGTAGCAATATTTGCTGACTGTCATTCCGAAATACATCTGTCGTGAATTTTTCAATTAGCTTCCGTCGAGAGCAACGCCTTCGGTGTTCCAGGTCTTCCCAACCTAACTCCTTCAACATCGCACTTACGCTTTCCCTCCAACTATATATACCTGTCACGAATCGGGCGGCTCTTCTTTGGACCTTCTCTAAAGCCTCCATTAACCCCTTTTGATGGGGACCCCATACAGAACAACAATACTCTAAGTGAGGACGTACTAGTGACTTGTATACAATCGATTTAACTTCCTGAGTGCATTGATTTAAATTACGACCTAGAAATCGGAGTATACGATTTGCTTTCCCCATTACATTCTCAATATGCTCATTCCACGACAAATTATTACGAATTGTTACCCCTAGGTATTTAGCGGAATCTACCGTTCTAAGGACAGTGTCATTAATCGTATATTCATAATTAAATGGTGTCACCTTTTTACTCACACGCATGACTTGGCACTTTTTAGCGTTTAACTCCAACTGCCAATCTTTACACCACGCAATTATTTTCGTAATATCGTCTTGTAACAAAGCGCAGTCGTCCAGGGTTTTGATTTCGCGATAAATTATAGCATCATCGGCAAATAATCTTTTCATTCCCCCTATTATGTCGCATAGATCATTGATGTATATGAGAAACAACAGAGGCCCTAACACGCTTCCCTGGGGAACTCCAGACCCCACTTCAGTAAGTGATGAACGCTCACCGTCGAGAACTACACACTGTGTTCTGCCCTTCAGGAAGTCTGCAACCCAGTCGCATATTTGTCTAGATATGCCGTAACCGCGAAGTTTCCTAAGTAACCTAGTGTGAGGCACAGTGTCGAAAGCTTTTTTAAAGTCTAATAGAACCAAATCAACCTGGGATTGCTCATCTATAATTCGGCACAAGTCGTGAATTAGAAGTGCAAGTTGTGTTTCGCAGCATCGGCCTTTTCTGAATCCATGTTGATTTGGATTTAAAAGCTCACCTTCATCCAAGAACCGCATGACATTCGAATAGATGATATGTTCTAAAATCCTGCAAAATATTGAAGTTAACGAGATCGGCCTATAATTCTGAGGATCATTAACATTCCCATTTTTAAACACTGGAGTTACGATAGCGGTCTTCCATTCGGCTGGTATTTTTCCTTGATCCAGAGAGACGGTATACAATTTCATCAAATACGGTGCAATTTCCTTTGCGTATCTTGAGTAGAATCTTGTAGGAATACCGTCTGGTCCGGGAGCCTTATTGGTTTTTACATTCATAAGCAGTTTAGTTATTCCCTCGACATCAAGAACGAGATCATTCATAATTTTGTCGGTACGATTGTTAAATATCGGTATCTCCTCTGAGTTTTCTATCGTGAAAGCCTTTTTAAATATATCATTCAAAATTTCTGCTTTCTCTACGCTTGTTTCTGATAATTCACCATTTTCTTTAATCAGCGACGGCATAACCTTACGAGAGCCTCTTATTACTTTGATATACGACCAGAACTTTTTTGGATTAGTAATCAGATCTTCGGATAAATTCCTGGCTTGGAATTCTTTAAACGCATCGCGCATTGCCTTACGCACTTCCGCACGCAACTGGACTAATTTAGCACGATTAGATGAGTCCCCCGATTTTTTCACCGCGGCATGTAAACGCCTTTGCCTCCTGAGCAAACGTTTCACTTCCCTATTGAACCAAGGGAAGTTATTACTGACCTTAATACACTTCTTAGGAACAAACTTGTTTAAACCGGTCCATATTAGTTCTTTTAAATTAAACCAAAGTTCCTCAACATTTGTATTTAGCGTGTACGTTTCAAAATTCTTCGCAAAATGGTCAACCATACCCGCATCGTTTGCCTTATCGAAGCAAAACACGAGTTTCTCTTTGTCATGCTTCAGACTCAGACTGGAGTTTAACGTTACCACAACCGCCTTGTGATCACTTATACCGTCTTCTATACAAACTTTATCTACAATATCAGGATTGCTAATTAGAAAAAGATCCAGAATGGACGAGGAATCTTTGTGGCACCGTGTTGGCTCTTCGACCATCTGTTCAAGAGATCTTTCTGCAAATGATTCTAGGAACGTTTCGGTTATTAACCTATCTCTTCCACCCAACCTGAACGTGTATGTGTCCCACCTAACCGACGGTAGGTTAAAGTCACCACCCACGATCAATATATGTCCTTGAAATTTTTTGTAAATGTTATTAAGCGACTCCCTGAAGTATTCCGCGTTAGCTAAATCAGAATCCGGAGGTCGATAAAATGACCCGAGTATGAACTTTAAATTTTTGCCAATTTTTACCTTGACCCATATTAACTCGCAAAAATTTTCCGTTTCAGTTACGACAGAGCAATTAACGGTTTTACTTACGGCCACGAACACACCCCCGCCCATTGAGACAGTTCTGTCCTTCCGAAAAACATTGAAATGAGGGCCAAATACTTCGCTAGATTCAACTTCAGGCGTCAACCAGCTCTCGGTTCCAAGTATTATATCGACATCATTAGTCGCAACTGAGGCGTGAAAATCCGCTACTTTCCCTCTAATACTCCGACAATTTAGTACCATTATCCTTAGCTGCTTCGTATTGTTATTTGTGGAGTCTAAAATAGCATTTTTCATACTCGCACTCTGACGGTAAACGGGTGAAGTAATTGGAGCTGTAATATTAAAATTATTCGCGCCATCCCTACCGGGACCAGCTTCTATGTTATCAGCACATCCTCTTCGGTGAAATGAAGGATCCTCGGGCCTCACGCTGTTCCTAAAAAATAATTCATATCAAGGCGGTTCCAAATTTTAGCAGCCACCTTGGACGCCATTCTAGGTGTGTAGTGGACGCCCGACCTGTCAAATGCGTCCCAGCTGGCAGCTATCATCGGACGAAGGTCGACGAAGCCCCAGTTGTTTTTGCGACACAGCTCCTGCAAATTACTATTTAAATTAAAGATCTTCCACCACACAGCCTCCCCACAATCGACACGCGGCACCACACTGCAAATTGAGAACTGTAATGAAACTGAATTTTCCCGGGCGGCTTCATACGCCTTTCGGCCCAACTTGTCCATGGATTTAACTATATCTGGAACAGAAACACGACACGAGTCATTAGTGCCGACGTGCGCAGCTACTCTTAACTGACGGCAGTTCGATTCCCTAATCGCTTTTGGAATGGCCTCGATGACACGTGGTACGGTTGCTCCTGAAAGAGAAACGGAATGAACGTTAGTATGAGGATCTGCACCGTTCTTCGTGGCTAATTCCCGTAGCGGTTTCTCCAGCCGTCGCACGTTGGAGCTGCCAATGACCAGTAAACCTTTTCCTGGCAAGGCTCGGGGTCTGCGGGTAAATCTTCCCTGCTGCTCTTCTGGGCCATTCGCGCTTGAATCTACAACTTCCTGCAACACAGAAAACGCGTTACTTAGGGGCAAGGTATCATTTTCCCTTCGACTAATTGGGAATTTCGACGCCTTTCTCCGATCAACACGATGCCAGACGTTTTCTGCAACTGGAACCTGAAAATCAAAACTTGCCGGTTCCACTGCAGTTGGCTGCGGAATTTCTTCGACGCACTGCCGCTCCTCGTCTAGGATGCTCCATACCTGCGCTTGAAGAGACGCCATAGTATTAAGAATCTCCTCGAGAACCAGACGCCTACCAGAACACTTTGCACAAGCCATGTCACCTGAAACAGACAAAAACCGAACTACAAATGAATACACAAAAATCGGCGACCGCTACTAACGGCTGCTAAGGCTCGTGGCTACTGCTGCTACGGCTGCGAAGGCTCAACTGACTGGCACACTACCTAAACAGGAAATATACAAAGATAACGACAAAAACTAGCACAATTCAAATCACACACAAAAGTTGGCTACGGCTGCGGAGGCTCAACTGACTGGCACACTACATAAACAGGCAATATACAAAGATAACGACAAAAACTAGCACAATTCAAATCACACACAGAAGTTGGCTACTGCTGCTACGGTTGCTCGACTGCTGACTCACTGCCTACACAGAAAATTCAAAGATAAAAACAAAGTCTATCTTGCACACTTTAGATTAAAACACAAGAAAGTCGATGACTGCTGCTCACGGCGGCGGTTGCTCGACTGCTGACTCACTGCCTACACAGAAAATTCAAAGATAAAAACAAAGTCTAACTAGCACACTTTAGATTAAAACACAAGAAAGTCGACGTCTGCTGCTCACGGCGGCGGTTGCTCGACTACTGACTCACTGCCTACACAGAAAATTCAAAGATAAAAACAAAGTCTAACTAGCACACTTTAGATTAAAACACAAGAAAGTCGACGTCTGCTGCTCACGGCGGCGGTTGCTCGACTATGTGCTGAGACGCTGACTCGATCGATATTACTAGTTGTAACTGACTCTCTGACGTAAATAAAGTTCACCTTCGAGATAGCAAAGAATTATTAGCTCTCACTCTGCGGGCAGTCATCGAAGAGTACATAGCTCATTCTCCACGGGTAGCTTTCATCTGCTAGCATGGGTTTCTAACAATAAAACCGACTCTCTTCGCTCAAGTCTGTTCACCATGTAGGCCCTGCAAGATCATGGGGGCGGCATACCATCAGTCACTTAGCTTTCCATACAACAATCCATTAGTCTACGAGTTATTACTCAGTCAGATGCAATTAGCATCTTAGATAGGCGCTGTCGGGAGGATCCTCGCAGTCATGTTATCGGCTGTACATTCACGGCTTTCAATTACATTAAATGGGACCTCATAACCGCTAGATGCCTGTTATCATTCATAATAGGATAGAATCTCAGCTGGTCATCTAACACGTACCAGCCTTCCCATATCCTGGTTGCCGAACCTTCTAAGCGGCTGGTGTCATATTATTCCTGACAAATTACATCATATTAATTAGCCCACAAGACACAAGATCATCAAGATAGAAGAGACTTCTACAGCTGCAAGAACGCCACAAGGTTAGTTAAACTCTCCTCTAGAGTCCCACCACAGTTAAAGTCAACAACGAACCCAAATCTATCCCTCGGCTACCCTGTCAGTCAGATAGGGCTCTTACAACATATACATCTTACTGATTACTAAAAACAAGCTTACTTTGGAATAATATTGTTTGTCAACTATTTAAACTAACTATACAATGAAGACTGACTGTTCCCTCCACACTTTAAACTGAATAATATTGTGCTACCCCCAACAATGAGTATAAGTAACAATTTAATATTGTCAAAATCGTACACAACACTTTATTAAAGCCAAATATTAATCAAAACCCATTTGAAATAGTTTTAAATGATAAAGAAAATTACTGGATACTAATTACACATACTCTTTTCTCAACTTCACCCCCAAACTTAACATTGAATGCATGTTCATCTGCCATTTTACACAAGATCCCAAGACACGCCGACTTCCTTGCAGGCCACGTGAGACCAGTAGGCTACCCGCAGGATACAAGTCTCTTGGGAGTGGCACCATTTGTGCCTCCCTGTTACACAACAAGTGATTTACTAGATACTCACAAGATACTCGAGTATCCTCCCTGTCACCCTGGAATTGCGCAGTGTGAAGGGGGCCTAAGTAATAACTGGCTGGATACTGTTGCCTCTTGTACAACAGAGGAATAGGAAACTGCTTTTTTCTCGTATGGCTTTATGTCTCATCAACATTCAAGTCATCAGAGGTAGGAGAGAATTGATGATAAGAATCTTGGAGGAACGCAGCCATAGCCTTATGCAGGAACCATCCCAGCAAATGCCCGGAGTGATTTCGGAAACCATGGAAAAGTGAAATATGGATGACTGAATGGGAATTCAAGCCCACATTTTCCCAAATGCTGGAGCGAGTGTTATTGCTTAGCCAATAGATTTCATAGGATACAAAGACGAACTGACTCCGATTACTATCTGAAAATCTCCATTAAAATCACTGTTGGCCAGAAGGAAAAAGCAAAGAATTCAAAAGTATGAACTGTTTAAGCTAGAGCTGATACATGATAGTACTATCAGATATCTTTGTCAGAAAAGAATGAAGCATTACGAAGACTGTCCCAAAAGTATCCGATCTTCCTTCATATTTCCCCACTGGTGTTTTTCTGTGTCATTGGGCTGGTGGTATCCTGCAAAATGGTCCCCAATTTGATTGAAGAATATGCTTCCAATGGCCTTTCCACTTTTGGAAGCAGTCCTGCAACTTGTTTTTTGGTATTGTCTTTAGAGTGTTCATCATTTAAGTTTAGAGTGTTTCTCTGTCGTCGAATCAGTGTCCTTTGAGTGGCATTTTTAATCTTAGGAACAGCCAAAAGTTCCAGGGAGCTATTTCAGGACTGTATGGAGACTGATGGAGCTGTAAAACTTTGTGCTTTGTCAAATATTGCTGCACGAGATTCGATGCACGTTCTGCCACATTATCGTGATGAAAAAGCCAGTAACTGCTTGAACAAACCTGATGTTTCCTTCTAATTGTGTCATGCAATCTTTTCATAACTTCAAGATAATATTCTTTGTTGATCATCTGACCCTTAGGAGCATATTTGTGGTGCATAACACCCTCATGATAAAAAAAACCAGCATTGACGTGACATTGCTCCGACTTTGGCATGCTTTTTCCAGCCATGCATCTGACAACACCTTCCACTATGAAGACTGTCATTTTGTTTTGGGATCATAACCATAAACCCACAATTCATCACTAGTTATAATCTTTTTAAACAGGTTTTCATCATTATTGACCTTATCCAAATTGTCCTGAGCGATTTCAAAGCGAAGGTTTTTCTGCTCCACTGTTAGCAATTTTGGAATGAATTTCACACAAACGAGAACCATTTGCAAATTTTCAGTTAAAATCTTTAAACACTAGCTTTCAGTATCCCAAGGTCACATTCTAGTTCTTGCACAGTCAATCAATGATCTTCATTGATCACAAGTCAAACATGTTTGATACTGTCTGGTGTTTTTGTCATTGAAGGCTGCCCAGAGCGTCAGCTATCAACAGATGTGGGGCCATCTTTGAACCACTTATATCACTCTTTTACTTGTATTTAGTTCTGACACTCGTCCCCAAATACTGTCTTCATCATTTCGATGGTCTCTGCCCAATTCTTTTTGACTTACATGCAAAATTTAATGCAAATTCATTACTCTGATCTTTCCGTCATTTTTTATGATAGCAAAATGAGATGAACATACAAAACACTTTGTAAACAAATGCACGCTGCACATGAACTAAGGCATCTTGGTGACAACTGTGGCATCTAGAGAGTTACTGTTCACACTCATACCCGGAATATGCTACTAAAATTGCCAGGAGTGATGATATGAAGGAAGACTTTTGTGACAGACCTCATATGTTGACATTATTCCTGATAATGAAGACGCTGAAGAAAATTGGGAAAAATTATTGAAACAATGTACATGCCATTTGAAGCTCTGGGTAGAAATGAAATATACCAAAAACATCTAATAAAATATGGAAACCTGAAATAGAAGAGGCTGTTGAAGAGAAACAAGAAACATATAAAAATGGTTTAAAAATGAAAATGTAGTAACCAGGGAAATTTAAATAACTGATTTTTTTTTTTAACTGCTTTACGTCTCTTTTTAACATCGAGGTCTTTAGAGACGGGAAAGGATGGGGGGCAAGGAACTGGAAGGAATTCGACCATGGCCTTTTTGAAGGAAGCATCCCGACATTTGCCTGGAGTGATTTGGGGAAACCATGGAAAACCCAAATCTGGATGCCCGGACGGGGATTCGAACCGCCGTCCACCCGAATGCGAGGCAAGAACGCTAACCGTTACACCGCCCCGCTCGGTAAAATAATTGAAAGACACTGTGCAAACAGTGTTATAGATAAAGCTCACCAAAATTCCAGGGGTATCTTTACTAACAGAAACAAACAGTATGTTCAAGGCAGGTAAAATATGGCCTAAAACTAATATGCTATGTAAACAAAACTTCATAAATCAGTATCAAACAATAGACTGATCATATAGAATTCTGTGGTACACTATTCACATCAGTGAAAGGAGTTGTTTAATTCTGGATTAAAATTTAGGAAGACCTACTCACACAAAATCAACAGATATGCTTGAGGTGAAGAAGTCCCAAAAGCTCCAAGTAACAGGGAAGCTTCTAGTTTAGATAGTATATATTGGGGAACAGCTCTCGACACAAGGTTATGTAACATTCTCAACTGCTAACAAGCTGGGTGGGTGAACGGTTACACTTAACTCTGGTTTTTGGGAGGTTATGAGTTTAAATTCCCATTCAGCCACCTATACAATGCAATACATTCATTTTCCATATATCCAAATATAAGAGACTGGCTCTGTGGAATGTAGAAAGTTGTCAATTTACAGATAAATAATTGCATATCAAAATAGATAAATACAGCAGAAGATGTACAGTCATAGCATACGTAGTAGATTAATTACTTCAACTACATATTCACAAACTACTGCAATTACTTTGTAGATACCTTAGAAGTAAATTCTTCAACAGAGCTGTCAATTAAAAATTCTTTCAATTTTTTCCTGAATGTAATTTTATCATTTGCTAGACATTTAAGATGGGAGCTTGTTGAAGATAAGTATCCATGAACATTGGACCCCTTTTTGAACAAATGACGACTTTAAATCCTTGTGAAGATCACTTTTAATTCTAGTGCCATAACTGTGTATTTTACTACTTGTTTCAAATAGAGTATAGTGACGATAAAGGAGGACATTAATACATATATATACTTGACCCACAAAATGTTGAAATTCCTAAATTCTTTAACAGCTCTCTGCATGGAGTTCTACTGCTAACCCCACACATAATTTTTATTACTATCTTTTGGGCTCTGAACACTTTGTCTCTATGAGTAGAATTGCCCCAGAATATTATTCCGTATGACAGCAAACGGTGAAAATAAGCAAAATAAACTAGTTTACTCATACAGTGATCACCTATAGCTGAAATTGTACGAATTGAAAATGTGGCTGCACCTAATTGCTTCAATAAGTCAGAGACATATACCCTCCAATTTCAATTATAATCAATATGGAAACCTAGAAATTCCACACACTCTAACTCTTGAATGGACTGGCCAGAAAATTTTGTGTCTATGTCTGGTGTTAATCTGTGTGAAGTACTGAACTGCATAGTGTTTTATCAAAGTTTATAGACAAATCGTTAGCTGGAAACCATTTATTAATAAGGTCAAAGAAATAATTTGAAATATTTTTTGTAAATAAATCTGGAGTGTTTTTAATTCCTATGCTTGTGTTATCTGCAAATTGGACAAATTTTGAGTTTTTAGATGTAACACGGAGAATATAATTTATTTATATTAAAGACAATAGTGGTCCCAATATAGAACCCTGAGATATTCCACATCTGATAAATTCCCACTCAGAAAACAGTGGGCCACATAACGCAGACTTAAAATTCTCTAGCAACACTTTCTGTTTTCTATTTATTTATTTATCAATCTTGTTTCATGGATCCCTGCTGAGGAAGGACCTCTGGGATGTGAAACATGTCATGATTAATATACATACATACAATATGAGTCATAATCATAGTAAAAAACAATTATATGTTACAAAGAAAAAAATAAAGACAATAAAATAAACATAAATTTTTACAACTGTGATTTGCAAAAGTCATACTGAATACGATTAATTGTTTTGTTCAAATTCTTGAATGGAGTAGAAGGAGTTGCCAATAAGATAAACTCTCAGTTTTTCTTTAAATATATCTTTATTTTCTGCAAATTGTTTTATACCCTTGGGAAGTTTATTAAACAGATGTATACCAGAATAATTAACTCCTCTTTGTACTAATGACAGAGATGTTTGTGGTTTGTGCAAGTTATTTCTGCTTCTTGTATTGAGATTGTATACCTGTGAATTAGAAGTAAACAGGTTACAATGATCTATGACAAAGCACATGAGAGAATATATATACTGAGAACTCATTGTAACAACATTGAGTTTTTTAAAAAGTTGTCTGCAAGAAGTTCTTGGTTTTACTCTACACAACATCCTAATAACTCTCTTCTGTGCTATGAAAACTTTTTTACTTTGTGAAGAGTTTCCCCAAAAAATTATGCCATATGACATTACTGAATGAAAATATGAGGAGTAAACCTGTTTCGTTAATTCTAGATCTGCTGTTAGAGAAAGTGTTCGTATTGCAAAGGTGGCACTACTTAACTTCTTCAGTAGTGGAGTGATATGTTCATGCCAACAGAGTTTCTCATCTATTTTAATACCAAGGAATTTTATACTCTTTGTTTCTAATATTGTGTTATTTTTATAGCTTACTTGTAAATCTGGCTGTGCATAATTTTTTTGTTTTAAACCTAATATAATGTGTTTTTTCAAAATTTAGTTTTAATGAATTTGCCTTAAACCAATTTGCTACTTCACTAAGTACTTCATTTACATTAAATTCTAGATTGCTGTTTGGTGTTTTTCTCACAGTCAGGTTAGTGTCATCTGCAAATAAAACACTCTTAACTTTGTCAGATAAGTTTCCAGGAAGGTCATTGATATACAACAAAAAAGGAGGGGTCCTAGGACAGAACCTTGTGGAATTCCATGTTTTAATTTTTCCCAGTCTGATGAAGCATCTTTGTTTATTTTAGTATCAAAAATGGACACTTTTTGCATTCGACTTTCCATGTATGATCTAAACCATTTACCTGCGATTCCATAAATACCATAGTATTCAATTTTTTTCAAAAGTAGTTCATGATTTACACAGTCAAATGCTTTTGCAAGATCACAAAATATTCCTACAGGGCTCATTTTATTATTAAGTTCCTCAAATGTGTTATTTAAAAATGAATATATAGCCATTTCTATAGATGCTCGTTTTTGGAACCCAAATTGTGATTTAGTGAGGATATTATTTTGCGTAACATGTTTTATTACTCTACAATACATGACTTTTTCAAAATCTTTGAGAATCCTGAAAGTAATGAAATGGGACGATAGTTATCTACACATGATGATTCTCCTTTTTTAAACAACGGTTTTGCAACTGCATATTTTAGTCTATCTGGAAAAACACCTTGAATTAACGATTCATTACAAATGTGGGCAAGTACACGATTGATACAATCTGAACATCTTTTTAGTAAATTACTTGAAATATTGTCATAGCTGGAAGAATTTTTAGGTTTTAATTGTTTAATGAGTTTATTTATTTCTGAGACTGTTACTGGTGGCAATTGCATTTCCACAAATCTATTTGGGTAAGCAGTCTGAAGAAGCCTAAGGGCACTATTTGGGGACTGCTTTTCTATGCCTAATTTCTCTACGACTCTAGTAAAATGTTTGTTAAATATTTCACAAACTTCCCCTACTTCACTATGGACAGATCCATTTTGTTCTATTTTTATGTCTTTAGAGTGATTTACAGATTTTCCTGTTACAGTTTTTACTATATTCCATATAGTTTTCATCTTATTGCCTGAATTATCTATTTTCTTTGATATATACCTGTTCTTGGCCTTTCTTATTACATTTCTTAGTATTTTAGAATAAAGTTTATAATGAGTTTTAAGTGTGTAGTTATCTGATTCTCTTACTTTTAAGTACAGGTCTCTTTTTGTTTTACAAGATATTCTAATACCCTTTGTTATCCAGCCGTTACCTAGTTCATTGTTTGGAGTATTGACAACTTTCCTTTTTTTGAAACTTCCTTCGAAAAGTGTTAGAAATATATTGAGAAAGGAAACAAATTTTGCATTAACACCCTGTGCATTGTACACTTCTGACCATTGTTCATTATTTAAGGAATCTATGAAATGTTTTATATTGTTTTCATTAATATTTCTTCTATAAACCCAGCTTTTCTCTATCTGTTTAATAGTGTTTCTGGACTTGATACATAGCAGCTGGGCATCATGATCTGAGATACTATTTATTACTGGAAGTATGTCGTAATTACTGTACTGAGCAATATCCATAAAAAAAATTATCAATTGCAGTCCTGCTATTATTTTGTATTCTTGTAGGAAAATTTACAAGTGCCGTTAAGTTAAAAGACAACATCAAGGTTTCCATATCTAGCCTCTCATTGCTTTGATTGAGAAAGTCAACATTAAAATCTCCACATAAAACTATTTGTTTGTTATTTTTTAAACAAAGACTCTAACTGTGATAAAAACAGACTAAAATTTCCAGAGGGGGCCCTGTAAATTGCTATTAATATGAGCTCTTCCTTACCATATTCTAGTTTAGTAACACAGCATTAAAAGTGTTGTTCTATACAATACTTACTTACGGCTACACTGTTGCATTGAATATTATTTTTAACAAAAATGGCAACTCCACCTTTCTCCATTTTACATCTACAGAAATGAGAACTTAGTTTATAATTTGGGATGGACAGCTGAGATATTCCTGTGTCAGACAAATGATGTTCAGATATGCACAAAACATCTACATCGAAATTTCTGGAATTTTGAATCTGTTCTAGGCATAAGGTAATGTCATCAGTTTTACTAAATATCCCCCTTATATTTTGATGGAGAATAGTGGTCTGAACTCTTTGATTCAATGAAATTAAATTGTTTACTTTATTTAGTATATACTGGTATGTCAGATGGAATTTCTAATTTCGATAAGTTTTGATCAGGAGAGACGTTAATTTCTTTTAGACATCTTAATACATTTATTTTATTTACCCTAAAAAAGGACGCGATTTAATACCACTTATCACAGGAATACCTCTTTCACTCACCTGGCATCCCCTGATCTCATCAGCAATAAGAAGCGAAAGCTTCCTTTTACCTCTGAGATTCAGATGGAGTCCATGGCGAGTATAACTGTCCCTACCAATGCAGGCCACATCTATCAAACCAATGTGGGAATTTGCTGACTGCCAGAGAACACTTTCCAAAGATGCATTTGTACGCCTAATGTTATGCCACATCCAGGGTTTATTATAACGCTCAAGCAAACCCACAAATCCCACATTTGTCTGATGTGTGTTCCTGGAAATGTGAGCAATGTCTTCCTCAATTGAGTAATTGAGGTCCTTATCAAGACTACTTCCTGGTCCCCCCACAATTACAATACAATCCTCCTTTGAAAAATCTTTCGCTAAGTCTTCCACATTTGCTACAACACTTCCAAGATCTGCATTTGGTTTGAAAATACTGCAGACTTCATAATCTGGCCCCAAGTCAGACTGGAGCATCTCACTGATTCCCCTCCCATGACTGCTTCCAAGTAACAGTACCTTCCTACGTTTAGATACCCCCTGAAAAGTTCTCCCTTTTACTTTATATGATCCCAGATCGTTCAGTCCAACTTGATGGTCCTCAGAGTCGCCATCTAGATCCTCCAATGGCCAAAACACATTGGACATCTCCAGCTGGAAACCATCAGACAAACAGCGTCTCCTACCTCTCCTGCCAGAGCTGACTTCCCTCCACTCATTGTTCTGCCTAAGCCTAAGAACTGAGTTTTCTGCCTTCAGGGTCTTTAAATCCCTCTCCGCAGATGCCAGATCTGACTGGAGCTTCAGAATCCGCTGCTCCTGATCAATAATTCTGCATGAGTGACAGTTCCAGGCAATACTGACACAAGAGTCACTGTTAGTAACATCGCTGCACCCCCAGTGAAACCAGCGCCCGCAGTCCCGGCACGTCACTCCTTCTCTTACTGGTCTTCAGCAACTTCCACACTTAGTATCCATTTTGATACTTTCAGAAAAACTTAATAACTTAGGAGAATAAAAACTTTAAAACATTTACTTTTAAAAACTTATGAACTTAATTAACTACTTGTGTTTCAGTTGCCAAAGAAAAGTAAAAGTAGGATTCTAAGAAAAATGCTAAACAAAATACTATGTAAATTACTCGAAACTTTTCGAAAAGTGAATTAAAAACACTTGACAACTACAAGACTTACAACCAAAACAAACAAATGATATAAAAAGAACTCTTTAAACAATTAAAACGAAATTTGACACCCTAGAATTCTTGTTCTGACCTAACCTCAAATGTAAACAAATAAAACTTGTTTACACTTTACTGATTTTCTATTTAAAAAAAAACAGTTCACTATCATTTAATAACTTCACAAGTTACTGAGAAACAAAACTAATGCAGTCAAAACAAACTTACTATGAAATTCTGTTAAGCTGTAACAAGAATATTGATACTAGACGTTAAGCACGGATATAAACAAAAACCAGGCAACACTGAATCTACAATTTACGGATGTAACAAGGCCTACGAAAAATATCACTGGTGATATGAACACTAAAAACTAATGTAAACGATATTAACGTTCTATAACAAAAATTTTAGCTTAAGCCTAGCGTTCAAAAATGTAAACAAACACAGAAGATAAACATGGAACAGATCACAGCACTAAATCGCAAATTAAATTTTTTTGCACTAATAAAAACACTCACTAACACTCACAGTAGTAGAATGTATTAGAATTTAGAGTTTTAAATTACTATTATAACAAAAACTAACTATTAACTATATTTAATTATAATTTAAATACACACGTTCGGAAGGTATGTGCTTCCACGATATTCCAAAGATATTCAGAGGGTAAAAACTAAGTCATTTATTAACAATGCCATTTATATCATAATACTTTAATTTCTGTAACAAAATTTTATGATCTACACAGTCAAATGCATTAGAAAAGTCACAAAAAATTCCCACAGGAGTTAATTTATCATTTATTCCTTCTAAAATATTGTCAGTGAATGCAAATATAGCTTGTTCTGTTGAATGGCCCTTTTGAAAACCAAATTGTGATTTAGTTAGAATATTATTACTTTTAAGGTGTTCATAAACTCTGTTGTACATTGCTTTCTCAAACACTTTGGAGAAGACTTAGTAATGAAACAGGATGGTAATTTGATACAAATGACTTATCCCCCTTTTTATAGAGTGGTTTAACTAAGGCACCATTTAAAGCCTTTTTGGAAAGGTACCCTTAAGTAAAGATATATTATACAGTATATTACTTAATTCTGCAGAGCACATTTTAATTAATCTGCAGAAAATCCTGCCATAACCACTCGAGTATTTGCTCTTAAGAGACATGATAACTATTCTTATTTCTTGTGGAGTAGCTAAATTTACAGACATAATCCCAAATTTTTCTTGGTCACTGAATTATTGGCAGTCAATTTATCAACAACAAATAAAAAATGTTATTAAATATATCAGCAATTGAAAAATTAGATTCTACTGAATTTTCTTCGATATAAATGTTACTGTTGGCCTGGTTATTTTTCCCTACCTCCTTTTTTTTTTTACAATGTCCCATATAGTTTTAAATTTATTTTCAGAATCATGAATTATATGTTTATGGTATATACCTTTAGATTCTTTAATAATCTTTTTCAGTAATTTGTAGTACAGCTTGTAATGTGTTTTAATGTTAGTTTTGAGATTGCTCCTAGAGGCAATATATAAGTTCCTTTTGTAAATGCATAATATTCTAATGCCCACAGTTATCTATGGTTTTTGTTCTTTTTGAGAATCACAAGACCTTTTCATGGGGAAGCAGCTTTCAAAGTAGTTTAATACAATGCTTCTAGAAATGTTGCATTTTTCATTCCTTCCTTGTGCTAGAATTTGGTAATTTATATCAGAACCAAATGGCAATAATAAATGCAGAGAATCAAATATATAATGCAAAATCAGGTTTTATATACTCACGTATGTCAGAACACATATTTTCCAGTTTTGTTAAATTCCGGCCAATTAATGCAACATTCATCCCAAGTCCAGCCAGTTCATAAGCATAAGCACAGCCAATGCCTTCACTGGCACCAGTAATCACTGAAAAATGATTTTAAAAACATTTTGCATTACACATACTTGTGACAGCCACTATTTAAATTAACTGATAATTATATGCTTGATGAGACATGATTATCACAGCTTTTTCAAATTTTTGCTTTGCAACATCAGCTGAGAATCAACAAAATATTCCATCATTAATATCAGTAACAAAGAGTTCAAACATTGTATTAACATTCCATAAATTTTTCTACATACTATTGCAGTGTTTCTCAACCTGTGGTCCACGGATCAGAATATTTTAATTCATACTGTATAAGGCAAGTATTAATTATAAGACCTAATTTTTAAAAGCCACAAATATTTCAATGGCTAGGCAAAAATCTGAAAGTCTCTTTATTTCCAGTCAACATTGGAAAGAGCACCATTTGTTCAAGCGTTAAGTATTGGCACCGGCATGCGCTCCATTGCAATTTAATTTAATTTAGGTGCGAGGGACAATGATACGTAATAGGGTTTGTAATATAAGAATAGTGAAGTAAACAAAAAGTGTAAGGTCTAGTGCCTTTTATTTCATTTTTATATGTAGGTCAGTGGTATAATGTAGCATCCATGTTGTTGTTGTTGCTTTTGCCACTTTAGGGCACTTCGACGTTTAGGTCATTAGTGCCCTGGCTAAAACACGGAATGACGATGTGGATTAAAACTAACTCAACTACCGTCTGCATGGACGACTGTAAAGGGGTCACCCACACAGACAGCATAATAAAATACAAAAATACTGACTAAAATACCGCCCGCATGGTCGACTTGTAGCATCCAGACTATAGTAACATTATTACTCATTTGGTTACTAAATATTAAGAGTCTGGTAAATATGTAACTAACTTTTAATAGTTCACTTCCACTTTAATAACTGTCTTTCCGTAGGAATTCCAAACATGCTTCTAGATGATTAAATTTGTTATAATGATGCAGTAAAATATGTCCCAAATGCTAATATTATACACATAGGTAAAAAATTAGGCCAATATAAGCCAATGGTACTAAGCATTATTTTTAATAATTTAAGGCCCATTCACACTAGCGGTCAGGTCAGCTCAGCTCACAATCCAGGATAGCATTCACACTAGTGATCAGCTCAGCTCAGGTCAGGCCAGATCAAGTAGTAGACGAGGCCATTTCATTTCAGTTGCTCATAGTGAACAATGCCATTTTCTACCACAACGTCAATTAAATCGCAATGATTTTGGATCAAGGGCCTAAAAATATGTCAAGACCAAAAAGAGGATGGTTCTGAGTGCTTCCAGAGTTTCAAATGCAAACAGATCAAGAGAAAGAAGAATGCTAACTACCGGTTATGCCATGCGAGATGAGTTGTGTGAAATGCTTTTGATATTTTAGGGCTCAAAGATTTCGAATTTATTTTAGAAAAATTAATTCTGTTCCAGGATTAATTAGTAACATAATTTTAGCACATCTATTTTGCACAATTATTTACGGAAGGATAAAATTTCATGCTATGTAGAAAGTAAATTTCAGGATGAGCAAGAGAAACAAATATTCTTTGTTTGTGTTCTGACGCTGGTACGGAAGCATTTGATTCAAAAAATATATTCACAATTTTTTTATTTTTTAATTTTTTAATTTGGAAACAGGATCTGTATCTTGACAGTACTAAAATGTGTAATAATATTTGAATTATTAAAGTTTGCCGACTTTATAATAAACAGAAATAATATACCATTAAAACATTTACTTTTTATTTATTACTCTTTTTTTATTGCTCACGACCATAGTTTTCAAACGTTTCCGCCCATTTGATCTGACCTGACTTGACCGTTGCTCGTTCACACTAGCGGTCAGCTCAGCTCAGGTCTTGACCGTTGTTGATCGGTGGCGGCGCGATCTTCGGTTTGACCTGCCTTGCCCTGACCTGAGCAGACCGCGTAGTGTGAATGCTCCCATTGGATTACGTGTATAGTGATTTTTGACCTGAGCTGAGCTGACCGCTAGTGTGAATGGGTCTTTACTGGTCCTTGGGTTGAAAAATACTGCTCTATTGCAAACTATACATAATATGTATACCACGTAATATAACAACGGTAAAATAACTGGTGATAATAAACTATATGATAACACCAGAACTACTTTCTTCCATGCTATAGCTTTGGGACAAATATAACATATTAATTTTCCGTGACAGTCAATGCAGTACATGAAAAGAAACTATAAACCTGATGCATTTCAAATCCAAACTGTTATAGTATGAATATTTTTGGTTCAGGGATCATATCTATTATCCAATTATGGATTAAATATTGTAGTTAGAGGAACATGACACTGGATTTGTTTTGCTGCATTGGCCTGCACTCTTCAGGTCTAATTTGGTTGTTGTTGTAGGGACTTCAGAGCACATCCACAACACGGTCATTACACTGCCATTAAAAAGAGCGCCGTTCGTTAAAGGATTAAGTAAATGACCATCTTCTGAGACGTAGTAGGTGTGAGGGACCAAGATATGTATTAAGTTTGGTAACATACAAATAGCAAAGTAAACAAAAAAAAAGCATCACATTCTGGTGGGGCTTCCTGGTAGAGGCAAGTGAGGAGTGCCTCACCCCTTCTCACCCCTTCTCACCCACTGGAAGTAGCTGCTCTATGGCTACTTACAGCATCAGTATATACTAGGGTAAAAGTGTGATGCTAACCTAAAATATTATTAAAAACACTGTCAGCAGTAAACAGCTTGTACTGATAGGACTAACAAAGAACTGGTTTGGCAACCTTTCCACAACAAACCTAAGAACTGACTGTATACCCAAGTGTAAATAGGTCAGCCATAAAGACAGTAAAATAAGGTAAAATTGTAATATGTTGACTGTAAACAAGCCACAAAAAAACTAAAAATTTACAAACAATTACTGGTTGGCTGTAAAAAGGCTAACCAAATTTAAGACATCTTACAACAACAAAATATATGAATGGCTGTAAAAGGGCCAAACAGATTGAAAAACACATCACAACATAATACAATTAAACCAACAAAGCAATGTACTTCTGTGTTGCTATAAAGCCATCTTAAAAATTAAGCTGATCTGTCATTAATTTTCAGGATAAGATCAGCCAACCACAAAAATTTATAGGTTTGGCCACATTGCCACTCTCATTTTTTAAAATAAGCGACATCTAGACCAACATCTGCCACTAAGCTAAAAATAAAACACGCCAAACATTGGCGATATTTTGCTATTATGCTGATGAAAGATCAGAATTGGGGACTGGAGCAAAGTCTGTACTGACCTTATTACAGGTTAACTTGGTAGCTTCATCAGATACCTCATTCCCCCTGATTTCCAAATGCCCAGGCACCCAGCAGAAAAATACCTCCTTTGGAAAACATTGGAAGTACTGGATGACATCCTACATGTCTTGAATTAGCTGGATACATGTTTACTAGTGCATGAATGCAGTTGACAGAATCACAGCATATGATGTACTTCTTGTTGTGATTTACTTTTGTATTCTGGAGTGACTTAAATAAAGTGCAGCATTAAGCTGTATAAACAATGTGTCTACTATACAGCTTGTAAGTCGCTCAAGAGAACACTACAGAGAATCCTACTTCAATAACCTGCTTACATCCATCAGTATATACTAGGGTAAAAGTGTGATGCATAACATAAACAAAATTTGTCAGCAGTAAACATTTTGCTGTGCCAATATAGGTCTAAAACAATTCTGGGCCTCTTTTTAAACCAGGGAGGAGATTTATTCTAACCCTGGTGATGAGCAGAGGCCAATGCACAGCAATACTCTTCTAAAATGTGGCCTTTGTATGATAGTTGAATGGTTTTGTAGTTCTATGATGGTTACTGTACAGACAATTAAAATGTGGAGCCATCACTGTATCTTAAACAGGACTGCCTGTTGTTGAGGCTAGATGCATTAAATGTCACACAGCGAGAAACTGACATCAGATAAGAAGCAGTAACTCACCAACCTCAGCATAAATACTGAAATAGGAATGGTGCAATGCACACACATGGCAACCTGAATTCCTGGAATTGAACCGCGGGGTATCTTAGCGCACTTTAAATGAACAAAGTGAAGCTTTACCAGAGGTTGAAGGTCAGTTTCAAGGCCCATAAAAATTCAAGCTGAGATTCAAACCAGGGACCTTCACTGTTCATGCATCTTAACCAACTGAGCCACCAGACCACTCTAAAAGACTGAGACTACGAGTAAAAAGTATACACCAAGTTTTCTCGACAGAAATTCGGTAGCCAGTATGTACTGACAAATTTTCTAACTGGTATAGTGGAAGTTGCAACTGCCTCTCAGTACCTCTTAGTCTAGTTGAGGAACAAAAAAATTGTGAAGTTGTTTATGAATAAGAAGTATCTTATAGGATTCCTTATAACTGATGAAATATTGTTGAGAGCTACAGCGGAGAGTTATATTTAAAACTGATTCAGCACCAGATACAATGCTATGAAGAAGAAGAAGAAAAAAAAAATTACTAAAAGCAGGGCAGATTTTCTCTAAAACTCCATTCATGCAACTTTTTTAAAATTCCATGCCACCAGATAGTATTGTAGGCCTTATATGACTGCAGGGGCCTGGTAGGAAAGTGCCAGGTACAGGTTTGGTGAACCCACTGTGCCCGAGCATAAACTTGTGAGCGCCGCAAGTTTCGCACACCATAAACTCCCATCATGCTACAACGACCACCGTAGGGCGTGGCGGTGGAACGTTGTGTGTCTAGGAGAACAGGGATCTTGGCCCAGATCACGAGGACAGAACAAACCTCTATAAAATAAACCCCTCAACCTCAAGATTCGACACGTGCCGAGGAGGTGAATGGGTGACGAGGACAATCACTCACTAGCATGCGACCTCAGGGGCACCTGCGTACCCCTCTTGTATTAGTCTGGTGGGAACACAATGGAGGTATGCGCCACCAGACCTTTCCTCCTTTCTAGTGGGATCATAAATTAAGTCTAAAAATCAAAAAAACCAAAAAAACTTAAACAATAATGCTACTACCTGAAGCATGGGTGAGCTGCAGGCAAGTACTACCAATCATAATTCCAAGAAACAGGTTAGGGTCTATAGCCCCCCCCCCCCTTTCCCTGCTTCTGAAATGGAGTGTAACGGGAAAGTGTGTATGTTGAATAATGCTTTGATAGTGATGCAGAGGATAGAAGGAAACTTTGAAAAGGTGTCCCCCTTTTATATTAACAAAGGTTTGGAGAGTCTAATAGGGATCCTAAAGTCCATTAAGAAGCTTAGAAACAGGACGCTGCTGTTGGAGACAGATACCAGCTTGTAAGCTAACCAACTCCTCAGGTGTAAGAAGCTCAGTGAGTTTGTGGTAAGCTGTGAACTGCACAAGTCCCTGAACAGAAGTAAAGGTGTGATCACCTGCCATGATTTAATGGACAGATGAGATACTCAAAGAGTGGGAAGTAGACCAAGTGGGTGAGGTTCGGTAGATTTCATGGAGGGTTTTGGCAATCTGGAAAAGACTGCCACCTTCGTCCTCATATTCGACAATCCTACTTTGCCCACGAATATCAAAGCAGTATTTATTACTTTAAACATACACCCGTATGTACCTGTTCCAAAGTGCTGATTTCAGTGTCAAAGATTCGGTCATACATTGGCTTGCTGAAAGGGAAACCCAATCTGTGGCAAGGTGGCACATAAGCTGGGTAGTGAATGTACCCGCCCACAGTTGCACATAAACTGCTCCAGGTCACACCCTGTATGGAGCAAGGAGTGTAAAGTTTATCAGGAAGAGAAGAAGATCCAAGAGATTAAAACCGAAGAGTGCATACCATATGGTGAAGCAAAGAAACGAGCTAAGGAGCTTGCCCCACTGGTCTTCGCAACCAGCTTCACAAAGACATTGGCAGCTCCCATAAAGAAAGGAAGAGTTGGTACTCAAACTTCTGCAGTAGAAGTGAGCACGAGCACAATGTGCTCTTGCACATGTAAATGCGGTGCAAAACCTGCAAAGGTCATAACACCCAGGACCACAGAAGTCGGGTGCAACACTCCTTCAACCCCAACCACTCCAAAAGCAGATGAGATATCTTCACCAATAGCATCATTATTAGTTGCAACTGGTAAATCTGCTATACCTACGGCAACAATTAAAGAATCAGCTGTAGCAGTAAGCCCTCAAATGGTAGGCAAACTAAAGAAAAAATTTGGGGTAGACAGTTCCGAGAGACAGATCCGTCAAAATTTGTGAGGTCTCCCTCCTCGACTCCTTCCAAGCTACTCAAGTGTCAGGGAGGAAAAGGGGAAGAGGTCTGCGAAAAATAGAAAGGTGCATTCCTATGAGGCTTCAGATCCTGATGACGCTAAAATGTTGCTAGAGGAGCCAAAGCCCATCCCTCAGCAGGTCGAGTTTGATTGGTGATCCTTATACAAATAAATCCTAGTACTATGCTATTTGTTATGTTTGATTTGTTTATATGTAGCTGGTGATTATACAGCCAGCCAGCTTTTGTTAGTATGATTTTATATTTATGTGGCACATTTTAGAATTTTATATTATTTTTACATTATTTGGATGACCTCAGTCTGACATGCAGTAATTTAGATCCATTCTAGGCCACATCGTCATAGCCGTTACTAGTTATGGCACTATTAAGCATGATAACGTTGTGCTTTAAAGCTCCAAGAACAACTCAGTTCCTGAAATCTTGGGCAGACAGGCGTTGGTTTTAAAATAGTATGGTGGCATCTTTACAGCCACAGGTACCAACTCTTGACTTACCGCTTGCGGTTTTATTTATTTATTGATAAGTTTGCAATCTATGAATTTGGCTGCCCTTTTTTACAGCCAGTCAGACATCTTGTTGATCTAATGTTTGTAACTTTTTAAGTTTGTGTGGCCTCTTTACAGCAATTGTTTTAAAATTCTACATTATTCTATACACTTGTGGTCGAACTATTCAAAGTCGGCCATAGAGACAGTAATTTGGTCTATTTTAAGCTAAGGAGCAATACTGAATTTTGGTCTGGGCACTAATGACCACATCATCGATGTGCCCTAAAACCAAAAAAAAAACAACAACAAGGCCTTATAGATTCATAAAAAAAACACCCATAAAATATTTGCTGCGAATGGATGTGTCCTGTATCACAACTTCCAGAAGGATTAGGTTAAGAGTTTCCTGAATCCACACCGAATGCAGCTTAGCATATTTTGGGATTCAAGACACCACATGAGGCAGTAGTTTACCATCTGTTCCATTGTATTCCTGATGAACCTTGGTAAGGCAACAGTGTGATAGCTACCTGGTAGCATTCACTTTTTTTTTTTTACTTATTGCTTTATGCCTCATTGACGGCTAAGGTCATTAGAGGTGGGATGGGACTGGGGACAAGGAACAGGAGGGAATTCGGCCATGGCCTTTTTGAAGGAAGCATCCCGGCATTTGCCTGGAATGATTTGGGGAAACCATAGAAAATCCAAATCTGGATGCCCGGATGGGGATTCGAACCCGCGTCCTCCCGAATGTGAGGCCAGAATGTTAACCATCCACCCACCACACTCGGTGGTAGCATTCAGTCTTTACCAGGTTCCAATGGCTGCATTAATGTTACTTCTTTCCACAAGTCAGTGAAGCACTCTTTGGTCCACATAAAATTACAAATATCTAGAAGGTACTCTTTAGTATTTTTACTGAGATGTCTCAGCTTTTGGTACTGGATCAGGTCTGGTCCAACAGCTGTGTTTTTAGCACTAAGACTGACTCCAGATCCCATATTGTAAATGGGTTATTGTACATCTGTAGAATTAACGAAGCAAAGCAAAAGACATCTCTTCGCACAGCGAAGGACTCCACCACTAGCTGTGTGATGCTTCACTTGCTAGTGACTATGTGACCCTAGCCCAGTGATTCAAATACTGGCGATCAGGAGTACTTTCCAGATATACACTCTCGTACGTTCGAACAGTTAATGGTGTTCACAAGTTCTGCCATGAATTGTTTGCTATCGTTCATTATTCAACATATGGTAGTGCTTGCAATTCAGAAGGCTGCTATGTTGTCCAGTTCTGGAGTGATACATAAAATGATGCAATGGCCGTGTTCAGCCTTGAACTGTGAAATAACCTTCATCATTCCACCAAGGGATGAGTGTACTTCACAGCATTCCTCTGCTTCTTGGAATGGAGGTATCAGTTGGCTGCTGAATCAATGAAGTGACTCACCTTCATGTCTGTATCGTCACACTGCTGGAGTACAAGTGAACAGCTGAACTACCGACAATCGGCTTTACTGATGTTACATTTGCATTGGGTGTTTCTTGCTCCACATCTGAACTCTATGTGGAACTATATGGGAAAGCAATTTCTCACATGAAGTTGACAATTCACTTCTCACTGCATGGAGTCCACAATGCAAGGAGAGCACAGCAAAAGGTAAATGGCAAAGTATGAACTGAAAGCAGTGGTCAAATGTGTCATATGTCCGGAGAGGATATACATTTCGTCTCAATCTATTAATCTACAAACTACTGGAATTCTGGGATAAACAGTTGTCAATCCCTATAGCACACTATGGGCATTGAACTCTCTCAATGGGAGAAATAAATAAGCAAGACTTAAGCCACCTCATCATAATGACTGAGTGGTAGATATGTAGAATATACAGACAGTTGTATTGAAATGTATATTTTCACTGCTACTGCTTGTAATGTTGAGGTAAGAGTAACACCAACACAGCCACCCCTCTCACCCACCCTGCCCCTCTTTGAACAATCACCCTCAATATTGTCCTTACTATAAAGTGGATGTAAAATGTGTCTCCCTGGAGACAGACACAAATGATTAGACTAAGAGTTGTAATTCTAGCTGTAAGCTTGAAAACCATTCAAGTTCCACTGGAATATGCGAGACATCCTGCCTATTTAACTTTACTCACTCCATCTTGGTTATCCTTGTTCATTATCTGTTGAGAAATGGGAACTGGTTTATCCACCAGCATTTCATCTCCTGGGTCCAAAGATTCAATGGACATCTCTGACTTGGTAAATGCCTTGAATACTTGTGGTTTCTTTTTCTTTGTAGGCCTCTTTCCCTTCTGGTCCCTACCACTAAATATTCTGTTTAAGCTTCAGATCATCTGCACAACTTGCAGTCCTAGCTAGTAGTTGTTGTTGCTACTAGTGTCGCTGCTGGTACAGAAGTTGCAGCAGTTTTGATAGTGTAGTTGTTGCTGCTTGTGGAGTCTTACAAACTGCTGCTGGAAAGATCAGGGTTGCAAATGTGTTGCTACAACAGCCCCAGTTTTGGGTGTTATTACCTTAGCAGGTTTTGGGCCACATATATATCTAGATGAGCACATGCTACTTTTACTCATGTCTGCAATGGATGTCTGTGTAGCAACACTTTCTTTCCTAATAGGAGTTTTCACCAAGGTCACAAAGCTAGTTTGAAAACAGGTGGTGCAAGCGCATTGATCCACTTCTTTGCTTCGCTGTAAGATATTTGTTCTTTGGTTTCAAACTCCTGCATCTTCAGTTCTTCGAGATATACTTGACATGCCTGCTCCAAGCAGGATCCAGATATTTAACAATCATACCAAAAAAGTTATGAATGATTTCATTCTTGACATCAAGGGAATAAAAAGCTGCTTAGGAATGTAAAAACCAATAAGCCTCCTGAACCAGACAGTATGCCTATTAGATTAAATTCTAAATATGCAAATGAAATTGCACAGTGTTTGATGGAATTATATACCGACTGAGGAAACATACCAGCTGAGTAGAAGGCCGCCATCATATGTCCAGTATTTAAAAGTGGGAATGTTAATGATCCTCAAAGTTATAGACCGGTCTCGTTAACTTCAATATTTTGCAGGATTTTACATATCATTTATTCAAATGTGATGCAGTTTTTTGATGAAGGGGAGCTTTTAAACCCAAATCAACATGGATACAGAAAAGGCAAATGCTCCGAGACACAACTTGCACTTTTAATTCACGACTTGTGCCGTATTATAAATAAACCATTCCAGGCTGACTTAGTGCTATTAGATTTTTTAAAAAAAGCTTTCGAAACTGTGCCTCCCACTAGGTTACTTACAAAACTCCATGGTTATGGCATATCTAGACAAATATCCAACTGGATTGCAGACATTCTGAAGGGTACAACACAGTGTGTAGTTCTCGACAGTGAGCGTTCATCACCGATCGAAGTCAGGTCCGGGGCTCCCCAGGGGAATGTGATAGGGCCTCTGTTGTTTCTCATATACATCAATTATTTGTGCGATGTAATAAGGGGGGGAAAAAAGACTATTAGCCAATGATGCTATTATTTATCATGAAATAAAAACCCAGGTCAATTGAGCTTTGTTACAAGCTGATGTTACAAAAATCATCGCATGATGCAAAGACTGGCAGCAAGAGTTAAACACTAAAAAATTCCAAGTCATGCATATAAGTAAAAAGGTGACACCATTTAACTCTGAATATACAATTAATGGTACTTTCCTTAGAATTCTGCTAAATATCTAGGTGTTACAATTTGTAATAATTAGTTGTGGAATGAACATATTGAGAAGGTAATTGGGAAAGCAAATCATATGCTTTGATTTCTAGTTTAAAACAGTGTACACTTGAAGTTAAATTGATTGCATACAAAGCTCTGGTGCGTCCTCACTTAGAATATTGCTGTCCTGTATGAGGTCACCCATCAAAAGGGGTTAATGGAGGCATTGAAGAAGGTCCAAAGAAGAGCTGCCCAATTCATGACAGGTAAATATAGCTGGAGGGAAAGCGTATAATTGAAGGAGTTAGGTTGGGAAGATCTGGAAAAGTGCTGCACTTCACAGAAGATAATTAAATAATTCATGACTGACCTATTTCATGATGATAGTGAACACATATTACTACCAGCAACATTCATATCTAGGAAGATAATAGAAATCAGAGCCAGAACCAATTCATTTCTATACTTATTTTTTTCCATGAGCGATTAGGGAATTGAATAGGAAGGATTTATTGAGTGAGAAAACATAGAATCAGATAGAGGTAGGTCTCAATAAACTGCTCCGGCCATCCTGATCTGGGTTTTCCATGGTTTTTCCAGACTGCTCCAGGAGAATACTGGGATGGTTCCTCAAAATAGCCCATGGGCAACTCCTGTCATATCCCGTACAACCCTTCCTATGCAAATGGTTACACATTAGGATTGCCACCCACTTTTAGTGAATCGAGGAGTAATAACAATAGTAATATAATGTTAGGATGAAGGTGGCAGTCTTTTCAATACTGTTAATTACCCTCCGTGTTATTTGATGAAAACCAATCGTCCATTCAGTTTCCTATTTGTTAATCAGTTCCTCGGTTTCTAATTTCATTTAATCTTTATTATTATTGTTATTATTACCATGTGATTCACTAAAAGTGTGTGGCGTAGGGTGCATTGAATTATCCGAAAGTGTAATAGTTTGAAAGGGATATATAGGAGATGGCAGGAAGCACCCATGGACTATTTTGAGGAACCATCCTGGCATTTGCCTGGAGTGATCTGGGAAAACCATGGAATATTCAGATCAGGATGGCCGGAGTGATTTATCCAGAGCTACTCCTGTCGGAATTTAAGTTTACTCACCCGGTAAATCCCTTCTATTCCATTCCCTAATCACTCGTGGAAAAAATGAGTACAGAAATGAATTGGTTCGGGCCCTGATTTCTCTTATTTTCGCATTCATTTCTAGATATGAATGTTGCTGGTAGTAATATTTGTTTGCTGTCATTCTGAAATAAGTCAGTTGTGAATTTTTCAATTAGCTTCTGTCGAGAGCAACGCCTTCGGTGTTGCAGGTCTTCCCAACCTAACTCCTTCAAAATCACACTTACACTTTCCCTCCAACTAAATATACCTGTCACAAATTGGGCAGCTCTTCTTTGGACCTTCTCCAATGCATTCATTAACCCCTTTTGATGGGGACCCCATACAGAACAACAATATTCTATGTGATTATACTCTAGTGATTTGCATGCAGTCAATTTAACTTTGGAGTGTATTGTTTTAAATTATGACCTAGAAATTGGAGCATATGATTTGCTTACTCAATTACCTTCTCGATATGCTCATTCCACGACAGATTATTACGAATTGTTACACCTAGGTATTTAGCGCAATCTACCATTCTAAAGAAAGTGCCATTAATTGTATATTAAGAGCTAAATGGTGTCACATTTTTACTTATACGCATGACTTGGCACTTTTTAGCGTTTAACTCCAACTGCCAGTCTTTACAGCATGCAATTATTTTCATAATATTGTCTTGTAACAAAGTTCAGTCGTCCTCGATTTTGATTTTACAATAATAATAGCATCATTGGGATTGCTCATCTATAATACGGCACAAGTCGTGAATTAAAAGTGCAAGTTATGTTTTACAGCATCGGCCTTTTCTTCATTGCAGGTGACGATGCCCAAACCGCTATTAAGTCTTATGGAACGAAGTTTCTCTCGGCACTGAGAATTTATGACATGCTCTTCATTAGAAGATAGCGACAGTGAATGTGATCGCCGAAATATTGTGTATGAGAGCAATTCATAATGTCTTATGTAGTTTGCATTTTACAGGTAACTCCTCAAGCTTATCACACTTATGGAATAAGAATGCCTGCTTGCTGGCAGAGGCTTCCAGCAGTGGTGCTTGCCTCACCATAGCTCCCTCTCTCATGTAGTTGAGCAAAAAACATATGAAAATAAAAATTTCCACTTTTAATTAAGAGAAGAAATTTTGCAACATTTATCAAGAACCCTTGCAGTTTAGTGCCAAATAAGTTAATTCAGTGTATAATCTTTTTTTTTAATAAAATCATTATTAAATTTCATTTTCTTCACCCCGGCTTGAAGCTAATACTGCCTACGCCCTTGCAAAGGAAGTAATATTACCACTGATAGCTGAAGTAGGAACGATTTTAAAAGCAGGATAGCACTAGAGCCTTCTAGGAAAACAGAAATGCTTTATTTTCAAATACTGATCTAGGTTAAAAGAAATTTTTAAAACTCTGTGTGGTGCACTGCATTTTATAGTAGCGATGCATGGACTTTAGGAATTCCAGAAAGAATATAAATTCAGGCATTTGAAATGTGGTGCTAAGCATGCTGAAAATTAAGTGGACAGATAAAGTATGAAAAGAACGTGAATTGGAAATGGTAGTAGAGGAAAGACTTTTGTAGAAGAGTGTTACAGAAAGAAGTGACAAGATGGTGGGTCATATTTTAAGGCATGCAAGATTGGTTAATTTGTTAATGGAGGGAACAATCAAAGGTAAGAACTGTAGAGGAAGACATTAGAATATATGAAGCAGATAACTGAGGAAGAGGGTTGTAAGGGGTATGCTGAGATTAAGAGGTTGGCACAAGTTAAGAAGAGATGGAAGATTGCTTCAAAGTGGTTGAGACTGACGACAACACCATAAAAAAATATTTAGTCACTCCTCCACAATTACCAAATATTTTGCTTGCGCTGCGAGAACTAAATCATCTGCAGCTGAGATTAAATGTTAGTGTAAATACTGACAGAACAATTTCTTAGGGCCGCCCATTTTTTGTGTTCTCCTCCAACTTTTGCTACCCTGAAATTTGACTTTGATTCTGAAGTAAATTACTTCAGGTCCATGGTAAGTTGATACAGTATGTACAGATCCTTAAGATTATTCTATACCAAGTAAATCTTTTAATTTCTGTATACCCATGATAAGCTACATCTGTGATTATCTTATTTTATATCATCTATACTGTCTGCGAACAAATTAATGAATCCACAAGAAATGGCACCCATTCAATTACATTTGAACATAAACTTCTTTCTGGTATATATTCATTTCATACTTCATTTAATGCTCCACAACCTACTTCCACAGCCGTAGCAACAGTAGCTGACTTTTGTGTGTGATTTGAATTGTGCTAGTTTTTGTCGTTATCTTTGAATATTTTCTGTTTAGGTAGTGATCTGCAGTTAGCCAAAGTTACCGACATTTGTGTTTGATTTAAAGTGTGTTAGTTAACTTTTGTCTTTATCTTTGAATTTTCTGTTTAGGTAGTGAGTCACCAGTCGAACTACAGCTGCCGTTAACCGCAGTCGCCGACTTTCATGTTTGATTTAAAGTGTGCTAGTTAGCTTTTGTCTCTATCTTTGAATTTTCTGTTTAAGTAGTGAGTCACCAGTCGAACTACAGCTGCCGTTAACCGCAGTCGCCGACTTTCGTGTTTGATTTAAAGTGTGCTAGTTAGCTTCTGTCTTTATCTTTGAATTTTCTGTTTAGGTAGTGAATCACCAGTCGAACTACAGCTGCAGTCGCCGACTTTTGTGTTTGATTTAAAGTGTGCTAGTTAGCTTTTGTCTTTATCTTTGAATTTTCTGTTTAAGTAGTGAATCAGCAGCCGTAAGCAGCAATCTCCATTTTTTGTCTTTTGATATATTTATTCAGTTTTTTGCTGTTTCAAGGGATATGGCTAGTGCAATGTGTTCTAGTAGGCGTCTGGCTCTCGAGGAGATCCTTACTACTATGACATCTCTACAAGCACAGGTAAGGAACATCATAGACGAGGAGTGGCAGTGCGTTGAAGAAATTCTGCAGCCAACCGTAGCAGAACCGACAAGTCGGGATTTTCAAGAACCTGTTTCTGAAACCATCTGGCACCGTGTGGCTCAGAGAAAGGCGTCGAAATACCCAGTTAGCAGACGGGAAAATGATATCTTGCCATTAAGGAATGCGTTTTCCGTGTAGCAGGAGGCTGAAGATTCAAGTGTGGATGGCCCAGAAGAGCAGCAGAGAAGATATGTTCGCAGACCCCGAGCAATGCCAGGAAAAGGTTTACTGGTCATTGGCAGCTCCAACGTCCGACGTTTGGAGAAACCGCTTCGAGAACTAGCCACGAAGAACGGTGCAGACCCTCATTCTAATGTGCATTCTGTTTGTCTTCCAGGAGCAACCGTATCACGTGTCATGGAGGCCACTCCACAAGCAATCAGAGAATCGAATTGCCGTCAGTTAAGAATAGCTGCGCATGTCGGTACTAATGACTTGTGTCGTGTTTCTGTTGCAGATATAGTGAAATCTATGGACAAATTGGGCAAGATGGCGTATGAAGCCGCAGGGATAATTCGGTATCATTGCAGTTCTCCATTTGTAGTGTCGTGCCGCGCATCGATTGTGGGGAGGCCGTATGCTGGAATATTTTTAATTTGAATTGTAGTTGGCAGGAGCTGTGTCACAGAAACAATTGGGGCTTCGTTGACCTTCGACTGATGATAGCTGCCAGCTGGGACGCATTTGACAGGTCGGGTGTCCAGTACATACTGAGAATGGCGACCATGGTGGCTGCTAAAATATGGAACCGTCTTGATGTAAATTATTTTTTAGGAACACTGTGAGGCTCGAGGATCCTTCAGTTCATTGAAGAGGAGGTGCCGGTAACTTAGATCTTGGTTCTGGTAGTGATGGAGCGAATAAATTGAATGTCGCAGCCCAAATACTTCACCCATTTCCCGTCAGAATGCGAATATGAAAAATACGAATTTAGACTCCACAAATAATACAAAGCAGCTAAGGATAATGGTCCTAAATTGTTGGAGTATTAGAGGGAAAGTAGCCGATTTCCATGCTGCAGAGGCGACTAATGATGTCGATATAATACTAGGAACTGAGAGCTGGTTGACACCAGAGGTAGAATCTAGTGAAGTATTTGGCCCTCATTTCAATGTTTTTCGGAAAGACAGAGCTGTCTCTATGGGCGGGGATGTGTTTGTGGCCGTTAACAAAACCGTTAATTGTTCTGTCGTAACAGAAACTGAAAATTTTTGCGAGTTGTTATGGGACAAGGTAAAAATTGGTAAAAATTTAAAGTTTATAATCGGGTCATTTTATCAACCTCCGGATTCTGATTTGGCTAATGCGGAATACAGCAGAGAGTCGCTTAATAAAATTTATAAGTAATTTCAGGGACATATATTGATCATGGGTGGTGTTTTTAACCTACCGTCGGTTAATTGGGACACATGCACTTTCAGGTTGGGCAGAAGAGAGAGGTTAATAACCGAAATGTTCCTAGAAGTATTTGCAGAAAGATCTCTTGAACAGATGGTTTAAGAACCAACACGGTGCGATAAAGGTTCCTCGTCCATTTTGGATCTTTTTCTTATAAGCAATTATTTTATTGTAGATACAGTTTGTGCTGAAGACGGTATAAGTGATCACAAGGCGGTTATGGTAACTTTAAAATCTAGTATGAATTTGAAGCATGACTAAGACAAACTCGTATATTGCTTCGATAAGGCAAACAATGTGGGTATGGTTGATCACTTGACGAAAAATTTTGAAACGTACACGCTAAATACAAATGTTGAGGAACTTTGGTTTAATTTAAAAGAAATAATATGGAACGGTTTAAATCAATTTGTTCCTAAGAAGCTTATTAAGGTAAGTAAGAACCTTCCGTGGTTCAATAGGGAAGTGAATCGATTGCTCAGGAAGCAAAACCGAGCGTGGTGGTGTAACGGATAGCGTTCTGGCCTCGCATTCGGGAGGACGGCGGTTCGAATCCCCGTCCGGGCATCCAGATTTGGGTTTTCCATGGTTTCCCCAAATCACTCCAGGTGAATGCCGGGATGCTTCCTTCAAAAGGCCATGGCCGAATTCCTTCCCATTCCTTGCCCCCATCCTTTCCCGTCTCTAAAGACCACGTTGTTAAAAAGGGACGTTAAACTGTTACAAAAAAAAAAAAAAAAAAAAAAGGAAGCAAAGGCGTTTACATGCAATGGTAAAGAAAACGGGGGACTCGTCTAATCGTGATAAATTAGTCCACTTACGAGCGAAAGTGTGTAAGGCAATGCGTGATGCGTTTAAAGAATTCCAAGCCAGGAATTTGTAAGAAAATCTGATTACTGATACAAAAAAGTTCTGGTCGTATGTCAAATTACTCAGAGGAGATTCCGACATTTGCCAATCGTACCAACAAAATTATGAATGATCTCGTTCTTGATGTTGAGGGAATAACTAAACTGCTTATGAATGTAAAAACCAATAAGGCTCCCGGGCCAGACAGTATTTCTACAAGATTCTTCTCCAAGTATGCAAAGGAAATTGCACCGTATTTAATGAAATTATATACCGCCTCCTTGGATCAAGGAAAAATACCACCCGAATGGAAGACTGAATTCGTAAGTCTAGTGTTTAAAGATCCTCAAAATTATAGACCGATCTCGTTAACATCAATATTTTGTAGGATTTTAGAACACATCATCTATTCAAATGTCATGTGGTTTTTAGATGAAGATGAGCTTTTAAACCCAAATCAACATGGATTCAGAAAAGGCCGATGCTGCGAAACGCAACTTGCACTTATAATTCACGACTTGTGCCATATTATAGATGGGCAATGCCAGGTTAATATAGTTCTATTAGATTTTAAAAAAGCATTCGACACTGTGCCTCACACTAGGTTACTTAGGAAACTTTGTGGCTACGGCATATCTAGACAAATATGTGACTGGGTTGCAGACTTTCTGAAGGGCAGAACACAGTGTGTAGTTCTAGACCGTGAGAGTTCATCATTTACCGAGGTGAGGTCCGGGGTTCCCCAGGGAAGCGTGACAGGGCCTCCGTTGTTTCTCATATACATTAATGATTTGTGTGACATAACAAGGGGGATGAAAAGATTAATTGCCGATGATGATATTATTTATCGTGAAACCAAAACCCAGGAAGAAAGAGCTTTGTTACAAGACGATATGAAAATAATTGCATGCTGTAAAGACTGGCAGTTGGAGTTAAACGCTAAAAAATGCCAAGTCATGCGTATAAGTAAAAAGGTGACACCATTTAGCTCTGAATATACAATTAATGGTACTGTCCTTAGAACAGCAGATTCCGCTAAATACCTAGGGGTAACAATTCGTAATAATTTGTCGTGGAATGAACATGTCGAGAATGTAATTGGGAAAGCAAATCATATGCTCCGATTTCTAGGTCATAATTTAAAACAATGCACTCCGGAAGTTAAATCGATTGCATATAAGTCACTAGTGCGTCCTCACTTGCAATATTGTTGTTCTGCATGGAGTCCCCATCAAAAGGGGTTAATGGAGGCATTAGAGAGGGTCCAGAGAAGGGCCGCCCGATTCATGACAGGTATATATAGTTGGAGGGAAAGCGTAAGTGCGATGTTGAAAGAGTTAGGTTGGGAAGACCTGGAACACTGAAGGCGTTGCTCTCGACGGAAGGTAATTGAAAAATTAACAACTGACATATTTCAGAATGACAGCAAAGAAATATTGCTACCAGCAACATTCGTATCTCGGAATGACTGTGAAAATAAGATAAGAGAAATCAGGGCCAGAACCGATTCTTTTCTGTATTCATTTTTTCCACGAGCGATTAGAGAATGGAATTGAAAGGATTTACCGGGAGAGTAAACTTAAAATCCGACAGGAGTAACTTTCGATAAAGCTCTCCGGCCATCATGATCTGGGTTTTCCCAGATCACTCCAGGCAAATGCCAGGATGGTTCCTCACAATAGCCCATGGGCGCCTCCTGCCATATCCCGTATATCCCTTCTAAACTATAACCCTTTCGGATAGGTGCAATGCACCCTCTGCCACACACTTTTAGTGAACCGCAGAGTAATAGTAATAGTGTCATACTCAAAGCTTTAAGTTTTTAAAATTATTTTTATTATTACTATTATTATGGAACCTCACAGATTAAACTTCACTTCTACAAAGTGCTATGTTCCTTACATATGATTTGAGAAATTATATACTGAATCATACATTGCTGATATTTATGTTAAAATTAAGTTACCTTTTTCATATTACAATAGACTGAAAAAATTGATTAGCAAGTTAAATTTTAAGCTATTTTTTTATGAACAATACAATCAGAAATTAATAACAATTCATAAAAAATACAGATTTTGCTTCATTTCAAGAAAATCGCAAAACATGTTTCAATCATTCTACTGCTGCTGTTGGTAAACTACTCTGGCAACAGCCCATAAAAGTTGCTAATTACTATGGCTTCAAATGACCTGATCCCCCCGTAATAGCAACAGTCAATGACTAAAGAAGTAGGCTATATGTATCCGTTTCAACACAACAAGCACTGTAACAACAGTAGAAAGAAGTCCTAAAGGAAATGGCAAAAATGGTGAACCCAGAAGGTTTTTGATTCCTTTCTTTTCTGGCCATTCGGAATCAGCAAACTTGTTGTTACACAGTTTTTAAAAGAGTACTCCGCAATTTTTAAAAATTGTTGATGCTATGCATTTTTCCATGTTTTACAATTAAACTTAATTTCTGTATGGAGCTAAAAGGTTTTATAGTAAAAAAAGAAGAGGTTACAAGGTCTGATAATAAGTATGATGACACACTCAGCAACCATTAACATAAGGTTTAAGCAATGTGTGTGTGTGTGTGTGTGTGTGTGCCAAAGAGTTTGATAAGCCAGAGAATTCAAAGACTAAGAAGCACAATCAAAAATGGCTATCTCAGTCTCTTTTAAGAGTACAATGTGGGGGGGGGGGAAGGAGTTTAATTAAATTCAACAACTGAAACAGTAGAAAGCTGTCCTAAGAGAAATGGAAAAATGGTGAACACAAAAAGTTTTTGATTCCTTTTCTGGCCATTCGGAATCAACAAACACCTTGTTACATAGTTTTTACAAGGGTACTCTGAAAAGATCTCAGCTAAAATTATCAATTTTGATGTTGTAAGTAAATTAAACAACCTGAAATTACACATTAATTTAGGGATCATAAAACTCTTGACAATTTTCTGTAGTACCAGAGTAATACTAATTACCAAACCTCGTAAATCCTAAATAACAATCACTATACAACTGAGTAGAAATTGTTTTTAATATATATCTATGTTTCCACTAAATGTTGGGTAATATCAAGATCGGGATACCGCTGCAGCCTCGCGTAGTAAACACACAGCTCACGTGGTATATATGACATCATTGTGACGTATGGTCCAGGCTGCATTACAACATAAACACAAAAGATGATTGACGAAATCATATTTTATAAAAAGTTACGGTCGTAATGCACTCAAAAGATGGTTGACGAAATCATATTTTATAAATATGTGTTTCAATCATAATGCAGCCTGGACCAAAGTGAAACCTAACCATAACACACAATATTGGAGATATTCATTTACAGATCATATCTATAGCTGTTACAGTGCTGGAACGTGCAGACTGCATACGTCACAATGATGTCATATACACTACGTGATCTATGTGTTTACTACGCGAGGCTGCAATGGTATCCCCATCTTGATATTACCCCTTCTCAGTTTAATTCTAGATCACGATACCGTTAGAACACTGTAAACACTTTCCAAAAATGCCGCTGTTGGTACAGGGATCATATCAACCTAATTCAGTGGAGGCTCTAGGCGTAGTGACAGTGTGACTTGTCACCACCTCTAATTAAGAATAAATAAATTAAAAAATAAATGTAGTGAAAGAAAAATAAATATTTATAAATGCGGCATTCTCTACTCTACGTTAACTTATGACAACAAGGAAAACATTGAACTCCATCTGTTGGCCACATCAGTGAAGTATTTCGCTGTTGTGGAGACACTCTCTGAGTGTCACCAATCGCGCATGCACTCTAGCATTTTCGTGGAAATATTCGGGGTTTGGGGTTCGCTTTGTTAGTGGTGAATGGAGACAACTTTATTCTGTCACATGCAGCTCGATAAAGTTAGTAACACTGCCGGTAGAGTGCAGCATCTGCTGGAACAGTGCTTCTCAACCTGTGGTTCACTGATTACTGGTGGTCCGCGAACACAGTTTAGGAGTTCCACAGGCATAATATCATAAACATTGATACCATATTCGTATGCCCAATTTTTTAAAAACCTTGAATATTTCAATGACCTGGCAACCATATGGCATCAGAAAGAGCACTGTTCGTCTAGAGATTAAGTAAATGATGGTTTACTAAGAGTTTTAAATGGGTATGAGGAACCACAGTAGGTGGTATGATTGTTAACATAGTAGTGAAGTAAACAAAAAATAAAAGACGTACGGTCTAGCATCTTTTATTTTAGTTTATGCGTGTAGGTTGGTGGTATACTGTAGCCCAGACTAGTAACATTATTTATCTGGTTTGGTCTGATTAACATGTAATTAACTTTTGATAGTTCACATAAAGTTTTATATCTGCGTTTTCATAGGAATTCAAAACATGGTTTTAGATTTATTATGTTATAATGTCCGAGATGTTAATAATAACAATATGGAAAATAAAATTAGGCCCAGGGTGGAAGACATTAAAGACAGGGAACTTTTCAGAGGAAAAATTGTGGAGGTAACTGGCGACGGAGAAAGGAAACTCAGGAGATGAATCGAAGTTGCGTAATCCTCGGCTGAAACAAAAGGAAAAAAAAAATAGCTCTTGTGAGTTAGAGGCCCGCAGCATTCTTTTTTAAAATTTACTGCTCCTAGGGTTGAAAAAAGTTTGGATACGCTGGCTTGGAAAATTTGTCAATGCGAGCAGGCAATATTCATTGTGTATCTTAGATTCTCAGAATTATTTTTAAATAATTATCTGTATTTTATAAGTACAAAGAAAAGGTTTTATAGATAACTAATAGAATTTATCAAATTTTTTATTGTTAACAAACGAATTTTACAATTTATGGTATTTTGAAACTTACTCCTTTTATCATACACTACAATGAAACAAAAAATAATAATTTTCATGCCTTTCAAATTACTTTGATTGTTTTATTTTGGATGATTTTCTTTTTTATTATTTAGTGAAAAAATGTGAACTTTCAGGGGGTCTTCAAAACTTCAGGGGCTCCAGGCTACTGCCTAGTCATGTCTAGTCCTGCCTATTGGGTAATCCAGCACCACTTGTAGATCAACTTGTCGGTTTCTGGCAAATCACTAAATGTTTGGTCAATTTCAAAACATTTGTCTTTGATTTATTTCGATATCATTTCTTTAATCCGACAGTAATTGCAGATAAAGACTTTCACAGGTTACAAATCTTTATGTCGCTCTGAGCTGTTTTTCCAGGCACCTTTAACTTCAATAACCAGTAAACTGTCCAAACATTTTATTGTTGTCACTACCTGATCAAATCACTTCCGCCGCCACTGACCTAATTTGTTTTGTTTTTTTCCTAGCAGTTGTAGTTAGGTTGAAATTCGGCTTGGATTAGGATAAACATTTTGTAAAAGCCATAGAAATGTGGTATTTGCATACATTGAAAATACTCGATCCTGTATGTCAATTAAACATGATGGGTTGTATCTAGATTTAAGCCATGGTAAATATTCTACACATAACCATGACACAAATCACCACAAAATTATACATACTTTTTGGCAAAGTCTTACTTGCAGAGAAGTCTAGATCGCAGTACCGCTATGCCACCATCGCTACAAAATTAATACACATCTATTGAAATGTTTGTTAATTCCTTTGTTGTAACGTATTCTTGAAATTTTAGCTTCTCTCCGTTGCAAAATGTCACATAGTTCTGACAGTAAAATATTTTCCCTTGATGTTTAATCGACAGATAGGACCAGGTGTTTTCGCTGTATGTAAATACGACATTTCTATGGCTTTTACAAATTTTTTATCCTAATCTAGGCTGAACAGAGACATTGAAGCTGAATTTCAACCTAACCACAACCGCTAGAAAGAAAACAAAACGATTTAGGTCGATATGATCCCTGTACCGACAGCGGCATTGGTGTAAAGTGTTTACAGCGTTGAAGCGGTATCGTAATTCTAGAATTATACCACACGTCTACAGTTTCCTGCAGTATTTGAAGATACACAAACACAATTGCAAAACCAAGCAGAGAGATAAATCAAATGTTCTTACCAGCCCATTCTCCATAAACTTCCTCCAAAGTTTTCGCTGTGTTTACGAAGAGCCTAGAAAATACATGATGTCTGCAGAATTTTACTGTGCCAAACGCAATTGAAAGTATTATTTTCCCTGCATAAATAGCTCCAATAACGCTTACTATGTCGGAGTACAAAGCCCAATCTTTCGCTATCAAATCTACGAGAAACAGAGGCGAATCAATTTCCATTTCTTACTCCAAGTGAACGTTTATCATTGTAACAATCCAAAACTTGATAAACACCGCATCAACAATCTGTATATTGTCTCTGCCAACAATATTAATAACAAGCCAAAGAGTATACTAAGGAAAAAATATTTTAATGATATTACATCTTTGACAGCTATGTCATAACATCGAGTTCCAATCAACTTTCTGAATCATTGTCAGACTGATTCCTTCCATATATCGCCCCTTTCTTCTGAGCTAAAAACAGAATTACAACCGGCTACTCTGATCTCTATAAATCTTTGTACAATTCTGTACAATATTCCTACATAATGCATCCAATTTGCTACCAAATATTCTTTATACACATCTTCAATATTGTTTAGCAGCGAGTTTTCTTCCAGTGTTTTTGCATTTTCTGTTATCTTATTTCTAAAATATCAGTGCTGCTGCTTTAGTTTTTAGTTTGATAATTTTTGTACTGTATCCTCTGATTAAAGGATTTCAGCATTTCCTCTGTGGTCCAAAGATAGTGGCCAATCGTGCTTTACGTCGCTTCGATTTCATTTTTTTTAATACTTATGTTTCCTTCTTCTTCAGGAGGATTAACTGCAAAGTTGGTTTATGTGGTTATCCCGTTTGTCTACTGTAAGATGGAGGGGACCGATAAGGGGGGTCAATTAATTACGTGGGATCAAATGGGGAAGGGAACCCTTGACATCTCACCGGGGAGGGGGGGGGGGAGGATTCCACCAAAACTCAAAAAATCTCAGGATTTCAGAAAAAAAAACACTTCACGTAATTAATAAGTATGTTTTTACCTTCACTAATTTCTGCCAGACCAAATATATTTACTGAACAGCCTCAATTTTTCCATTCAAATTTGTAAATGTCTGTCAGTTTCATCTGACACTCAATATTATTGAAATGGAGAGGGTACTTGGATTGTACCAACTTATACTGTATATACTAACTATTACCGACTATTTGTTTAACCCCTTTACTTGAGATGCAAGACTAGGCCATAGAAAGCAAAGCTTGTCTTTGTTTTCAACATTGACTACAGCCATCTTTCCAGTGGCGGATACAGGAATTTGATTTGAGGGGGTGACCCGCTGTTAGTGGTCGGGATTGTATAGGTCCTGCACCGGAACCTTTTCGGATTGATGTGGCAGGCTTTTCCGCAGGCCTCCATACTGGAGGAGGAGATGAGCCTGCAGCGATATTCAGTCATGCCAACCTCGATTTGAAGACCATATAATACAACAGAAAAATTTCATATGGTAACATCCAAACGAACAAATTACACATTAAGAAAATAATGTATATAAAAAAACTACCGGTAGTCCTAAGACTCCAGATCGGTAGCGGTTGTGGCGTGCCCGATTACTCTGTCGGTTACCCTGACGATGTTAATGGCAGGTCCTGCAACCCCATAGGCAGCAAACTACAGAGAAGTATGCCTGTCCATTGTGGTGACGGTGCTAAGGCGGAAAATTCCTTGGCGGTTGCAAGACTCCTGGTGGTGTACACTGTTGGTTGTAGCCTGTAACAAAAAAAAGTAACCCAGTAACACACTGGAAGCAATGTAAATATTAGGTACTAACGTTGTAAGTATAAAATAAATTGTACTTACTGTTAGCTATTCTCCTTCGTTTTGAGAAATGCATTATATCCTCCTGTTCGTGAGTATGCACATCATCGTGACTTTTTGTATGCATTAGATCCTCCCATACACGTTGAAAATCCGCAAACAAAGGGAAACAACAAGCAATTAGAATATGTTATGGGGAGAACCACAATTCATGAAAATTACATGTAAGTACTAAATTTTTCGCTTGCCCACATCCCTGAATGATATAACTTAAGAAATAAACTCTTCAGAAGATACGGCAGAGAACTATTATAATTGTACGAAACAAGACAATGAGCCAGCGTGGCACCGCAGATGCAATCAACCCCCACTCCCAGTGCTCCTGTATGAGAACCGGTATCGCTTTTCACTTACTGTAAAAAAAAAAAAAAAAAAAAAAAAAAAAAAAAAAAAAAAAAAGTGGCTGAGAGGCTGAGAACGGGAGCCACTTCTTATTGGCTGTAAAACTGCCTGAGTGCCGGCCTTACCGTTCTAACTGTATACAGGAATATTGTAGGCGGAAACATTAATTAATTCTAATTGGCACCGGGTTTGTCATTACAAGTGGTTATTGCCCGCCAGTGTGGCTACGCGCGTTTAGGCTCACGACACTGGCTCAGGGTGTTACAACCGAACCATATTAGAGGCTCGAGCACCAGGTACCAGCCGTCCTGATTGCGATTTTTAAGTGGTTTCCCGCAATAGCAAGGTGAATGCTGGTGGATCATCAGTCTCTGCCTCATGAAGTGTACATTCCACAAACAAAAATACACTCATCATACAGAACCTAATTTACATGTTTCGCAGACAGATTGCAGCGCAAACATTCATTCCCCATTGGTAAATGCTCCATACTTAACGTCTGGTACTAGCCATGGTTGGGTGTAAACGTAGTCGTTAGTTGCCCTAACGAGGGAAAAAAGTGGTTATTAGAGCATGAATCTTCAATTCATGCTTATTTACTCAGCTAGATATCCTGTCTAAATTCCTTTGTATTTACTGACAATCCCCCTTGTTATAATTCTATTGCACAGCATTATGTTATCTGCATACAGTTTAATATCTAGCTGTAGACCAGTAATAAAATCATTTATTAGAATCATCATTTATTTTATGTGTTAATTGTATTTTTGTATGTGAAATGTGTAGTTTGTGAGGCGAAGATTGGGGACCGTCTCAGCAGTGGTGAGGGGGGGGGGGGAACGCAAGCAGGATGGCCTGTTCGCGGATCCCGGGATTGAACATAGATCCGTTGTATCTCCCCGATTCAGTGTGGGGAGGGATATTAACGCGCGCAGTCACACAGGCGGGTTATTTATTAGAATAATGTACAATAATTTCTTAATACACTCCCTGTGGCACACCTGTCTTCGCTGCCATCTCCTTCATATTCCATTACTCACTTTGACTGTTTACTTCCTACGTCTTAAAATACTTCTTCTTCTGCCTCTAGTCGACTAAGACGTGTTACTACTTCCTACAGCAGTTTACGCTACCAGCTTACATGTGCTAGTAGTGTTTACTTCTCCGCACCACCCCAGTTTAATAGATAGTACACTTAGGATTGTTAGTTATAACTACATAACAAATTTTTACTTATAGAATTTTCATCCTATATGGTTCTTGAGGAGCCCGACACAGGTAAATTAGTTCGCGGTGCACTGGACCTTATTCAAAACGTCAGCGGAGTTCAATAACATTTTCTACAACACCCATCTCATGAATCAACTGTTTTTCCAGCACCAATTACAGAACCCTAAACACAGTTCATCCTGCCGTTTCCAGAAGCCACCCCGATGGAAGCTACGAATCCAAATTCATCATTTACTAAGAAGAACGCCAAACAAATGGCTGATCCTGCGGACTCCGATTTTTCTCATATCGAGTTTAGTCTGTCGCGCCAAAAACAAACAGTTCCCACCTCTTGTGTTACTAGTTGACCTCACGCATAACAAGTTGTATTTGATACAGCAACCAAATACTTCTATATGACATCAACAATTACCAATAAATCTTAAAGACCCATCTGCTGTTGTCAATGACGAATCCACGACCAATAACGTGGATCCATTTTTAATATCAATACCCCCCCCCCTTTCTACAGTGCTCTCACAAAATTTAGGTGAGGCCCAGCTACCCTACCACCCTTTCAGAGATCCTAAAAAGAAAGTTAGAGGTTGTCTTGCGAAACGTCCCTTTCTCCTTAACAGGCTCTGAAATTCTGTAAGAGTCCCAAACTCGACAGTTAATGTTACAATAGTGACACGACTACTCCGAAAAATGAAATGCCAATGCCCTGTGCATAGTCGATTTAGACAATAATCAAGAAATAAAAGAAATTTTCCAACTAACTAATCTCTTCCACGCTATTATCTCTGCAGAATACCGTAAAAAAAATCTCCACAATGAACTAAGTGCCAACGTTTATGAAATGCGGAAAATTTCGGTCACCTTCCCTCTGGAAGTGTTAAATGTACACCATGCCTAATACTTCCAGTGCATCACCCTCTGTGCCACAACGACAAGACCTTCATGAGCTCTGCCCTGGCATGTTATGGTTTCTGCATCACCTTCCTCAGTTCACTATTTATACTATAACTTACATCTCTATCAGTGTAATTTCTGCAACCTCCACAATTAATACTCAATCCTTCTGTGAGAATCCTCTACAAACTGCTCCTATAGACTGTTTTACCTGCCGTAATGTTGCACTGATTTGGAAAAAACTTTTACCTGGTAGCCTGTGCCCAACTCATCCTGCAAAGGACCTCGCACTACCTAGCAGCAGAACCTTTTACTTCCTTCTTTTTCCTCCCATGCGTCTAGTCCAAGAGATCTGCTGCACCATATCGACTCCTACATGAGGCTCTACCGCTCATGACTCTAGTAACAGGACAAAACTATTTCTCCTCGCCATTCCATAAGAATCAGCCATCTTTATCTGGTTTAGTCTATTTGCTCTATGACCTGTTGCCAGCTCCCAACCACCGTTTTCACCCTCCCAACTACCACTCTATCTTTCCTTTCTGCCTCTAAAGTTTAATAATTTCACCGATTTCCCGAACTTTTCTTCCTACTCTGAAAGTTTCCTTTCCGTATGTTTCCTATCGTGCTTTGAGAGATTCCTATCCCTAAAACAATACAACATGACAATACAAAGGGGTAGACTCATTTAGTTCCTGCAATATTTATCACAATGAAGCAACTTCTTACACTCACTGCAATCCAAAACATTCGCGACATATCTGCGATAGGTGCCACATTTCTTAGGCTCGACTTTTCCCACTAGAAGACTAGGATTCCACTGAACTAAATGCTTAATGACTTTATATCTGCCTTGTACCTGCCTACTTTTGCCCTTTACGAATTTTAATTTTAATCGCTTCAGCATTTTTGATAAATTGTTCACATCATCTCCTTGTAGTTTACAAAAGAAAATTTTCCCACATCCTTGTGCCTGAAATCAAGTCCCAGGTTGTTGTCATGGTCGTCTTGTTCCTTCCATGCACCACTCTTAATTCTTCCACCACTATCTTTCCACGCCTCCACACCAATATATACCTTGTACACTCCTAGATCTCTCCTCACCCGCCTCCTGTCTTCCAAAGAATACCGTACCATCTCCTTTATCAGATCAGTTACTAATTGTGTACTGCCCTAATTTCTCTAGTCAAATGTAGCAGCCCTACTTTGTACTCCTTCCAACTCCTATATTTGATACCCAAAATGTGTATCCCCCACTATATCACCATATTCAAGAAATGGTCTGATCATAGGTCTGTTATATCCCTCACTCCTTTGGAAGATTTCCTCATCACTCTCTCCAATAAATGAAGGGTTATGAAACCTTTTCCTACCACCTGCCCAATGCATCCTGCACAGTTGAATTTAGTATCAAATGTTATGGCCTACTCTGTCAAATGTCTCTGAACGATGTTATGCTATAATATCAATTTCTCCTCCCTTGTCCATTTCATCTGAAATATCTTGAATATTGCTCACTAATTGAGATTCAAATGAAAATCCTTACCTAAAGCCATGAAGCCGATTTGAAAACCAGTTTCTTTCCTCACAGACGGTTCTTTTGTGGTTACATGTAATTTTCGTACCTCTGAAGTCAAACTGATCAGCCTGTATTTTAGACCCTATTTGTCAACCCTCCTTTATAGACTGGTACTACTATAGCATTTTCCAGTCTCCTGGTAAGCAGCAAGTATTCAGACTCAGTCAAAATACAAAGATAATAGAAAAACAAGATAAAGTACAATGTCGTTCCTTCTAACTTTAAGACATTTGTAGTAAAATTATCAACACTACCCCTTTTATGCTATTTTAGTTCTTTAGTTACGACTTATTGAATAAATTAATCGCTATACTTTTATTTCGCAGTATTATCATACTTAACTACATCACTTAAACCTCCATAACTAGAATTTCTAAACTTATTTTAACGGTAAGTTATTGTAATGTGTCGTAGCAATCTCTCGATATTTCCTTAAATATCTTCCATCTCTAGAAAAGTGGCATTTATTTTTAAAAACAATAAGAATAATAGTATGAAACATCACCATTCCAAATATAGTTAAAATCCATCACTATTCCACATCCAATTTTCCCACGTTATAGGCAGTCCCTATCAGATAGTAAAATCTCACACGATGTGAAACGTTTTTAATACTCGGAATTTTTTCAACATATGGGCAATCCATACTTTTTGAGAATAACAGTACTTTTTATTAACAGATCAGATGATCTTCACCGTTAACTATAAGAATTACAGTGTTATTATTAATTGGAAGAAAGAGAAAATATAAGTGATTATCAATGTTTTCTGTAGTCACTATGCTCACAATTCTATTTGTTGCTATATCTTTTCGAGCTTCAGATTTCAAACAGTCAGTTCTAACTGTGTTTCGAAACCATGGTCGTCTCGCCACAAGTGCAATAGGTTCTACTCGCCCATTGCACTTGGACGAGACAAGTTGAATATCTGAGGCGGTCTCGTATTTATAGGTGCTGGATGAGCACGTGGCCTCAGAGATGTTGCAGTTGTCATAGATGTTATATGGAACGAGTTACGAATATACTAGCTGTTACCCACGACTTCGTAAGAGTCGACTTATTACGCGTGGACTTTGTATGCGTTTATTGCTAAAATTGCACATAGAAAGCTGTAAGTTAGGTAAAAAGTGTCCCAAAAATCATGGAGTTGGGATAATATGACGGGGAAGTAGTTTAGCCGCAAAAACGTTACAAAAAGACAAAGGTACTTTCGCATTTATAATATTAGTGTAGATTAATTCTGCTTAGAATATTTTTTCTGCATTGGCAGAATATAATCGATATAAAATGGCAATTTTCAACACACAAGTAATGGTCTTGGTATAAACTATTTAAAGATTGTAATGTTGAAGTGAACGGAAGTAACATGTAAGGAATGAAGATCTGCTGTTTTTGTATTAAAATCATGACAACGAATTTGATATAAAGGTTTTTCAGCAAAGTGCTGAAAACTTGGGGTATCTATTATTATTGACAGGATTGGATTATAGTTTGTTTACTGTTATGCAACATAAATCACGTAACAGCCTTCTCTTTCATTAAATCTGCAATGTCCTTAAATGCTTACAGATCATGGTGCAATTTTCAACAAGCAGTCAGTGTTGTATGGTTGACGGCTGCGTTTGAAAGAGACTTCAGACGACTTTAGTTTCCCGAATCTAAAAAAGTAGCAAAAATAGAAAGGGTTTCCAAAGCACTATTGAAATAATCCAAATAAATTTGTTCATAATAGTCAGAGACTCTTATAATTAAATCTCTCCTTTCTATTTCAAATAGGTGCGCCGATCGAAATTTAAATTGAAGTAAATAATCAAATTCCATCACACGATACACCAAAGAAATTTTTTATTAAACTACTATGGAAAATTTGTTATCAGTCACTTTGTGATCTTGAACATCAAAATTATTCTCTGTATGTTATAGATACACTACTAAAAAAATCCATGTATTTTTTCCCATAAAATTCAAACCCTCTACATGTCTCCCCGAAAGAGTTTCAAATGGTTGCGCAACAACTCACAGTCGAGTCGAATTTAATAATTTAAAATCACTTCCTGTATCTTTTCTTTTTTCACCCAAAATAAAGTACCTTTCTATCTTCAGTCATGTAAAAAACCAACGCCTCTTTCTTCAGCGATAGTGAAGAATATAAAAATTCTATGTTTCAAATCATACAATCATTCAATTTTCCCTCAAATCCTCCAGGTGAATCTATCTTTCTGGAAGTGAAACTATACAAATTGAATACTGAAACAGTCTGGCTATTCGCCTCTAAATACTTCTGAAGTTAGATGGCTCTACACAACACATTAAACGTCATTGTATTGTCAAAACACCAAAGCTAATAATTGGAACCTTAGACATATTAAACAAATTCATTTGCAATGGCGTGAACTTAATTATTCATACAAATTAAGATACCAAGTTTTGTCTTAGGTATCCTCTCCATAAAACAACTAACTTCTCCAATAAATATTTGACAAAACACATAAGAACTTAATAATAATAATAATTATAAAACAAATTTAACATCTTCGCCAACTTAAAGAGTTTTAAACCCGGGTAGCACGAAAAAAAAAAAAAAATCAGCATCGTAATACATTTCCTTCATAAAATGCAGTTTCATATTCCTTAAGTATACTGATTAAAAAATGGTAGAATATAAAAAAATATGAAAGTTTGACAACTCCACAATATTTTACCAAAATTCAAAACACTTAAGTATAAAGGATTTGCAATATTGAATTATTTAGTGAAGCTAGTTGTGGGGAACCGACTTTGCAATATTTACCATTATGTGACGTCACAGGTGGTGGGCGGTTGCCAATGGGGGCCACCAGGTGTCAGCACATGCCGGATGAGTTCGCACATGCATGGCTCACGTGACGTCATTGCCCCCTGGCATCTCAGGTTTCGACGCGCTGTCTCTCAACATTCTGGAATGCGATGGGTGCCAAGCCCTGCTATTTCTGATTGTCCCGCTATTAAGTGTTACGAAAGGTGTACTCAGCACGTTAGCGACACATAAATTCCATGCACTGTCTCTTCCATAGATATATACTTGGGTCTTTATCTTAAGTCCCGAATGCATCAGAACCTCCACTAATATCTCTGTTGGAAAGAATAATAACACAACAGAAACAGAAGAAATTATTACGAGATGAGCATAACTATTAAATGTCATATTTGGTAGTAAAAAACTAAGAATCACTTCTGGTGCTATATTCGCTTGCCAACATTACGTGTTTTCAAAACGAAAATTTTGTTTTAATCCGTAGCGAACATAAAAACAGCTTGAGGCTTTGTATTTAATTAGAAAATAAGATATAGACCATGTGAAAGGGTAACTCTTTCGTTTAAAATGTGATAATGGCATTGCAATGGAATATGAACCTTGGAACGTCCTGACATAGCTCTGCAGTTCAAATAGTGGAAACTGGTAGAGGGTGCTTTGCACAAAAAACTAACCCTGAGCATTCCAGTCCGAATAACACGATGAAATAAATAATACATATAAGCGTCAGTACGACGAACACTCAATTCTATGGACTGCTAACTTATATGGAACTATTTTTTTGTACTATATGTATGTATTTTAATTACCAATCCTAACAGTAGTCAGTACCGAGAGTGGTTGGTGAGAATTTGGAAAGAAATGGCTTCGCATGTGGGTCCGGCATCCTGATTTGGGTTTTCCATGGTTTCCTGAAATCACTCCAAGCAAATGCAGGGATGGAGCCTTCAAATGTCCATGCCCGAATTCCTCACTGTTCCTTGGCCCACATCTTTTCTCACCTCTAATGACGATGGCATCGACGAGGCACCAAAAAGTCCTAAAATAGGAAGCATATATGACATTCCGATAGTAAGCCTTGACATATATACTAAATTTACTTAGTCCAAAACCCGAAAGGTTGGTTGGATCCTTCCAAAGGAAGCATAATAAGGCATTGTAATGGCAAATGCTAGATTTTCCTGTAAAGTATAGCTCAGTTTTCTCATAATAAGAAAAGCGATCACACGAGGGACCAACAGTCAGCAATATTCAGGAATTCGGAGTGCACAAACGGTTATGAAATTCCACAATTTTTTGATGAAATCAGCTATAGAGCTACATTTATCACCCCCGTAATATTTTCAACTAACTGATACGTTCGTGTTCACGATGTAGCAGAGAATTTTTTTTTACATCGAAGCTGGAAGTACAGAACAGTTCATCGGTCCAATTACCATAACAGGCAAACAACTTTCAGAAGGATTTTTATGGTCCGTTATAAAGTGAGTGAAATATGGTGCAAACCACACTATATCTATTTCAGTGTCGACATCATGAAAGGGAATGTAGAAATTTACCTCCATGTTTTCCGCTGCTCGTACATATGCAAGCTTCATAACATACAAATCTTCAAAGTTTGCATATCTAACCCAATCCATCAGTTCTATGGTACATCCTCTCAGCACCCACTCCAGTAAATGATTTTGAAAATCACCGTCTTTTACCAAGTGCTAATCTCACTAATTTCGCTCCTGAGGAATGGGTCCGCAGCAGAGTACACCAGTGCTGTGTGATAAAAATCGAGTCACGCTAAGGTAGTGCTCTCCACAGAACATGCTGACTCATCACAGAATGCCTAAGACCATCGCTTGTGGCCAAGGTGGAGATATAGAAAGTTTACCACACTCCCCAAACTTCCTTCTGTTTTCCAATGATTCCCAATCCAACTCCTTATTTTTCTTACATCAGTTACTGATAGGGTTCACAAACAAATCTAATTGTAAACCTTTGCATGGCCTACAACTCCTGTATTTGATACCCAAATGGGTGTTTCAAACAATACCATCATACATAACTAATAGTTTACCCAAAGTCATTCAGTAACATGTACCCCCCAAGTACCATACTATTAACATCAGCCTCGTCTCTGCAATTCAGTAACACGTGTCTCAGGTATACATACAACTCTTTACATCAGCCTGGTCTCGTCTCTCATAAAGAGTAACAGGTGCCCAGGTAGCAAACTGTTCACTTCAGAGCCGTCTCACCTCTCACACACCTCAGCCTAATCAGTCATTTAGTAACATGTGTTCCAGGTACCAAACTGTTCACATTACCCTTGTCTCACCTCTACCACACCACAATTCTCTCTGCCAGCTAGTAACATGTGTATCAAGTACCACAAAGGCATAAGTAGATTCAAGAGCTATTTCTAACCCAGGTTGCAATGTCATATCTTGCATGATGTTGCACCGTGATGGTATCCGGCGCTTACACGGGGTTAACTGGTTTAAGTCCTAGTGTAAGAGGAAATTTTCATAATCGTGGCAGGAGAGGTAGTGGTACACAGTTGTTAATCACCGCACTGTGTGCCAAAATATTGTATTAAAGCCCCAACTACCCCGCAGTGTGTAGAAGAGTGAGGGCATGCGACACTCTAGTCCACTGAGCGTGGTCGGTGAGCGACAACGTTCTGGCTTTGCAATCGGAACGACGCGGACTCGGGTCCCAGTCCGGCCATCGATGTTTGGGCTTTCCATGGTTTCCCCAAATCACTCCAGGCGAATGCCGGGTTTTTTTCTTCAAAATTCATTGGATAAATTCCTTCCCGTCCTTTGTTCCCAGTCCTGTCCCGGCTCTAATGACGTCGACGATGCGTAAATCCATAAAGAGGTGAAAATTAGTCTGATGGTGAGTTTAAGCTTGGCGTTTTCCGATGGTTTATCAGAGGAGTAATGGACTGGCAACGGGTTTCACCCTTCTTTCATATCTCATCCACAACACAAACAAGATACTGTACTGAATTTATGCCATCACAATCATATATATTTAAAATAACATTTAAGAACACTGTCACACTGAGGAAGGAAACGGGAAACCACCCCAGTTTTATCATCCGGGAACTTTGCAGTGTAGGTGTATGTAGCCGTCATTGTAACCGTACGCTCGGACAAGGACTAGGCAACTAAAGAAGAAAGGAGATTAATGGAAGGGACAATTATAGTAAGAGCGTCTATGTAGTTATAGCTATTTTAATAAAAATAAGTTCAGTAAAGACAATTATTGCAGTTGTGTTGTGGAATATTCTCGAACCATAACGAGATATTACCTTCGATGGAACTATGTTAATGCATAGGCTACTTAGGAAATAATTTGATTTGAATATTTTACAAATATAAACAAATATGTATGATAAAAGAAACATTTAACTTAGGGATTAAACTTTCCAGTACCAGCAAATTACCTCATAATATAGAAACAATACCAAAAAGGGAAAATTTTGAGTAATTATTGATGTAATATCTTCAGTACCACTCCTGTTACTCTGTAGAAGAATATTTGAAATATATTATCTGAAGTAATTAATATAAATATCTATATTTGTATTTGAAATGTATGATAGCATAATGTACATATGTATATGATGTAGTAGACAAATAAAACACTACTACTACTAGGATGCAGTAGCATAAGAGACCTCACCACAAAAGCCATAAAATAAAAAAATTGCAACATGTGCAATGAATCGGCTTATTACCGAAAGTCCTGAAATGTGGAAGAACATAAAAAACGGCTGCAATCGTTTTTTAAACCACGTTTGTATTGTGAAGTAACATTTGAGTAAGTACACGTGTACCGAAAAGTAATAACTATACAGCATGAGGTTGTTCTATGTACTCATAGCCACAAACAGCAGTTAAGGAAGGTCATTTTCAAAATTGATCAGATAAGGGATTCAAACCTCCATTATTGAATACAGGTTCAACATTTTGGGATAGCTCCGAAGTGAATGTGGTATTTTAAGAGAATTAGAAAGATATTATAAGTAGCTTTATTAACATGACATGTTGGCGACCACTAAACCATTTCCAAGTTAAGATGCGGGCAGTAATTAAAATTTAGTAGTAAATTGTACACACAATTTTAAGAAACATGTAACTAAGGGATGAAATAATACATAGGCCTATAGCACTGTATTAGTTTCGATTCATTTCTATACTTTTTACATGAAGTTATTTGACACTTCACTTTCATTTTACCATATTTGGATTAAGTATAAGTAAAATTTACTTGCTTTTTACAATACTTTCTTGTATTTTTAAGTTTCAGTATTGTTCAATTATAATTATGTCTTATTTTTACAAATGAATTCCTTATTTTTACATATTTGGTAACATAAATATGGATTTCAAATTTATGTGCTATAATTGTTCATAGCAATGTTAATAAATTGGTTTAGCAAAGGGTCTATACATTCTAAATACGACCCTGGCCTTCGCTATATTTTGCGAGGGCTGGGTAAAGAATGTTTTTACGGTGTGTAAGTCACTATCCATTTTATAAAAACGACCCAGTTACTTAGTTTTGAAGTGACACTGACGAATCGGCAATATATGCCGCATGTGATTAGCTACAGTGGATGAGGTTTAAGGGGCCAATAGACGACCCATTTCCTATCGTCTGGTTTTGTTCCGTCCACGATTTCACTTTCTTCCGGTCGAAAGTGTTTTATTTAGACAATCCTTCAGCCGGCCCTTTCTGATAGTACCGCACTAGCATCCTACCACCACGCTTACATCCATCAACCTTGCTCTGCAATTTGTATGTTTTATTTAATAGTAATAAAATCAGTTATAAAAGTTGTTAATGTTTTAAAATTTTATATTTAATTTAAATAAGGATGGCCTCAGATTTATCAAAAACTCAAATTCTCGGTGTAGTAACCCTAACTGTTTTGACTTTGTTCGAGAAGCCTAGGAAAAAGTGAAAGACATGGGCTAACCGGTTATATTTACAAATACTTACGTTCAGTCACATTAGACTCTTAGATATGTTTGGTGGTGAAGATCTCCAATGTTTCATGCTCATAATACCTGAAGTTATTGCGAATCTTTTGAATTTAGTATGAACACAGTTCGTACGAAATTTGGTTCCGGTTTACTACTTGCCTAAAGCGCCCATTCACAGTACAAATTAGGATTATCAGGAGACTGTGAATGGCGTGCGGGACTACGAGTCACCAGGGCATTAGCTTCATCGTAATTAGTAGTAAAAAAAAGTGTAGCATTGATATAAAGTATAGTATTGATCTTCATATTGATGGTGGCAGGCAATCGTCGCTTTCATAGCCCATTTATGTCCAGAAATTATTTGTACTAGTGTCGCTGGAGCTTTTGATTTTATTCGTTTTTATTATAATAAAAATGAAGAAAGAAAAAAGAATTGAATTTCAGAACCGAATAAATTGATGCACGACGTTTCAAACCTCACACTGGGTATTGTTGTATGATGTTGGATCCACATTTTTATGGTTTTCCTAAAAGCAACAGTATAAGTGAGGAAACTACAAAATTTGAAATAAAATCTCAGGAAATTTTGGAGGAACTCAGAAAGCTAAAAAAACGTAAAGGGGCTGGTGTAGATTTATTAAAGATTGTGGGATACGATATTGTACCTTACCTTGAAATTTTATTTAAAATGTGTTTGGAGTCTTGCTGCTTACCAGAGGATTGGAAAAGAACAATAGTAGTACCGGTTCATAAAGAAGGAGTCCAGGCCAAGGGGGTTACAGGCCAATTAGTTTGGATATTGATATTAAAAATGATGGAGAGATTGATATGCAAATATATAAGAAATTTCTGTGAAGAAAAAAAACTGGTTTTCAGATCGGCAACATAGCTTTAGGCAACGATATTCAAGTGAATCTCATATGGTGGGCTATGTGCAAGATATTTCAGATGAATTGGACGAGGGAGGCCAAGTTGATAGTTCGCAGTAGATCTTTCTAAGTCATTTGACAGAGTGAGCCATAAAATTGTTTTAAATAAACTGAAATCTATTGGACTGGATGAAAAAATTTCTTTCTGGGTAGAGGAATTCTTAAAATCTGGAAAGCAAAGTGTTAGAGTAGGAAATATACTATCAATAGAAGCAGAAGTAAACATGGGAGTGCCACAGGGAATCGTTGCCGTTCATTATTCTAATAAATGACTGTGTTGATGGGATACGGTCAAAATCTATGTATTTTGTAGATGGTGTAATGGTATACAGTAGGATCAAAACAGGTGAAGACTGTGAACAGTCGCAGGGTGACCTGGATAGACTATCTAAAGCCGGGTACTCACTCGCGAACTGTAACTGTAACCAACAGATACAGTAACCACGTTCTAGTGTGGACGCGGGAAACGAACTTCGCTCGCGACGAACACCGAGCCACCTCACTGAGCGTACTCACTAGCGAGCTGTAACTGTAACCAAACGGATACTGTTACAGGGTTCTAGTGTGTACGCTCACTGTAACCGTAACGACAAGCCGACTCTATCCGCAGTGTTCGTTTGGAGCTCCGTGATGTCGGATGAAGTGTCTCTCGCTTGTGCAGCATACTTACTTGTATATGCTTTACTGGATGATTATAAACGACCACGAAGATGGCGTATTCATAGAATTAATTGAGAAAGAAGTGATCTAATTATTCTTTTAAGAAATCAACAAATAAGTGGTCATTACAAAAATTTCACGAGAATCCCTTCAACTGATTTTGAATATCTAATGAACATAATTGGACCTAAGATAGAACGAAGAAACACTTCATTCCGAGAAGCAGTGTCGGTTCAAGACTGATTAGTTGTGACGCAGAAATACTTAGCTACTAGTGATTCTTTTACAAGTTTACAATATCTTTCTCGCATTTCCAAACAAGCCACAAGCTGAATTATCCCTGAAGTGTGCCAAGCGCGGATAGGAGCTCTGGAAGAATAAATGAGGGTAATCCTTTATCCAATAATAAAAATATAATAATGTAATTTATTTTTTTAAAATCATACGTAATTTTCTAAACTCAAATGTGATGAATTTTCGCTGTTGTTGCTGTACAGGGAGTATGGCGGGTTGGGTAGAGGAATTTGTTGGTTTTGATTTGGTGAAGAAGTGGAAGGGCAAGCTATATCTGGATTTATAGTGGAGGAAGAAGCTGAAGGGTGTGGAGCTTGTGTAGTGGAGTAATAACCATAATTTTGTATGGAGTTATAATGTCCTTGATGAGCACGCATAATTATTTGAAATATTTCATGTTGAATTGCATTTTTTATTTCCTTGGTATAGTTTTTAAATTTTTCTTGTATAAAATCAAAGAAAGACCGTAGTTCCGTATCCTTTTTCGGTTTATCTGCCGCATTTTTCAGTATTCCGAAAGCCTCTTTCAGGATTTGTAATTTCGGATCTGGTTTAAGCTTTTTATTGAATGGTTCACGTAGAGCATGTCACTGTGTTTTTGTGTTACCATTGAGGTTCTCCACCTACAAATAATTTTTTTTGTTTATTAATGATCAATAATAATAATTGGAATAATTTTATTTTTTAAAGGTTTATTTAGCCTTGCAAAATTAAGGCTGCCAATCCTTGGGTTTCCATAGGACACTGCTTTCGTGATAGGCTTCTATCAGCTGAAGACATTTTTCTTCTGTCCATTCACTCATGACGCTTGAGGATACTGGTAGGTTCGCAGCGTGCAACAACCTTCACTATCGACGTCCACGAGCGCACAGCGAGCACCCTTTGATTCGTAGCAAAAACCGACAGTCGTCGGCTCGCTGGGAATGCAACGCGTTCCGCTCGCGGCAGGCTCGCGAGCCACGTACTCACTATAGTTCACGGTAACAGTTACAGAATGTGGACGTGTTTCTTGCCGGCTCGCAGCGAATGCAACGTGTTCCGCCCCCGACAGGCTAGCGAGCCACGTACTCACTATCGTATTCAGTAACAGTAACGTGCAACGGTTACAGTTACAGCTCGCTAGTGAGTACGCGGCTTTAATGGGTAGGTCAGCGTGGAATGAAGATAAATGTCAAGAACAGTCAGCATATAAGGTACACAGATAAAAACTAAAGGTTAATTATGATTATAGGGTGGGGTCAGAATTGCTTGTTGAAAGCTTGAAGTGTAAATATCTTGGCATAACGTTTGATAACAAACTGAATTGGGCCGAGCACATTGGGCAGGAGGTAGGAAAAGGTTACAAAATCCTTCATTTACTGGAGAGGGTGATGAGAGGATGTACCAGAGAAGTTAGGGAGTTGGGCTACAAAACTTTGGTAAGAATATGGTGGTGTAGTTTTGGACCCACATTTTGGTTATCAAATACAGGAGTTGGAAGGTGTGCAAAGAAGAACAACCAGATTTATTTGTGGAAATTATTGAAGGACGCAGTCAGTAACTGAAATGATAGGTAGCTAATTGGAGGAAAGGTGGAGGGTGAAGTGAGTATTGGGAATGTACAGCACTATTGTGAAGGGGCTTGGAGGTATATTGGTCAAAGAATTAGGAATAGTGCATGGGAGGGGAAGGCGACCATGACCACAAGCTTGCGCTCGATTTCATGCATAAGGGAGTGGGAAAAATTTCTTTTGTTGGTATGGGTGTGAGGTTTTGGAACAAATTACAAAGTGTAATGAGAAATAATTTTCCAAAAACGCTTAAGGAATTTAAAATTAAGATTTGGAAATCCGAGTAGTAAATGGAGGAGGAATTTAACATTCCAATGGTAAAAGGAAATTAGAAATATATGTATATAAAAAGAGGTAATTAGATGACTAGGGAAAATGCCACAGGAGTGTTGGCTTTATCGCAATTAAACAAATAATAATAAGAATCAAACAGTTTTGTGGGAGGGTATATATAGGAGGCCAGATAAATTTGTTTATTTTGCCGAAAAAAACACTCAGTAACTGAAATGATAAATTATTTGGGTTGGGAGTCATTGTAGAATAAACGTTGCGTGAATAGATTTGTATGTATTTGGCACTTACTTCGGATGGAAGCCAGAATAAATATTGGTAGAAGATTTAGTTACATCATGTGGAAGGGAAGAGAGGGCTATTATAATAAATTAGCAATTGTTTCCAGGCATGTTGAATTAATAAAGTTTTTGTAGTTATGAGAGTGAGGGAATTGAAACAATATGCATCAAACTGTGAAGGATTTCAAGGGAAAAATATGTGTAAGCTGTTGGTATTTATGTACGAAAATTGCTACGAGAACATTAGTTCCATTGTAAGTAATAATAAAAATTAGCAGTAAACAGACATTTTCTCATTAGCTGATAATGGGTAATTATATTGTTGTTAAGTTTTCATCTTATAAATGAATATTCCAAATTTCTTAGGCCGGCATTACACTGTAAAATATATTGTCAAAGATATTTTTTTAAAGAAAGTTTTTAAAATATTTAAAGTTTAACGAACATATTTTATAAAAGTTTTCTGTTATACAATGTAATACGTTGCCATCATATTTTATAAAAGATTTCATAATCCTGCCAAAGCAACCAAAGGAAATAGTGTAAGTGTTACCGAAGTTTGTTAGGATTATTGAATTAATGAAAATCTTGATTTCTATTGCATCGAGTGTACCCACTGACGCACGTTTATAAACAGAAGCAAATGTTGAACAGTCAGAAACATATAATCTATAAGAAAAGGAATCAAAAGGTGTAAAAGATTAATTGAAATAATGCTTTACTGGCGATGACTTGAAAACGATATTTAGTTGATTGAGAAGCTATTACCTGATACGTTTATGGAATAATAGTAGATGCAATGCGTTGTACAATACGGGGCTATACTGCAGAATGGTGTATATCCATCACAAGCAATTGAGAACAACCCATTGCTCATACACCAAAAAATAGACACCTAGTAGTATATATTGTTAGGTTCAGGGGTAATAATTCTGATATGGAAATTTTTGCAACATATTGCGGTAAGAAGTTATTGGACCAATAGTGCATCGTCAGCTACTATTTTTACAATGTGTCATGTTATCACATTGCAGTTCTTTCACTAAACTGTGATGAATTCGTTTCATATCAAGTCTTGCATACACGGTCACACCCAAAGATGTTTACTTTTATTCTTTTTCTTAAACATAAAACTTATGGTGACTGCTACAATTACTACGGTTGCATAAGCATACAGTTTTACTTCATAAAATGTATTTCCTATAACAAATATGATAAAATCTTTTATAAAAATTTTTGACAAAGATTTTTTACATTTTAATTAATAAGTGATCATGTAGAAGTCGATCGTAGGATTAAATCTTCATCTTTGCATATATGCTATCTGCGGATTGCTTAGCTCTATCTTTGGTGGGTGAATGCGGATGTGTTTTGTTTAGGTTCATGACATTCGTGGGTGATTGGCGCGAAAGTTTTGATATGATATTATTATTTTTTATTAAATTATTGGAGTGAAAACATGTTGAAGTGCTGAAATTTCAATTAAATATTACTTTCTTTTGGACTTTGCTCTAACCTAGTTCTTTTGGTGCGGAAACTTAAGTTTAGTTTGGAAGCTTGCGTCAAGTGCGGATTATTGCAGTTGTAAGTTTAGTTGTTTTTTATTATTACTGTATAATTATATTGCGTTTTGTTTATCAGTTTTTCGACTGATACGCTTGTAATGGCTTGAACGTTAAAGCATCCTCATATTTTCTTTTGAGATTTTTGTTTTTTAAATTCAATTGTTGAATAGCTTACCCTGTAACATATGTGGAATTTGTATAATAAGCCGAAGTTAATCCATTCCGTATTTCAACGTATCAGTATTAAAGTGTAGTAGTGTTCAAGTTTAAGTGTTTATTTCCTGTGTGTAAGTTGTATCTTGGTTGGGTAATATCTAGATCGCGATACCGCTGCAACCACTTACCGCCTCGCGATGTAAACACTTCCGGATGGAGAGAGTATGACGTCATTACCTTGGTGAATGTGACTATACGTTCCGCTCGCAACTTTAAATGTCACTAACACGGAAAGTAGTCCATCAATAATACGTCTCGTATGGAGTAATCTTTAATTAGTACAGGAATAAATTCATTTGCGATGAGGTTTTGATGTAACCTGGATCACACTGAAACGTAACTATCGAACACCTTCTTGCGGATACCTAATTTCTATGTCGTATTTATCGCTATTTACATCTTAATGCAGCCTGGACCATAGTGAAACCTAACCGTCGCACACGATATTGCTGAAACCCAATTACGAAATTGTATCTATCACTGTTAGTATGGTCCAGGCTGCGTTTCAACCTAAACGCAATAGGTTATTGACGAAATCTTGTTTTTATAAATAGGCTATTTATGAATGATTTTAATAGCAATTTCAGCTATGCGAGGAAATATAGAAGAACGTAATCAAATAAAAATCAATGGAATTGTGACTAATAACATTAAAGCTAATGAATGGTATCAATTATCAGTTTGGAATGTTGTACATATTTTAATAATATTATTAATTGTGCCAGTAATAATTTTCTTTAACTTTTTCAATCAGTAATTTTTTTTATTATTATTACTATTGGTACGTTGTATGGCCTAACATCAGGGGCTAGGGGGCTCAAGCCCCCTCCCAAAAGTATCTAAGTCCATCTCCGCCATTGCAATTTTGGAGACCACCCCCTTTTTTAATCTCTACGGATTTGAGGCCCGAGGGGACCATAATTACTACCTTAGCCCCCAAACCAAATTTCACTCAAGCCAAGCCCCCCCCCCCCCAAACCAAAGTCCGCTCAAGCCCCTCCCAAGCCAAAATCCTGGATCTGCCACTGCCTAACATGTATTCACAAATCGATCGAATGCTGAACACATCACACACGGAAACACAGTGATGTCATACTCTCTCCATCCGGAAGTGTTTACATCGCGAGGCGGTTAGTGGTTGCAGCGGTATCACAATCTAGATATTACCCTACAGTATGAACATACTATAGTGTAAATAATAGTCATTGCTTGTTGAACATCTCCATTTTAATTAAAAAAAGTGATTTGGATATTCAGCAATTCGGATAATTGGAGTTCTACTGTATGTGGTTTTTAATTATTTCTTATGCAGTTAGTGCTGGTTAGGGAATGAAGTGACCAGAAAAATGTTATGGTCGAGGTGTCAACAGGCGAAGTTTCCTTGGGTCTACTGGAGTTCGCAATTTCGCTACATCAACATTCAGTTTGTAATACAGCCTGGACCATTATTTTCAAGCACAAATTAGGTTGTAATACAGCCTGGACCACCATGAAACTATTAAATGTACTTCAGGAAGAATTTATATTGGAGTCTTGCATTTGACCATGACAGTATTATGATGAAAACTCCTGGCAGAATTGCGATCTCCAGTAATCCCGTTTCCTTGGAAGGAAAACACAAAGATAGTTTATTTACATCAGTGCTTATAGCAGAAGTCAGGTCATACAGTGAATGCATTGTTGTGCATGCATTGTTGTGCATGCATTTGTCCAGTTACAGTTAATTTTAAGTGTATGATGAAATTGTGATAATTTGTTACATGAACTAGGAATCCTGATTTAGACAGCATTGTTATTAACTGAAATGTAGTTCGCAATGTGTTTAGATGTAATTACTTGTTTGGTTTTGTAGCTGCAGTATTAGTTGAGATTGTGGTTCGGTTGAAATGCAGTTTGTTTCAGTATAGTATAAGGCATGAGAATTTAGTTGCTTGTATCAGTAATTGCATGAGCGGCGCATGTCAATAAAACGACATGTATCACCATGAAAACTACTCCTGAGGATTTGGTATGTTGGTGTAGATATTACCTCAAGTGTAATAAAATTGCATTTTATACTTCTAATGCTAAGCATGTAGCTGATTCCTCAAATAGGAACATATTGTTAAATAATATTATTTAAGGAACGCATGGATTATTTTATACATGACAAAATGCTTACTCCAGGTTGATCACCATTTAACGTTACAGCAGTTTTTGTGTGAAGTTTGCGTGGTATGTTTATATTTTACAGTTATGTTGCAGCAAATGTCCGGTCTATTTTAACGCTGGATGCTCCAGACTGCTGAGAGACTAGAGTAGCAGTAGTGCATATGATTTTCGAAAGATCATACACTGGCGATTAATGCATTGGCAATGAAAGAAGAAGAAAATGAAAAACTGAATTGTCTTGTATGGAGAATGCACCTGGACCATGGAAAAACGTAACAATACCACACGATAATTTGAATGCCTTATTTTCACATCCTATATGTGACATATTACTGTAGTTGAGGTGGGTAAACTCTACATCATGACACCGCTTCGACCACTTACTGCTGTGCGATGTAAACAGTTCCGGGTGGAGAGTGTAGTATGATGTTGCTGATGTGATGTAGCAGCATTTCTCTCAATAACTTATTAAATGAACAAAAGGAAATCTTCGCCACTGTTTTGAGAATTTCCTGTTTACTTTGCAACTGGAGTTGCTTAGAGTATTGAAGGGATTACTAGAGATCGCGTTGTAATAGTGCAGTGGTCAAACGCAATACACCACTAGAAACACTTTTGGAAATACATCTAATGGTTTCTTGCTGGTCCAGGCTGAATTACAACCTAATCTCTGCTTGAAAATAATGGCCCAGTCTGTATTAAAACAGAATTGCTGCTTGAAAATAATAGGTCTTTCGATTGACTACAGCAGTATTCTGATGTCGTTACTGAATGTTGTTGTAGCAGAATCGTGATCTCCAATCAGCCCGTATTGAAACATTTGTTGACTAACTAGAAACGATAGGTAATTTCTGAAAATAGATGGTCATGTTATTCCCAAAAATGTTGCTGTTAGAAAATAATGCAATTTGGATATCGCAATACTGAATTACGCAGATGGGTTTAATTCTAGAAAATAATACCAAGAACATTGAAAATTGATATTCTTTCAATGGAGAAACCAGAAGTTCATAGTTTGATATATATATATATATATCGCAGGTATTGTGTAAATTAATTAACATAAAATCTAGAAATAAGTTTTGAAATTCGTAATAACAGAAGGTATCGCAATATAGATGGTCTAAATTCTAGATACTGGTAGGACACGGTACATCTTCAAACCTATGATTAAATTTCCGATTAATATTAACTTTATGCATTCGATAAGATTTTTAGCGAACAAATACTTGGATTGTCACTTGACAATGGCGGCAGAGATTGTGACCGCCGAAACGTCGTGGTCAAACGATGGACTAACTCGGCTAGTTACCCGAGAAAAATTTTATTCATTTACAACGCCGAGAAAATCTCCAGTCTTACATAAATACTTGGATATTTAATTTCTACCTGCCCAAAAATGCCCGTTTTCCATGCAGTCCGTGACATTTGTTGCTTCGCGGAGACTGAATACGTCACACACAGAAACACGATGTCATATGTACCATGTGAAATTTGTGTTTACAATGCCGTAGTTGGTGAGATGGTAAGTGGTTGCAGCGGTATCGTGATCTAGAGTTTACCTGTCCATGCTGTGTTATGACCTAAATGAAAAAAACTGTTTTGTAGGGTGCTAATAACCTATACTTTGACGCACCCAAAAGCCCGAACAACAAGAAAACTGTTTCTATTATACACACAATTTGTGGATGCCCTGTTTTCATTCTCTCTTTGTCACTATTACTCTACGCGATTAAATGTGTATAGCGATATAATTAAAATAAATTTATGTCTTTTATTGAAATAATCTGTATTAGAGAACGGAGACTTTCCTGGCGTGCGATTGCAATGAAGTCTTTACAGGTGTACCACTGAATTGTTTTTTGAAAACACAATGTTTAGATGACCAGTTCCGCAGTTTTCCTCAGGCGGAGGAGTCATTGAAATATTGTGTTTTCAAAACACAATCCGACAGTACACGTGTGAAGACTTCGTTGCAATCTATATTAGAGCTAAATGCCATTATTCGAGGAGAATGATATTCATGGCTGCCTAGATAGTGAACGAATACAGTATTGTTGCTTTGAGTACAGTCCGGAATCACTGGCATAAAAACAGACAGGACATATGCTGCAAGATAGCCTATTTTACAACTGTAAGTGTAACGTTTTAAATAATATCACCCAATTAACACACGTAACAGTTTTCATACCAAAACAATTCCTTTTTTAGTCCCAGTGATTACGACACCATCGTTGTCTTTTAGCCACAAAGAGAGAAATACTGGAAAACTGTAGATATATTCTTAAACATAAATGTGCATACAACTATAAGGTATACCAAGATTGGCTGTCATATTGATTTTTATGTAGGTCATAATTGTATCGGTTTATATCTAGATCGCAATACTGCTATGCAATCAGTGCTACACTGTTAGAACAAATCTCTTGAAATGTTGTTTAATTCCTTTGTTGTAATGTGGAGTTGACGTTTCACCTTCTGTTGCAAAAAGTCACAAGAAATATATGATAGCAGTGTATTTTCCACAGTTTAATGTTAGGTTATTCCACCATGTTGAATTGATAGGATGCAAATACTGCTTTTCTATGTTTCTTTTTCCTGGTCCAGGCTGCAGGCCTATTAACAATTGCTAGGAAGAATACAAAGCATTTACGGTTGATATAAACCCATTACTGTTGATGGTATTGTCAAAAAGGATTTACAGCATTGTAGTTGTATTGCAATCTAGTATTAAACCATCAATCATGTCTTTGAACGCGTTTAAACATAAATAAATATTGGTGGGTGAAGAACTGACTTGTTTGTACACACAATAAGTCCACTTGGGGAAGCTTTCAGCGGTGAAAAGTAATATATTACATGGTGATAGAGCACATGTAAATGTAGAATTGGCGCACCACAGTGAGAAACTTCATTAGGAAAGATGAATTAAAGTAAACTGCAAGAGAGTAATCTTAAGCTTAACCCAACATTGAGACTTACTTAGGAAGGGATGATATTATATTTTCCATCTCTCATAACAGAGATCCACCATAAAAGTTAAGGCTACAATTTGCAAGACATTGATCAGACCACCAATTTGAATAGAATGTTGTGGTATGTAATTCCAAGCCTAGTATTTTTTATTTTTCCAAGAGGTTTGACAGCAGTTGTAGATGAAATGATTTTATTAAATTTTTAAGTGGAGTATTAAATTTTGTATATGATGAAGTTTGAAGAAGTGGTGGTCATTACGTCGTGTTAAAGAAAAACAGTCTGTACCTGCAGCCTAGACTATCCAGTAGCAACCAGTGTCAGTTTCCATAACTCTAGCAATAACAACAACTGGTTTACAGGGAGAGTGATTAAAATTTTCCCGGAAACTACTAGCATGTCTGAACTTCATAGAAGGGAACTAGCTTGCCAAAATGTTCTGGATACCTGAATCAACCTGGGGGTCCAGATCACAAATAATCTGCTTTGTATCTGAAACATACAGGTATGGTTAGGGTTTTTTTTTTTTTCATAAATCCCTCTTCCAAATGTCTTAGAAAGAGATGGAACTGTGTGGGTACTCATGGTGGTGCCGCATATCTGTTACATACGAGGGTAGGCTGAAAAGTAATGCACACATGCTTGTAGAAATTTGACAAAAACAGTTAGGAAGATCGGGCAAAAAGTAAATTAAAGTACAATTCTTAAGCTACAGAATCATATATTTATTTTTCAACCTAGTCGCCATTAAGACTAATACATTTCTCCCAACGTGCAACAAGTTTTTTCATTCCGTCACTGAAAAATTCCTCCGACTTTCCTCGAATCCAGGACTTGATGGCTGCTTTCACTTCATCGTCTGAGGTGTAATGTTTACCCTTGAGGTCTCTCTTGAGTAGAGGAAAAAAAATAAAAATCGCTAGGCGCAAGATCGGGGGAATAAGGAGGGTTTGGAAGTGGTTCAATCTTCAGCTTTCTCATTGCCTTTTCAGTTGCGCGCCAGGTGTTTGGACGAGTGCTCTCATGATGCAAGATTATTGGCTCCAGCCTGCCTCTGCATGACAAACTCGACGTCAGAGGTGTTGTGGAGTCTGTATGTAGTGAGAAGAATTTACCGTTGTGCCTCGTTCAGGATAATCGGTCACATAAACTCGATGAGCATCCCAAAACAGACAAAAGAGGTTTTTTTGCGGATGGTTGTGTTTTGAATTTTTTTTTCTGAGGAGAAGACAAATGTCGATACTCAGTGCTTTGTCTTTTCTCTTCTGGGTCGTAATGATGCACCCATGACTTGTCCCCTGTCACGATATTCTAAAGGAAGTCGTCTCCTTCGTCACGGTAGCGCTGCAAAAGTTGCTGGCAGCATTCCTTTCGGCGCTGTTTGTTCTCGTCTGTTAAACGGCGTGGTACCCATCATGCACAGACTTTACTGTTTCCCAACTGGTTGATAATGAAGCCAACACGTTCCTTGGATATTCCAACATGGTTTGCGATACGCTGTTGAGTGATTCGCCGGTCATTTTGAATCAAGTCATCGACGAGTTTGCAATGTCTATCGCCTGTGGCAGTGATCGGGCATTTTTTTGTCAACAATTGTGGCTTTTCCAGGCGTGCAATCACGAAATTTTGCTACCCATCGATTGACTGTAGACCTATCAACAGCATCGTCACCATAAACACCCTTTAAACGACGATGAATTTCAGTAGGAGTCTTTTTTTCAGCAGTTAAAAATTCGGTAACAGACATAACACTAGAACACGTCTCCATATTTACGCTGCTCAAAAACAACTGAATGGACGCAAAGAATTCAAACTGCGCATGCGTGTAAAGGAGGAATGTTACTTCCGAATGCCACCAGGCGTGCTTCTGTAGCTCATTTCGTTCACGTTCTACAAGCATGTGTGCATTACTTTTCAGGCTACCCTCGTAATTGGGAATGAAGCGAGACAAACCGATGTGAGGGGCTGTGTGGGAGAGCATATCTGTTTGAAATGTTGCAGTTCATTAAGGATGTTGATATAAAGGGAGATGGAATTGATGGTGAGGAGGAAGGCATGTGCAAGCAGATAGCTGGAATTCTATGGATTAATGCTCATGGAGGTGAGATCACTGGCTGAAGTGTAGGTTACCCACAGGCCACAACAATTGCCCTTCTCGTTGTCAGGGCTGACATTCTTGTGATTAAAGCACATTGGCTTAAAACATTTTTCCATCTATTACCTTAATTATAACTGTCTAACGGCATTCCTTCTGTTTGTCATACTTGGCATTTTTTCCAATCTTTCCAGCTTTGACATTTCCCTCATTTTCATGTTTTGCCTGTATAATTTTACTTTCTTTGTTATTAGTGCTGCGTTCTAGCTGGAATGTTTGTGTTTAAGCTTGTACCCTTTGTCAGGGACAAAGCTGCTCCGGGGGTTGTTAACAGCTAATATCACCTGAACCAGATGTCTTCCAGGAAATTCTAAAGTTATGAAACCGTGTAATATTTTATATTGCTAACAGTTCAGATGACCACAGTCGCCACTTGCAGGCTTAACCTTCTGCAAGAAAGGTAGTATGCTACGAAATAAAAACCTCAAGTCGAAATCAAAAGTCATATATTCTTCAAAATTTTCACATGAATGTTATAATCACTGTTAGCACAGGCAATCGGATTGAAATCGTCTCCAAAAATTACAAGTTGAGATTCCAGAGCATTAAACCGCTTCTCCCCAAGTTGAAACAGAGCTAAAGTTTGAAATTCACATGTTCACCCAAATTTTCAAAATGTCCGCCACTACGTGTTCTAACAAGGTCAGCCAACCACACTAGACGCCATGATGTTGGTTACCCATGAGCACCTTCCACCAAAACCGCGCGAGACCAGAACGTGCTCTCACACGCACTTCTACATCGAGACTGTTCTATCGGCGTAGTGGTGTCCTATCACAGGTTCCTTATATAGGAGTTGCTCGCGTGATGACGTATTTCTACCGTGTCCTTCCGCGCTCCTAAACATACCCTACTGTTTGATCTAATAACTTCCTTAATACTAGGTTGATCTCAGCAAGTAAATGGTAAAAGTGATGGGTGTTACTAGATGAAGTGTATAGTGCCTGAATATTGTGTTAATTTTGCCTCTCCGAAAACTTGTCGACATGGTTGATTTTTGCAAGTCTTACAGCTTTAGTCAAAATTTTGTTATTTTTAAAATTGGTTGTAATTATCAATGTGAAAGTAAGCTTAAAATATTATTCTTGATTTTAGGTTCTTCCAAAATATCTACTTTGTTTAAATCAGATGAGTTATGGTAAGACCGTTACTTAATAACAATCGGTTGTGACCACGATCTAGTTTTCATGGAATAACTCTGTAGTTTTATGGGTTATCGTGCCGGAAAAATTATTAAAGTATAGCCTGGATTTAACTGCGCATTTTGAAGTTTATCTTGTCTCTGTAGCTGTTACCCCTGAGACACAATAAATTGTTTCGTGATTTGCACGTGTGTTGGGTGTCACAAAAAATAAGAAAATCTATAACATCGGTCCTATGGCTTTTTATAACTTGAAATTAATCTGTAGGAAGCTAAAAGAATGGATTTTTATGATAAACTAATTTTTATCCCGGAATCAAAGTAGGCTTTTAAATAATAAATTGCCAAAACTGGGTGTTCAATTTTTACGTGTTCATTTAATGTTTAGAATTACTTAGAGTGCTGGAAACCATCAGATTTAATTGAATTTACTTCGCTTTATGGCTGCTTTATTTTATTCTCTACTTTATATTGTGTGGCAGTGTTTAAAATCAGTGTTGAAGCATTTTATATGTGCAGTGATTATAGCCAGTTACTTTACGATTGGATTAACATAAAACAGGTTAGTGAAATGTCCTCAAATGTATTTAGAAAATCAATTATATGTTTTAGCTAGTATTTAAATGTCATTAGTGCTCTTGAAATGGCTTTAAAGTGCTGGAATTTATTCCTAAAAGTTGGACAAATTGATCGATTTACCGGCGTCTATTTACTCACTGATATTTCATATTCTACAGACTGAAACTATTTAAAACCTATTAAAATTGAAAGATTATTTTATTTACTGCTTGTTTTTCTACTTTTTAAATCCTGAGACTACTTAAAAGACCAAAATTATGTATGTGAACTGTTTAAGCAAAATGAGCATTAAAAATCCAATATAATTACTTCTTGTGGTTATTAGATGCTTTAAAACTATCAGAAACCTGTTAATTTATCTACTAGGCTGTCTCAGAGATTATTATTGCTGCTTTTGGGGCCTCAACATGGTCATATTACATTACAAAGAATTATTTTCCTTTTTACTTCAGACTATTGTTTACTCATCCAGTTTATTTCTTTAAAAGTCCTACTAAACTATCTTTAAATGTGAAGTTATGGTTATAGTGCGTCTAGGCCTGTGTATTATAGGTTCTTTATTGTCTTTACTGTACTAAAATCTCTTCAGAAATACTAAAACTGGAATATGTCAAAATTTTATGGGTTAGATTTTTCCTTTACTGAAATTACTTATTTATCTCCGAAATAATGTGTATTAAACATGATAAAAGGTTTATTTATGCATATTATTTGCAATTATTCAACGTTTACTTCGTTTAAATCGGTTCAAAATATCTCGCCAACCAATGTTAGTATCTGTTATTATGATCTTGCTTCTACATGAGATTACCTATTTCCTATAGAAATATCGTTGATTTAATGCAGTTTAGGTGTTATTTACATTGTTTATGGGTTATTTATTCACTTTATTATACCAGAAATGCTGTTAACTTGATTTAAAGTGTGGTACCGGATACTACAGTTAACCCAAAACTCGGCCCGATTCTAACCAAATATTGAAAATAGAATGAGGGATACCTACACCTTTCCACCCTATGCAGGTGGCTCAACCCTTCTGCATCCATGTTTGGGCACCTCTCTTAAATTTTGACCAACTGTGGACTACGGGAAATAACGTCATGTTTTCTTTTATTTGCTCCCACTATTCCTTCATATTTTCACTCTGTCATTTCCTGCTTTACAGACTGATTTTTTTTTTTTTTGTACATTTTCTTGGAAATTCTCAAACTATGATCTTTTATGATACATTACCCTGTTCACAATTTCTGTTTTTTAAGATAAATTTCTGGTATGTCCAGTTTTCATATGTAATTCTAAATTACTCCTTTTCTTCAAGTCATTTCAGTTATTCTTTGGTCCAAGAATTTTACTCTACTTTTCTCTGATGCTCCAGATTCTACTTGTTTTGTATAAAATTAAAATTTCTACCAGGCAGTTACATTACAATTTCGTAACTGTGGTGTTGATTTTTTTCCTTTATTAATACTGATTTTTTGTTGTAAAGACCTTGGGTTAATTGATAGGCTAATTCCATTTTTCAACATCTTGCTTTAGTTGCCTCTTCATCTATGCCAGCATTTCTCAACCTTTTTCATCCCGAGGACAATCAAAATGTCAAAATAATTATACAGACTGCTAACCTACATGGACCTAATTTTTTTTGCCTATGTATATTTTATTAGCTAACCGTATCAGATGTTACCAACAACTACTGCAGTCCATTAAGACCTACACTTACAATAAGGCACTCATAAAACAGTCATTTACTAAATCCACAAAGAAACACCACTCTTTTTTATGCCTACTGGAAACGTGTTTAGTGAGGAGGCTGTTATAACAACACAATCAAGTCCTGCTTTTAGCTCATAGCTTTTATAGAGTATTGCTTGTTACCTTATACTCTATTATGGCATTCTATGTTATGTTTCCTGTATCCATTTTATGTGAGCAATTTTTAGTGACTTACTGTTTGTTAAGATATCTTTAATTTAGTCAGAATCAAATTTTTAATAATTTGCCTGTACCATCTTTGCAGACTACATGCTGAGAATCACTGTTTTAGACCAGTGTTTTTTTAAAAAAGTTTTTGAGCATGTGACCCTTTTACAAGTAAAAAAAAAAAATTGGCGATCCCAACCCAGATCCGTAATAAAACTGTCAGTGATTTAGAAAATTTTCTTCTTCCTGGACTCTACCTACAAAGGCAAATTCTGCACAAGATAGTCATGGGCAGTGGTATATTCTTTGCCACAGTGGTGGCGCGGGAGGCATGATGGTGATCTCAATAGCCACATAGGAACAGTTTGTTTTCATTCCCTGCAATCAGTTGTCAGAGTGCACCAGTGAGTATGGACTAGTTTCGCTGCAAGCGAGATAAAATGGGGTTATCAATAGATCCGCACAGCCCTCCATATCTGCTACAAGTGTCAGTGGTAGGAAAGAAACAAAACAAAAAGGCTTTATGACTGCAATTGGCTGAAATATAGTAGAAAGAAGAGAAATAGGCTCCCATTTAAATGATTTGGTTACTTGCATGTCAAAAATATAATTACAATTGGGTAATTTATTTTTTAAAAAAATACTGAAATATTTTTATTTTTAATGTATTGTAAGACCTACAAACCCTGCTTTTTACATTTACCGGCCTTGCCACTGCGACCCCCCCCCCCCCCCCAGCAAGACTTGGCGATCCCTCTGGGGGTTGAGACCAACATGTTGAAAAACACTGTTCTACACCATTAGGTTGTGTTTTTCCTCCAAGATATTTAAATGTGTTTACTTAATTGATTTTTCCTCTTATATTTCCTTTTCAATAATTAGTTTGCACTCCAAATCCAAACGTTTAGCCCCGCAGGGGCCTGGTACGCAAGTGCCAGGTTTTGGCGAACCCGCGGTGCCCAAGCTGGAAACTTGTGAGCGCCACAAGTTTCCCACACCGTAAACTCCTACCATGCTTCAACGACCACCGTAAGGCGTGGCGGTGGAACATTGTGTGCCTAGGAGAATGGAAATCTTGGCTTCATCCCCCGGATCTCAAGGACGGAACAAACCTCTATAAAAACCCCTGAATCTCAAGGTCAGACACCTGCCGAGGAGGTGAATGGGCGATGAGGGAGATCACTCGCTAGTGTGCAACCTCAGGGGCACCACCGCACCCCTGTTGTATTAGCATTTGTTTTTATATTGGTTATACTCGTTGGACCAAAATTCAGGCCTTCACTAAAACCGTCCAAAAAACCTGTGATACGGGTGTGCCGCAGGCTAATATAAAAACACCCAGTTCTAAGAAGTGGATAAGGGTTGACAGCCTCCCTCCCCCCCCCCTTACTTCTGAAAGTGAATGTAACGGAAAAGCTTGTTCGCTTGCGAATGCTTTTATTGTAATAGAAAGAGCAGAAGATAACTTTGATGTCACCTGTCGTGATGTCATGGGTTTAGGGACAGACGAGCTTCTGAATGAGTGGAAATCTCGGAAAGTGATCGAGGTACATCAGATCACACGAAGGCTGAATGGCAGTATTGAAAGGACTGCCACCTTCGTCCTGACGTTTGAAACTCCAGGATTGCCCAAGAATATTAAGGCTGGGTATCTAAACCTGAATGTCCACCCGTATGTTCCAGACCTGATGCGCTGTTTTCAGTGTCAGCGGTTCGGACATATGACGGCATCTTGTAAGGGCAGCCCCACCTGTGGTAGGTGCGGCAAGGGGGCACATGAGTCGGGTGTCAGTTGTACGCTACCACAGGTGTGCGTCAACTGCACCAGATCGCACCCGTCCTGGTGTGTCAAGTGTATATTGAAAAATGCAAGATACACTAGTTGAAGACCAAATAGTGGATGTCGATAACAACACGTCTGTGACCTTGATCATACCAGCAGCAGTGAAACAAGACCCACCAGCAGTAGCTGTGAAATTAGCGGCACCTCCAATACCACCACGTGCCACCAAAGCAGTAGCACTACCAACTGCTACCAGCGTTACTGGAGGTGACCAGAAGATACGGGGTCCGGAGTTTATTCTGACGGACCCGACTCAGTTCGCTAAATCTCCCTCTTCGTCCCCTCCCAGAACACCTGGTAAAAGGGAGAAAAAAGGTGAGGAAGAAGAAGGCCAAGGAGGTAGTGGATGAAGACACTGAATCGGAGACGTCTGACTCTTCGGAGCCAGAGGAAACTGCAATGCTGTTGGACAAGACTGGTCCCGTTCCTCAGCAGACAGAGACCGAAGACCCACCCGAACTGGGGCGGGTGAGGTTGAATATATAAGGATGGCTCCTATACTCCAGTAGAACATCAACAGTTTTATGGCTCACAAGGAGGAGTTACAACTCTTAGCACAGTCTGATCCTTTGTGTCTCTGTCTCCAAGAGACACATTTCAGACCAACACACCAACCTGTGCTAAGAGGCTATGATGTTTACCGAAAGGATGGTAGGATGGTACCGAGGGTGATCGAGCGAAGGGGGGAGTGGCTGTGTTTGTTCGGAACACTGTTCACTCTGAACCTGTTGCTCTCACCTCTAACCTACAGGCCGTAGCTGACAAAATTCATGGACCGGTACAATTGACAGTATGCTCTTTATATCTACTGCCGGGGTCACCAGTTGATTTCGGTCAACTGGCTGATTTATTGCAGCAAATTTCCCAGCCCTTTCTCCTGCTAGGAGACTTTAACGCGCACAGTGTGCTGTGGGGGTCGACGACCAATTGCCCCAGAAGTCGGGAAATCTGTAGATTATTGGAGCGAGAGGATGTATATGTCCTTAATACCGGCCAAATGATGAACTTCACCACTGCTACCGGTACGTCCACTACCATTGATCTCTCTCTTTGCTCTCCTTCACTAGCAGACTCCGTGCACTGGGAAGTAGACCACTTCCCGATACGGCTGCACGTGGAACTCGGGCGTGGAGGAAGAACTATCCACCACAAATGGAATGTCAGCAGAGCTGATTGGCAACTCTATAGCCGTTCAGTCACTCTTCACCATTGTGAAAACATTGATGAAAATTTGAAACACTTCACCGAAGTTATTCACCGGGCGGCTGATATTTTGATGCCTAGCAACTCACGATGCTGCGAAGAATGCCTGTCCCTTGGTGGAGCGATGAATGTCGTTCAGCCATTCAGGGCAGCAGATGGGCCTTGCGCCGTTTCAGGTTGCACCTGACAACCTCGCGGCGTTCAGAGTTGCTAGAGCTAAGGCGCGTCGAGTGATTAAGGAGAGCAAGAGAAGATCATGGCAGACCTTTGTGAACACCATTAACCGTTCCACTTCATCAACAAAAGTATGGGAGTCAATCCGGCTTATATCTGGATCAGGGGCGTACAGTCACCAATGAGCGAAGCATTTCGCAGCTGATGGCAGAGTCATTCGCTGCTATCACTTCGTCTGCCAGGCTGGAACCTCGGTTTCAGCAACGAAGAACTGCTGCTGAAAGACGTACTATAAGCTTGGGCTTGCCGGATTTTCAGGCGAACAATTCCCCTTTTACATTTTCGGGGTTGGAGTCCACCCTAATCGGCACCAAGGACACAGCACCAGGACCCGACTTGATCCAGTACCAGATGCTGAGGCATCTTAGCAAAGGTGCTAGAGAGTACCTTCTAGGTATTTTTAATGGACCAGAGGACACTTCCCCGACTCGTGGAAAGAAGCAGCGCCAATACCCATTTTAAAACCAGGGAAAGACAAAATATTGCCAGGTAGTTATCGTAGCATAGCCTTAACAAGCTGCGTCAGAAAGACACTAGAGCGGATGGTCAACCGCCGCCTTATCTGGTGTCTCGAATCCCGAAAACTATTGAGTCGCTTTCAGTGTGGATTTAGGAAGATCTGTTCCACCTTGGACAACCTGATCCTGCAAGAAGTGGCGATACAGGCCACCTTTATTCGCAACCAGCATCTTGTTGCCGTGTTTTTTGATATCAACAAGGCCCACGATACTACCTGGCGGTATGGTATTTTAAAACAACTCCATGAATGGGGTTTCAGGGGAAATCTACCCCGTTTCATAGAGTCATTTTTATCTCAGCATTGCTTCCGGTTCTGAGTCGGTACGGAAGTGTCAGATGTTTTTATTCAGGAAAACGGTGTTCCTCAGGGATCAATATTAAGTGTCCTTTTTGCCATTGCATCCCAACTGTAGTAAGGAGTCCGATACGGTACTCCTTATATGTTGATGATTTTTTAATTTTTTGTGCATCATCTAGCCTGAGAAGCGCTGAGCGACATTTACAGCCTGCGCTGAACAGGCTGGATGAGTGATCAGTGCGTACTGGTTTTCGTTTTTCTGCTGAGAAAACCCAGTGCTTACTTTTTACTCGATCTCGTAGCCTTTTACCAGAACCTCGTCTTACCCGGAGGAACACCGTTTTGAGTTTTAATAATAGTATTCGCTTTCTAGGCCTCATATTTGATTGTAGATTAAGCCAGAGCCGTAAAAGCCCTCAATATTTTAAAGTGCCTTTGTGGCAGGTCATGGGGTGCTGACCGCTCCTGCCTGCTACATTTCTATAGAGCCTTTGTGTGGTCGTGGCTTGCATACAGTTGTATAGTATACGGTTCGGCACGGGATAGTTATCTGCGCATTTTAGATAGTGTCCACCATGCAGGAATCCGGCTCACAAGCGGTGCCTACCGCACCTGTCCGATTATCAGCATCTGTGCTGAGTCAGGCGAACCGCCGTTTTCCATCCACCGGCGTCTCTTCATGGTGTGGCATTTACTTGCTCATTGCCACAACACCAGCTAGTCCCGTGTACAATTTAGTAATTCGCCCAAACTACGAACGACTGTATACCAACCGCTTAAGAGCAACCAAACCGTTTAGCTTCCGTACAAAGGCTATTATGGAGGAATATGGGTTTGAGATGCCCCCTTTTTATCACCAGGGTTGGAGTAAATCTCCTCCCTTGCTTTTAAAGAGGCCCAGGACGATTTTAGACCTGTCACGGTACAGCAAGCTGTTTACCGCTGACAGTGTTTTTATTAAAAATTTTAATGATGTTACTAACCAGCATCACAATTTCACCCCGGTATATACGGATGGGTCTATACAGGCTAACGGAGTAGGCTGCTCCGTAGTGTTCACGTTCAAACTAAACAACATGTGCAGCGTATACACTACAGAGTGCTACACCTTGTTAAAGTCGCTCCAGCATCTGTAAGTAAGTCGTTGCAAAAAGTACGTCATATGCTGTGATTCCCTCATCTGCATTCAGGCGTTAAGAAACGTACCCAGCAGACCGTCTAGTCCAGGACATCCAGGACGCCCTCTTTTTCCTCCAATCTTCTGGAAAGGAGGTCGTATTCTGCTGGCTACCTGGTAACTTGGGAATCAGGGGGAACGAGGCAGCTGTTGAACCTGCCAAGTTAGCCTGCGACAAGGTCAGAGTTGACTATGATCTGGTCCCAAGTCTGACCTTGTGGCGAAAAGATTTGTTTCTGACGTTTGGCAGAGGCATTGGCTGGAGGTAGAGCATAATAAGCTCCGACTGGTCAAACCGACCGTTCAGGCGTGGAGCAGCTCCTTCCAGTGGGCGAGGAGGGATGAGGTTCTCCTTACTCGCCTCCGTATAGGGCACTGTCCTCTGACACACAGCTTTCTTCTCCGCCGATAGGACCCACCGGAATGTGATGCTTGTGGTGTAACTCTGACGGTGCGCCACATTTTAGTTGAGTGTGCTTTGTTTTAGACTTGAGGGCAGACATTGGCCTGGCCAATGATCTGTACCTTATTTTAAACAATGAGACCAGCAGCGTGGCGAGTGTTTTAAAATTTTTCATATTGGCTGGTCTAGTGCCTAAAATTTTAGGCAGATCGGCCTAGTTTTAAGATAGATGGGTGGCCTGTTTACAGCCTCCCATCCATGTGCATTGTTTTTATTTTTTTATATTGTTACAATTCCTGTCTCGCTGGCCATTATACAGCCAGCGAGACATGTAGTGCTTTTAATTCTCTTGTGAACCTACTTGGCCCCTTTACAGGTGGCTCTTTTAAAGCCACGTCTGATTTTATAATTTATTTTATTTGCTCTCTGTATGGCTGACCCCTTTACAGTCGTCCATGCAGACAGTATTTTAGTACATTCTTAAACCACAGTTATAGCTGGTAATTGTTAGGACGCTAATGTCCCCGCTGTCGATGCGCCCTAAAGCAACAACAACAAACCTTTAGTTCTCTCCAGAAGCGTCTTTCCAACCCACACCAAACTTTGACCATGCTCCTCTGATGTGGGACTCTAGAATTCTACCATACTCTCTGCTCTTTAAACCATTTTGACACAGTAGCTGTAAATTGTAATCAATATGAAACTCTCCAACCACTGGCCCCATCTTCCAACTCTAAATTCAAAACTCCTCGCAACCACCTCAGATCCCTGGAAAACAAAGCTATGAAAAAATTATCCAGAACTTTCATCTTCCAATTGGCAAAGGCTCCTTCCTACCTCCATGGTAATTGGATTTAATGACTAGTGCTCTTTGCTGTCTTTTGGATACTGTAACCTTTTAATCATATGCCAAAGTCTTTATTTGCCAATGAATCTGTACCTTTCTGAACTTCCAAGGTTCTTGCGAAGGCTCTCTGTATTCTATTTTCCTCCTCACTACGAAGCATCCCCACAGCCCTTCTCAAAAAGTTCCACAAGGCTGCTGGTACTATGACAGCTTGTGGCTCTCCCTCGGAGTATATTTCAGTCTTGGAGAGGCAACATCTTTGACTGCAATCTTGCTTCGAACTCCCCAGTTTGACAATCATTTGTTCGTAGTCGTAATCCCTCTTCCTGGATATTCCTTTATGCTCACAAACAATTTAATTTCCATTGTTTTGCAACAATCTCTTTTTCTGAGCCATAGTGTCTTATAAAATATCCTAGAGGTGTGCTCTGCATACTTGATTCTTATCTCGTTGACCTATTTAATTCTTCCCTAAAAATTATTTTTGTTTGATTACTGATTACACTGAGGTGTGTGATATTACCATACCTCCCTTGACCCCTCGTATGTCTACCTTTTGGGGACCATTAGGGAGATGAATTCTGGACAAATTCTCCCTCACACTGCTTGTATGGTTCAGATACATAGATGATGATCTGGATCCATAGTGAAAAAACTGTGTGTCTTAAATTCTCTTGACTATAGCCAATCTCTTCAATTTACATTCTCCCACATACATGTCACCTTTCTTGATGTTACCATTTCTCTGCAGAAAAGCTGCTCACATCACACCTGCACTTCAAACAGCTGCCATGCCTTTCACACCAAACATGAACTCGCCATACCGTACATCTACCTGCAGCAGATGCATCTGTTCTCTCTCCAAGCATGCCAACAACACATCTGCACCTCCCCCTCCCCCAATCTGGTCCAAAAACAAATCTCCCTTGCCATGAACAGTTCTTACACTATCCTACCAAGCTTTATGGAAAACCATCAATAATATCATCATCAGTGTTCTGCCGCAAGCCAGTTTTCTACATAGTGGCTCCCAACGTTCCCTTCCACATGAAAAGGCATACCATGCACTTGAAGGGAAATTTTTATGTGGTATTATCCCATTACTTTCTGCATATATTGGAGGGATGTTGGTGGGATATCTGACTTTGAAGGATGTAACTATGTTTTGTGTGTGGGGAGTGGATTTTTATTTGTGAAATGTGTGGATTATGACGCAGAGATTGGGGACCATCCCAGCATTTGACTGTAATCAGGACAGCCGGTACGTGGGGACCAGGACTCGACCTCCCAAATACGGTGTGGTAGCACTGTAAAACGCACAGCCTCTTTGGTGTTTTAAAACTAATCACAAACACTGTATTTCTCATCTTAAGCTGATGTAGATACAACAGAACCTTTTTCTCGGAATTGCAATCTTGTATTTGAATGAGAACAATGAAATGTTTGAATATTAGTGCATATTTCTCAAATCTGTGTCTTGTCAGTCTGCCGTGACATTTTATTGCTGAATTATGCTATTATTTGTGACCTTAAACATCTATTATTAAATTAGTTTCCTTTAAAATACAATTGCATAAGGATGTAGTTAGCCTATGGTAAATTGTTAGAGCTGTTCTAGACATAACAAGAGTAATCACATGAGCTTTGTTAATGAGCAGTGTAATTTGTGTCCTACATTTGGGAGAAGTCTTGATCTCTGGTTCACTCATTTACATTTTTATATTCTGTAGTTTTCAAAATTCACTCTAGGTGTATGCCGGGATGGCCCCATCGAAAGGTCAAGGCCAAATTCCTCCTAGTTACTTTCCCAAAACTTGTATGGCTTGGTGAGCTGTAAAACCACCTCCCCCCCCCTCCGCCCCCCACAAAAAAGTACATAGCTTAGGCAATATTATCTCTCAATAGCAAAATGGAGATCTGTGTATAAGTATGTGATTGTTCAAGTGAATGTCAAATTGGCATAAGCCACACTTGTTGGCAGTGCCAGTTGTGTTCCATTGTCATTTCGCTCTCTCCCTTTTTTCAACCATAGGCAGTCATTTTCTTTCAATGCAGCTTCTTGACAGTCGCTTCTTCATGAATTTGCTTTTTTCACTTGCGTTATCTGGCTTTTCCAATTGTATTTTTATGATGATAAAAGTACTTGCCCAGAAATCACTCCATGTAGATGCCAGGAAGGTTCCATGTCGATGACCAAATTCCTTTCCATTCCTTATCTCCAATCCTCTCTGGGCTCTGATGACCCCCAAAGAGATGTAAGATGATAAGCCCCCCCCCCCCAAATTGCTAGCATATAGACACTGCTTATTTCCATTTTTTCTTAGGCTTGTTTGCTTGATTTGCAAAATACTCTTTATAGCAACATTTGGATTTATTAGAAGACTATAATTACTGATTTCCTTGTTCAGTTTTATGTGGTGCCCCCCTACTAGCTTAATCTGATGGAGCAGAACTCTTAGAATCCCACATGCACTTTATTAGCTTGTTGTAAGTACTGGCCTTGATTAGGTAGCCTGGCTTTACAGTTCTACAAACACTATAACTTTTAACTCTTTGATCATACTGGAGTATGTCTTATTCATCGTGTGACTATCTTGTATTGTGTGAGATAGTAATTTAATCTGGCATAAAGCATATTAAGCAGTTCCTTTATGGTGTGTAGTCTTGTTTCCACATGTGTTGTACTCCTGCTTCTAGAATAGATTGTTTTACTTCAGTAACCATGTAACAGTGTTTATTAGTTTGTGGAAATTGTTAGTTTTTTAATTAGTATTTTTTTGTTCTTCGTTGGCACGTTTATTATGTTGAATACTGAGTCCAAGTTCAGTGAATTTTCTGAGAATTCATGATTCAGTTTAAAAGTGCAGCTTTTATTGAACTCTAGGAATCTTGAGTGCCTGCCTTCCTCTGAGCCAAATAAAACAATACTGACACTTTCTTGCCCCCGCCCCTCCCATGAGCTTTGTTGCTCATAAATCCACTCAGCCATTGGATTCATATAATTTCAGTGTTCTATTCAGTTTATATGTTTAATCCCCACCAGATGATGGAACTGCAGTTGTTAAACTTACTCCCGAATACATTGATTCGAATTCCAGCCTAGATTTTCTGTGGTTCTACAGAATCAGACCAGGTTGATGTTAGTATGCTTTGTTAATATATGCTGTTACCACTTCTCCATGTCATGCTTTGTTACAATCCACACATGCTACTGCTGTTGACAAAATATTTAACAGTAGAAGTAAATGATTTTTTTTTTTTTTTTAACAGTTTAACGTCCCTTTTTAACAACGTGGTCTTTAGAGACGGGAAAGGATGGGGGCAAGGAATGGGAAGGAATTCGGCCATGGCCTTTTGAAGGAAGCATCCCGGCATTTACCTGGAGTGATTTGGGGAAACCATGGAAAACCCAAATCTGGATGCCCGGACGGGGATTCGAACCGCCGTCCTCCCGAATGCGAGGCCAGAACGCTATCCGTTACACCACTACGCTCGGTGTGAGTTTTGTTGGAAATTTGTAAGCACCTCAGAATTTGGTAAATTCTTCATTTCTTGGCTACAGGGCATGGGGGATGGAGTAACCTCCTAAGAATTTGTAAAATTTCGAACCTCATTACTACAGGATATGGGGGATGGGAATCCTAAAGTATCCGATACTGCAGCTCATTAATGAATGTAGAGCTATTTAAAATCAGTAAAGTAACTCAACATGTAATAACAGCCTTAACCAGACAGGTAATAATAGAAAACAACTGTTAAACTTACCTAAATCATTTAAATCCTTAATAGTTCAACTTGTGAACACTCGATTTTTGTTATGTGACAACATTGTCATTTTACAACAGTTTTCGACCCAGTAAAAAGTATTAATAATAATAATTAAATAGTATAATCAGAATTTTGCAACATTTAACTAAGAATACATAGTTTAAAAACATTTAAAGTAAGAAAACACAAATTTTTAATCAACTGGCACTTTCAAAAAATTAAATACAACACATTCAAAGCATTTAAGATATTAAACGACACGATTCTTACAACGTCAATTCTTTCTGAACATTGTATTAAACTTTTCGAGTAGTTCTAGACAGTAAATAAAGTTTGACAGGAATTTTTAAAAAGACACTGCATCCGAAGTCACACGTTGCCAACATATATTAATTTTTCACAGCCAAACGAAGCACAGTCAGGGAATAAAATTACTTTCAACAGCTGTATCCAATACCGAGGAATACCATACTAAAATCCATTTTTTGATGTAGGCTTTACTTTTAGAGAAATTCACGATTAAACCCTTTTTTATTTGAATTCAAACGTGGAGGGCTATTTTTGGAACTACTTTCGTGTACGAACACACTTATAGACCACTGAAGTCAAAGTTTCTAAGCAGCTACAGGTGGAAATTAATTACTGCTAATCCTTTAAGTTTTCAAGAAATATCCAAGGGGGGAAAGTTGTTTGAAATCTTTATCTCTAAATCATACTTAAATTTAGAAGCTAGACTATAAGTAGTTTAGGAGCACTATATCCTGGGAGTCAATTAGTTTGGGCAATCTCGCCGTGCTATATAGGGCTTTGTGCGGGCCAATTTGGGCAGTTTTTTCTCGAAATCCGTGTGAGCTGGGTCGGTGTCGCTCGAGGCTAGAAGCCGGAGTTGTCGCTATCATGACGTCAGCAAACATGCTGCATGGCAGCCATAATGCTTTTTTTTTTTTTTTTTTTTTTTTTTGAAACAGGGTAACTCGATCCGAACAATGGATCCTCGCAACCACCTCAGATCCCTGGAAAACAAAGCTATGAAAAAATTATCCAGAACTTTCATCTTCCAATTGGCAAAGGCTCCTTCCTACCTCCATGGTAATTGGATTTAATGACTAGTGCTCTTTGCTGTCTTTTGGATACTGTAACCTTTTAATCATATGCCAAAGTCTTTATTTGCCAATGAATCTGTACCTTTCTGAACTTCCAAGGTTCTTGCGAAGGCTCTCTGTATTCTATTTTCCTCCTCACTACGAAGCATCCCCACAGCCCTTCTCAAAAAGTTCCACAAGGCTGCTGGTACTATGACAGCTTGTGGCTCTCCCTCGGAGTATATTTCAGTCTTGGAGAGGCAACATCTTTGACTGCAATCTTGCTTCGAACTCCCCAGTTTGACAATCATTTGTTCGTAGTCGTAATCCCTCTTCCTGGATATTCCTTTATGCTCACAAACAATTTAATTTCCATTGTTTTGCAACAATCTCTTTTTCTGAGCCATAGTGTCTTATAAAATATCCTAGAGGTGTGCTCTGCATACTTGATTCTTATCTCGTTGACCTATTTAATTCTTCCCTAAAAATTATTTTTGTTTGATTACTGATTACACTGAGGTGTGTGATATTACCATACCTCCCTTGACCCCTCGTATGTCTACCTTTTGGGGACCATTAGGGAGATGAATTCTGGACAAATTCTCCCTCACACTGCTTGTATGGTTCAGATACATAGATGATGATCTGGATCCATAGTGAAAAAACTGTGTGTCTTAAATTCTCTTGACTATAGCCAATCTCTTCAATTTACATTCTCCCACATACATGTCACCTTTCTTGATGTTACCATTTCTCTGCAGAAAAGCTGCTCACATCACACCTGCACTTCAAACAGCTGCCATGCCTTTCACACCAAACATGAACTCGCCATACCGTACATCTACCTGCAGCAGATGCATCTGTTCTCTCTCCAAGCATGCCAACAACACATCTGCACCTCCCCCTCCCCCAATCTGGTCCAAAAACAAATCTCCCTTGCCATGAACAGTTCTTACACTATCCTACCAAGCTTTATGGAAAACCATCAATAATATCATCATCAGTGTTCTGCCGCAAGCCAGTTTTCTACATAGTGGCTCCCAACGTTCCCTTCCACATGAAAAGGCATACCATGCACTTGAAGGGAAATTTTTATGTGGTATTATCCCATTACTTTCTGCATATATTGGAGGGATGTTGGTGGGATATCTGACTTTGAAGGATGTAACTATGTTTTGTGTGTGGGGAGTGGATTTTTATTTGTGAAATGTGTGGATTATGACGCAGAGATTGGGGACCATCCCAGCATTTGACTGTAATCAGGACAGCCGGTACGTGGGGACCAGGACTCGACCTCCCAAATACGGTGTGGTAGCACTGTAAAACGCACAGCCTCTTTGGTGTTTTAAAACTAATCACAAACACTGTATTTCTCATCTTAAGCTGATGTAGATACAACAGAACCTTTTTCTCGGAATTGCAATCTTGTATTTGAATGAGAACAATGAAATGTTTGAATATTAGTGCATATTTCTCAAATCTGTGTCTTGTCAGTCTGCCGTGACATTTTATTGCTGAATTATGCTATTATTTGTGACCTTAAACATCTATTATTAAATTAGTTTCCTTTAAAATACAATTGCATAAGGATGTAGTTAGCCTATGGTAAATTGTTAGAGCTGTTCTAGACATAACAAGAGTAATCACATGAGCTTTGTTAATGAGCAGTGTAATTTGTGTCCTACATTTGGGAGAAGTCTTGATCTCTGGTTCACTCATTTACATTTTTATATTCTGTAGTTTTCAAAATTCACTCTAGGTGTATGCCGGGATGGCCCCATCGAAAGGTCAAGGCCAAATTCCTCCTAGTTACTTTCCCAAAACTTGTATGGCTTGGTGAGCTGTAAAACCACCTCCTCCCCCCCCCCCTCCGCCCCCCACAAAAAAGTACATAGCTTAGGCAATATTATCTCTCAATAGCAAAATGGAGATCTGTGTATAAGTATGTGATTGTTCAAGTGAATGTCAAATTGGCATAAGCCACACTTGTTGGCAGTGCCAGTTGTGTTCCATTGTCATTTCGCTCTCTCCCTTTTTTCAACCATAGGCAGTCATTTTCTTTCAATGCAGCTTCTTGACAGTCGCTTCTTCATGAATTTGCTTTTTTCACTTGCGTTATCTGGCTTTTCCAATTGTATTTTTATGATGATAAAAGTACTTGCCCAGAAATCACTCCATGTAGATGCCAGGAAGGTTCCATGTCGATGACCAAATTCCTTTCCATTCCTTATCTCCAATCCTCTCTGGGCTCTGATGACCCCCAAAGAGATGTAAGATGATAAGCCCCCCCCCCCCCCAAATTGCTAGCATATAGACACTGCTTATTTCCATTTTTTCTTAGGCTTGTTTGCTTGATTTGCAAAATACTCTTTATAGCAACATTTGGATTTATTAGAAGACTATAATTACTGATTTCCTTGTTCAGTTTTATGTGGTGCCCCCTACTAGCTTAATCTGATGGAGCAGAACTCTTAGAATCCCACATGCACTTTATTAGCTTGTTGTAAGTACTGGCCTTGATTAGGTAGCCTGGCTTTACAGTTCTACAAACACTATAACTTTTAACTCTTTGATCATACTGGAGTATGTCTTATTCATCGTGTGACTATCTTGTATTGTGTGAGATAGTAATTTAATCTGGCATAAAGCATATTAAGCAGTTCCTTTATGGTGTGTAGTCTTGTTTCCACATGTGTTGTACTCCTGCTTCTAGAATAGATTGTTTTACTTCAGTAACCATGTAACAGTGTTTATTAGTTTGTGGAAATTGTTAGTTTTTTAATTAGTATTTTTTTGTTCTTCGTTGGCACGTTTATTATGTTGAATACTGAGTCCAAGTTCAGTGAATTTTCTGAGAATTCATGATTCAGTTTAAAAGTGCAGCTTTTATTGAACTCTAGGAATCTTGAGTGCCTGCCTTCCTCTGAGCCAAATAAAACAATACTGACACTTTCTTGCCCCCCGCCCCTCCCATGAGCTTTGTTGCTCATAAATCCACTCAGCCATTGGATTCATATAATTTCAGTGTTCTATTCAGTTTATATGTTTAATCCCCACCAGATGATGGAACTGCAGTTGTTAAACTTACTCCCGAATACATTGATTCGAATTCCAGCCTAGATTTTCTGTGGTTCTACAGAATCAGACCAGGTTGATGTTAGTATGCTTTGTTAATATATGCTGTTACCACTTCTCCATGTCATGCTTTGTTACAATCCACACATGCTACTGCTGTTGACAAAATATTTAACAGTAGAAGTAAATGATTTTTTTTTTTTTTTTTAACAGTTTAACGTCCCTTTTTAACAACGTGGTCTTTAGAGACGGGAAAGGATGGGGGCAAGGAATGGGAAGGAATTCGGCCATGGCCTTTTGAAGGAAGCATCCCGGCATTTACCTGGAGTGATTTGGGGAAACCATGGAAAACCCAAATCTGGATGCCCGGACGGGGATTCGAACCGCCGTCCTCCCGAATGCGAGGCCAGAACGCTATCCGTTACACCACTACGCTCGGTGTGAGTTTTGTTGGAAATTTGTAAGCACCTCAGAATTTGGTAAATTCTTCATTTCTTGGCTACAGGGCATGGGGGATGGAGTAACCTCCTAAGAATTTGTAAAATTTCGAACCTCATTACTACAGGATATGGGGGATGGGAATCCTAAAGTATCCGATACTGCAGCTCATTAATGAATGTAGAGCTATTTAAAATCAGTAAAGTAACTCAACATGTAATAACAGCCTTAACCAGACAGGTAATAATAGAAAACAACTGTTAAACTTACCTAAATCATTTAAATCCTTAATAGTTCAACTTGTGAACACTCGATTTTTGTTATGTGACAACATTGTCATTTTACAACAGTTTTCGACCCAGTAAAAAGTATTAATAATAATAATTAAATAGTATAATCAGAATTTTGCAACATTTAACTAAGAATACATAGTTTAAAAACATTTAAAGTAAGAAAACACAAATTTTTAATCAACTGGCACTTTCAAAAAATTAAATACAACACATTCAAAGCATTTAAGATATTAAACGACACGATTCTTACAACGTCAATTCTTTCTGAACATTGTATTAAACTTTTCGAGTAGTCTAGACAGTAAATAAAGTTTGACAGGAATTTTTAAAAAGACACTGCATCCGAAGTCACACGTTGCCAACATATATTAATTTTTCACAGCCAAACGAAGCACAGTCAGGGAATAAAATTACTTTCAACAGCTGTATCCAATACCGAGGAATACCATACTAAAATCCATTTTTTGATGTAGGCTTTACTTTTAGAGAAATTCACGATTAAACCCTTTTTTATTTGAATTCAAACGTGGAGGGCTATTTTTGGAACTACTTTCGTGTACGAACACACTTATAGACCACTGAAGTCAAAGTTTCTAAGCAGCTACAGGTGGAAATTAATTACTGCTAATCCTTTAAGTTTTCAAGAAATATCCAAGGGGGGAAAGTTGTTTGAAATCTTTATCTCTAAATCATACTTAAATTTAGAAGCTAGACTATAAGTAGTTTAGGAGCACTATATCCTGGGAGTCAATTAGTTTGGGCAATCTCGCCGTGCTATATAGGGCTTTGTGCGGGCCAATTTGGGCAGTTTTTTCTCGAAATCCGTGTGAGCTGGGTCGGTGTCGCTCGAGGCTAGAAGCCGGAGTTGTCGCTATCATGACGTCAGCAAACATGCTGCATGGCAGCCATAATGCTTTTTTTTTTTTTTTTTTTTTGAAACAGGGTAACTCGATCCGAACAATGGATAAGTAACTAAAAGTTTTTAAGGGATTTTTGCTGTCTGTCTTTGACGATTCTGAACTTTCATGTTAATTTTTCAAACTGGATATAGAAATGGTAAAACTTGGACAATTACTTTCTTTTCATAGTTTGTTGGAACCCTTTTCTCTCAGAAGGTTAAATTGGGAGTGGAGACCATTGTAATTAGTAGTTGATTTATTTTCCTGAGGTATATTCACGGTCTACAACATTTTTTGAAAAATTAGAGACATGGTTTGAAATTCTGAAGTAACTGACTTGGAAGTGCAAGGTACTAGTTAAGGTGTGCTAGGCTGATATGAACCCCAATATGCATCTTTGCCCCTTACAAATTCATCAACTAAATTTGATATCTTCAGATTGATATTAAGTGCATTCAGCACTTCCTAAATGATTGTTATGATTATTTGAAGTATGACACAAATTTCAGTTTTAAAACTGAGATATTTCTCCATAGGAAGGCGGATATCTTTTTCTTGATATTTCTTATTATGCTTTCATTCATTTAACATTTTTTCTTAAGCTAACCAGATCAATCCATCCAAAGCAAATATCCGATAGTGATTTCATGTTCTTAGATCCAACATGGATTCAAACAGGTACTGCAATCATGTAGGCAGCCTTATTTTTGAGGTGCAACACTTTGCATGTTTGCAGGAAGCCCTAATACAGGGACTTGGTTTACAGTTCAAGAGGGTTAGTTTATGTGTAAATGTAGGCTTTGATTTTTTTGCTGTCGTCAGTCTTTAGACTGGTTTGATGCAATCCTCCATCCCTTCCTATCCTGTGCTAACCTCTTCATTTCTACATACCCCTTACAACCCATGTCCTCAATTATCTGCTTCATATATTATAATCCCTGTCTTCCTCTACAGTTCTTACCTTCCACTGTTCCCTCCACTAACAAATTAACCAATCCAGCATGTCTCAAAATATGACCTACCAGTCTGTCTCTTCTTCCTGTAAGCTTCTTCCATAAACTTCTTTTCTCACCCATCATTTCCATAACTCCTTCATTTCTTACTTTGTCTGTCCACCTAATTTTCAGCATTCTTCTGTAGCATCACATTTCAAATGCTTCAAGTTTCTTTCTTTCCGGTATTCCTAAAGTCCATGTTTCGCTACCGTAAAGTGCTGTGCTCCACACATAGAGTTTAAAAAAGTTCTTTATAATTCCTAGATCAATATTTGAAACTAAAAGGTTTCTCTTTTTCATGAAGGCTCTTTTTGCTAGTGCTATTCTGCTTTTAACATCATTCCTGCTTTGGCCATTGGTTGTAATTTTGCTTCCCAAGTAACAGAACTCGCTCACTTCTCCTATTGCATCTGGTCCAATTTTTGTATTTAATAAACTAGTATTGGTATCATTTCTGCTACATTTCATCACTTTAGTCTTGCTTTGATTTATATTCAGTCCAAAATTTTCCTTCAGTATTTTGTTCATGCCATTCAGTAATCTCTCAATGTCCTCAGCCCTTTCTGCTAACAACAAAATGTCATCAGAAAATCATAGCATACTAATTTTTTCTCCCTGAACACTTTTGCCACAAGGAAATTTTTCTTTTACTTTCTTTATTGCTTCCTCTACATACAAGTTGAATATTAACGGGGATAGACTACAACCTTGTATCACACCCTTTTTAACTGATGCTTGTCTCTCATGATTCTCTACTTTTTTTTACAGCCACTTGATGCTTGTATAGTTTGTAAAGTATTCTTCTACCTCAATGCTTTAGACCTGACTTATTTTTTTTTTTTTAAATTTTGAACATCTTGTCCCACCTAACATTATAAAAAGCTTTTTCTAAATCAACAAATGCCATAAAAGTATCTTTGTTTTTCTTGTTCCGCTCTTCAGGTATTAATCTTAAAGCCAGAATTGCTTCCCTTGTACCACGATTTTTCCTAAACCCAAACTGATCTTCACCTCCTATCTCTTCTACTACCCTTTCCATCCTTCTGTATATTATTCTGGTCATTAATTTTGAAGCATGTGATGTTAGACTAATGGTGCGATAATTCTCACATTTGTCGGCTTGTGCTTTCTTTGGAAGTGTGAAGATGATATTTTTATTAGAATCAGTTGGAATTTCTCCTGTTTCATAACTTTTTGATATCAGCTTGAATAATCTTTCGATTCCTTCCTCTCCTAGAGATTTAAGAAGTTCTGCAGGGATCCATCAATTCCAACTGCCTTATTTGCTTTCAAGTCATTCAGAATTTTATTAAATTCTGTTCTCAAAACAGGATCTCCTAAGTCATCGACATCGCCTTCCTTTTCCAATACACTATTATTCAAGTCATCCCCAACATACAGTTTCTCAATGTATTCCTTCCATCTGTTAGCTCTATCTTCTGACCTTAAAAGAGGTTTCCCATCAGCAGCTTTAATGTTCATACCTCTTTTCTTCATTTCTCCAAAATTCTGTTTGATCTTTCTGTATGCAACATCTACTTTTCCTGCGACCATTTCCTTTTCTACTTCTTCACACATTTCTTGTAGCCATTTTTCTTTTGCTATTTTGCATTTCCTATTTATTTGATTTCTAAATTGCCTGTACTGCTCTCTTCCTGCTTCATCCTGAGCATTTTTGTACCTTCTCCTCTGATCCATCAGCTGCAAAATTTCTTCTGTGTTCCAAGGTTTTCAGGCAGCTTGTTCCCTAAAGCCTAATGTTTCTTTGCCAGCTTTATTATTTCGGTCTTTAATGCATTCCATTCATCCTCGGTTGAGCTCCTTTCACAGTTACTTCTTAGACCTAAGTCTACCATTTCCGCAAATTTTTCTCTTGTGCTAGATTGTTTCAGTTTATTCACTTCCAGTCTGTTCTGCTTATGCTGCTTTAATTAGCAAGGTCAGTTGCTCTTTATTTGGCGGTGTTGCAATAAGCTTTAGGATTGCGGTATTTCTTAACTAATCATACGGTTAATGTTCTGGCCTCGCATTCAGGAAGACGCGGGTTCAAATCCCCATCGAGCATCCAGATTTGGGTTTTCCACGGTTTCCCCAAATCACTCCAGGCGAATGTCGGGATGCTTCCTTTAAAAAGACCATGGCCAAATTCCTTCCTGTTCCTTGTCCCCAGTCCCATCCCGCCACTAGTGACCTTAGCCGTCAACTAGGCGTAAAGCCATAAGTAAAAAAAAAATTAACTTTCTACTGAATTCAATTTTTTTACTAGCTCTTGTTTTTATTAATTTTAAGAAATGTAGTGTGTATCATGCTTCCACTTCAAAGAGAATGAGAAGGTTTATTCGTAAACTCAATTGAAGTTTGTAATGTCAGTAATACTTTCTTTCACATGCGTAATGACATAAGTTTGTTGTGTGTTTATCTCACCCTCCTGCCTTCATCTGTGGTGAAGGGTTATTTTTCCCTATCGTATCTAATTTTTAGTGCCCAACGGCTATTTCTTTGCTTCCGTTATCCAGACATAATAGATTCGAAAGACATGCTGTTTCTGTTAGATTGATTCTACAGATTGGGTAAAAAGAAAAATTATATCTTGTGTAAAATTGTCCTATTTAATCAAATAGAGCAGTATTTTTCAACCTTTGGACTACGAAGTCGGGACAGGAGTTCCGTAGGTAGAATATTAAAAAAATTAATTGAATTAAAGATATTAAAATGTGGTTTGCTAAAAAATTTTCAGATAAAATTAATACAGTGCTCATATAGTATAAGAGATTATAAGCCATAAGCCTATAAATAAAACTTTTTAAAAGCCTTGAATATTTCTACGATAAGCAAAAACATGGTATTTCCAGGATATGAGAATATGATTACTAGGGTTCGGATCTTTATGACCAAAAAAATAGAGAAATATGCAGGCCAATATGACCTTAAATATCGGCAAATATGACCTAAAAATGGCAAAATATGACGAAACATTTAAATTTACTATACATCAAAACATGCTCAATTTTAAATCATTTATTTTATCTAGTAGTGTCGCTTTCGTATAGACAGCATAATTTGTTTCCGTGCACTCGCTGCACCATTGGGAAATTAAGTTTTAAATCATTTTGTTGAAGCCACTTTAATTTCAAATAATTTACAGAATAGAACTCTTTCATCTGCACCAAAATACTCCTATCTGAACTCCCTTGCATATTTTCGCACTTCCAGAAAAATTTATTTTCGCCATGGCGGTAGGTCTACTCACTGATCCACTGCAGACAGAAGAAATTTCATTGAGATATTGATTAACGCGGATCAACACAGGCAAGCTTCTGCTGCATTGTCGAAATTAAAAGACGGGCAGAACGTGATGTTTAGAGAGTGATAATAATTTATAACTTTAATTCTTGACTGGTGAATTCTGACCACAGTAAAAATTAGTTTTTTTTTTCTCCCACCTCTTTAGCAGAAGTACAGTTCTGTGAATAATTCTCATCTATTTGTAGTGAATTACCGGTACTATTAAAAAACTACCAGATTTTTCCTCAAAATATGACGATATGACCATAAATATTATACAAATATGACCAAAACTAGGAAAATGATATGAATATGCATTTATATAATATATAAAATACATTTAAATACAATCAGAAACATTGAATCAGTGTTTAATTCATCATTTCAGCTTAATATGAAGGCAGGAAAAAGATATGACTTGTCCTAAAGATCCGAACCCTAATGATTACAAGGTTGCTATGATAAAATGCTTTTATGTTGGCATCAAACAGGTGTTCGTTTAAGGATTACATTGGCACTACTGCCCTGGGTGGCAACCTTGACTGGATCATGTTTGCAAGGGGTGGCAATCTTAAAAGTTTTTGCCCTGGCTCTGAAAATTCTTAGAGCTATCACTGTGATCGAATATAGGACATGAACCCTGGTGTGATGCTCATGTAATAATCAGTGGAAATAATACGGAAATGTATTTAGTCTCATTTTATCTGCAAGATTAGGTGGAATGTAGAATTACGTATTTATCTTTGTCTCGAACAGCTGGTTTAGATGAAACTATTTGTAGCAGTCATGTAAATATTTTTGATGTGGTTCCTAGGACTTCAGACTCCTCATCTAAAACATTCCTGCTCTTTTTTTAATCTGTGCTTGTTACATTGAAGTTGTTGTGTATTTTAAGGTCCTTGCTCAGATCTGTGAATGTATGGTCAAATGTTACCTCTGTTTGATAAGATTATTTTCTATATTGAATTATATAATTATCCATGAGGAGTAAGTAATTTACAAGGGAGCTTAATAACTGACGATTTAAGTCTGTAGTTATTTAAGCAAATTCTGAGATGGTGTCCTACTACTTAAATAGTTAAAATTTTCATAGATTAGTACAAGTAATGCTACATTACCTTACATGATTCAAACAAGTGGCAACTGTATCTTCCTTCATTGAGAGGAAACACAAATTTTTAAGTCATAAGTTGCCACTGATTCCAGTTTTGTGTTTCTGCCAACTTTATTACATCTATCACTTTGTGAAACTTCTTGTGTAAACATAAATTGCTAACAGCTATGATGAAAGTTTGGGCATTGTCTCATACCTGCTCACCTATTTAAAGCCTAGAACCTATACCAAATGCATATTTGCAACATGAACCCTCCCTTCAATCCTAATGCAGGAAGAATGAAACTAAATAGGTGTTAAGGCTTTGGATTTAATCTTAATGATATCAGAGCTCAAGTAAAGGATATGTGTGTCTAGGCTCTGTCTAATTTATTATATTTCTTCTAGTAAGATTTACACTTTTACAGATTACCGCATCTCTTGATGCTAACAAGATGCAGTTTCTCTAGCAGTGACTCTGGAAACGAACCTGTCTCCAAAGGGGGTTAATTGTCTATCAAGCTTTATCTTCAGAAATGAGGCTAACAGAGAACATCAGTCTTTGATTTTTAATATTATCAGAAGAAAATTTGTTGTTACTAAACGAAATTTTAATAGCTGTGGGAGGGAGTAATAGATCTGTTTTATTTCCAAAGTGGGGATACTAACTAAAAAATTAAAGTTTATATTTTGGAAAATATTCTGTGCATTTCAACTGTTTTTCTTATTTTTGTTTTCCATTCATTGTTTTACAAGCTGTGATTATTTACTAATACTGACCACAGCTCAGTTAATTCCTGTGTACAAATGCTGTGATGTTTGTCATAAAAGCCACAGCTGAGTTCCTTCTTGTGTATACAGGATAGAGACAGGAATCAGTCATCAACTTTTGCTATAAGTGTTCATACCATGCAGTTTACTTGTGTATATCAAAATTCTTAAGCACTGTGTGAAGTGGAACTATGGAGTTCAGGTAACCAAATTGAAAAGACATGAACTTCGGTTTGTTTAGACTATCACTAGCCTTTATCAGATAATTTTAATAATAATACATTATTTTATACCCTCAGGTCACTTGACAGACTACAGAATTTTTAGAGACAGTCACCATTTAGAATGTGGTCTTGTATTGGCTTCAAAAATATGATGCTGTATGTTAAGTTGAAATCATTGTTGTTTATGAACTGTAATCTTATTCCAAATGTTGTGCTGTGGTTTTTGGAATAATAATCCAGGAATGTAGGGGGAGGGGGGACATAGTGCTGTAGTGTAACTGTACTGGGTAGTTGCATTAAAGATTTTATTTCATTTAAATGTGGAATCGAGTGTAACTATATTAGCATCTTTGAACAAAATGTCAACCTCTCATTCACATCATGCAACCTGTTTCCATGGACAAGTCTCTGGAAACTGATTGATTTCTTATACAAGGTGGTTACCCCCTGCTTGTCAACAGCCTCTTGAAAGGAGGGCAGAAAGTGGATAGTGGTCCAGGGCACCATTTGTTCCTTGGGGCTGGAAACTACCCCTAAGGCAGATGAATCAGAATTCTGCACATCACACGGAAGCAACAAGAAACTACTGCATTAAAGACCCAAAGGGTATCCCTAGGTCATGTAATTCTTTCAAATTTGATACAGAATGATGGCTTTTTGCTGGGTAAAATAGTCCCCCAATCGTATCTATTATTACTATTACTTCGCGATTCACTAAAAGTGTGTGGTGGATGGTGCATTGCACCTATCAGGGAAGATAATGGTTTGGAAGGGATATACGGGATATGTCAAGAGGTGCCGATGGGCTATTGTGAGGAACCATCCCAGCATTTGCATGGAGCGATGTGGGGAAAACATGGAAAACCCAGATCAGGATGGCCGGAGTACTTTATCGAAAGCTACTCCTGTCAGATTTTATGTTTAGTCACCCGGTAAATCCTTTCTATTCTACTCCCTAATCGCTCATGGAAAAAATGAGTACAGAAATGAATCGGTTCTGGCCCTGATTTCTCTTATCTTATTTTCGCGGTCATTCCGAGATATGAATGTTGCTGGTAGCAATATGTGTTTACTGTCATTCCGAAATACGTCAGTCGATAATTTTTCAATTAGCTTCTGTCGAGAGCGACGCCGTCGGTGCTTCAGGTTTCCCAACCTCTCTCCTTCAACATCGCACTTACGTTTTCCCTCCAACTATATATACCTGTCACGAATTGGGCGGCTCTTCTTTGGACCATCTCTAATGCCTCCATTAATCCCTTTTGTTGGGAACCCCATACAGTGCAACAATATTCTAAGTGAGGCCGCACTAGTGACTTGTATGCAATCGATTTAACTTCCGGAGTGCATTGTTTTAAATTACGACCTAGAAATCGAAGCATATGATTTACTTTCCCAATTACATTCTCGATATGCTCATTCCATGACAAATAATTACAAATTGTTACCCCTAGGTATTTAGTGGAATCTACCGTTCTAAGGACAGTACCATTAATTGTATATTCAAAGCTAAATGATGTCACCTTTTTACTTACATGCATGACTTGGTACTTTTTAGCGTTTAACTCCAACTGCCAATCTTTACACCACGCAATTATTTTCATAATATTGTCTTGTAACAAAGCGCAGTGATTCCTGGGTTGTGATTTCACGATAAATAATAGCATCATCGGCAAATAATCTTTTCATCCCCCTTATTATGTCACACAAATCATTAATATATATAAGAAACAACAGAGGCCCTATCACGCTTCCCTGAGGAACCCCGGACCTCACTTCAGTAAGTGATGAACGCTCAATGTCGAAAACTACACACTGTGTTCTGCCCTCCAGAAAGTCTGCAACCCAGTCGCATATTTGTCTAGATGTGCCATAACTGTGAAGTTTCCTAAGTAACCTAGTGTGAGGCACTGTGTCCAAAGCTTTTTTAAAGTCTAATAGAACTGAATCAACCTGGGATTGCTCATCTATAATACGGCTCCAGTCGTGAATTAAAAGAGCAATTTGTGTTTCGCAGCATCGGCCTTTTCTGAATCCATGTTGATTTGGGTTTAAAAGCTCACCTTCATCCAAAAACCTCATGACATTTTAATAGATGATGTGTCCTAAAATCCTGCAAAATATTGAGGTTAACGAGATCAGCCTGTAATTTTGAGGATCATTAACATTCCCATTTTTAAACACTGGACTTACGACGGCGGTCTTCCATTCGGCTGGTATTTTTCTTTGATCCAAGGAGACGATATATAATTTCATCAAATACGGCGCAATTTCCTTTGCGTACCTAGAATAGAATCTTGTAGGAATACCATCTGGTCCGGGAGCCTTATTGAGATTTACATTCATAATCAGTTTAGTTATTCCCTCGACATCGAGAATGAGATCATTCATAATTTTGTTGGTAAGATTGTTAAATATCGGAATCTCCTCCTAGTTTTCTGTCATGAAAGCTTTTTTAAATACATTATTCAAAATTTCTGCTTTCTCTACGCTAGTTTCTGATAATTCCCCATTTTCCTTAATCAGTGAAGGCATAACCTAACGAGAGTAATTTGACATACGACCAGAACTTTTTTGGATCAGTAATCAGATTTTCTTACAAATTCCTTGCTTTGAATTCTTTAAACGCATCACACATTGCCTTACGCACTTCTGCTCGCTACTGGGCTAATTTAGCACTATTAGACGAGTCCCCCGAGTTCTTCACCGTGGCATGTATACGCCTTTGTCTCCTGAGGAAACGTTTCACTTCCCTATTGAACCACGGGAAGTTCTTACTAACCTTAATAAACATCTTGGGAACAAATTGATTTAAGGCGGTCCTTATTATTTTTTTACAATCAAACAAAAGTTCCTCAACATTTGTATTTAGCGTGTACGTTTCAAAATTTTTTGCCAAATGATTGACCATAAATGCATCATTTGCCTTATCAAAACAATATACGAGATTGTCTTTATCTTGCTTCAAATTCAGCCTAGATTTTAAAGTTACCACAACCGCCTTGTGATCACTTATACCATCTTCTATACAAACTGTATCTGCAATATCCGGATTGTTTGTAAGAAAAAGATCCAAAATGGACAAGGAATCTTTGACGCTCCACGTTGGCTCTTCGACCATCTGTTCAAGAGAACTTTCCGCGAATGATTCTAGGAACGTTTCGGTTATTAACCTATCTCTTCGGCGTGACTTGAACGTAAATGTGTCCCAGTTAATTGAGGGTATATTAAAATCACCTCCCATGATCAATGTATGTCCCTGAAATTTTTGTAAATACTATTATGTGACTGTCTAAAATACTCCGCATTATCTAATCCAGAATCCAGAGGTCAGTAAAATGATCCTATTATGAACTTTGAACTTCTGCCAATTTTTACCTTCACCCATATTAACTCGCAAAAACTTTCCGTTTCATTTACTACGGACCAATTGACGGTTTTATTAATGGCCACGAACATTCCCCCACCCATTGAATTGAGGAGCAAATATTTCGCTAGTAGTCCAGTCATTTAAGCTTAAATTAGGTAAGAATCTCGGAATTCGAGATACCCAGCTGTAAGTCTGTAAATACTTGTATATTGACACCCTAAAAGTGGTCTCAAAACCTACATATGGTAGGGTGTGCGCAACTATTAAATTTCGAGGTCAAAGGTCACAAAAAATCGTTCTTTTGCGCTTTTTTGTAAATATCTCATTTCCTATTGGTTTTTTGCTATTTGTATTTATTATCAATATTGTAGAATACAAAATTCTCTACAAATTTTGTCTAAAAAATTTTTTTATACGGTGAACCGTTTTCGAGATAGAGGGCGGAGAGCGCGCGGTCACAGCATCACTCAGGTCAACCGGTGCCTCCGGTCGAAAACGCGCCATATATAGTTGATGAACTATCGATAAATCAATGATTATAAATATTTGTCAATTTTTATTAACTATTATATTATATTTTATCATTTTCTTCATGCATTAAATCTATATCTATTCAATAATACTGATAACCGTTTCCTGAAATAAAAAAATAATTAAGGGAAAAACTTAAATCATATTATAATTATATTCCCATTTACACTAATGACATTTTAAATAGAAAATAATTAAGTGCATCTTCTTTAAAATTTGTAAATTTTAAAATCCTTCCACTACGTCAAAAATTATACCTGGGAATTATACGGGCCCCTATTATACACTACGGACCTTTCTATTTATAGCCAGTAGGGACAGATGTTCAATTGTATTGTATAGTTACGACCGTCTTCTCTTTCTTTCAGTTTGAATCGTATCTTGGTAACTACGGACGTACAATTTCAAGAACTATGGCTGATTTGTGTTTTCTATGTAATAAGTCAGATTCGGGAGGTGAATCGCTTATTGAAGTAGTGCGCGGTATGAATTCTCTACGAACTGCAAGTGTCAAACGAAACGACGGAAAAATTGATTATTTAAAATCAGTAACCTCTGTTAAAGTGCATGAAAAGTGCCGAAGTGTTTACATTATTAAAAACTGTATCCAAGCAGCAAAACGGAAACAAGAAGAAGGAGAAACTATAACTTCTCCATTAGTACTCCGTAAAAAACGAGGTGAAGTGTTTGATTTTAAGAATCAATGTTTATTTTGTGGCGAAGTTGCTGATGAGGCTGCAGAGAAAAAGAAAAGAGAAAAATACAGGCGGAAGATAAAAAATGTGAGTACTCTTGAGTTCAAAGATACTGTTATCAAAAAAGCAGAAGAACGTGGGGATGATTTCGGAGAATTGGTGAAAAGTCGTATAATTTTACAGTATGATTTGATCGCTGCTGAAGCGAAGTACCATGCTGCTTGCTTTACAAACTTTTCAAATAAATCATCATCATCATCGCCTCTTGAGAAACCTCGTCAAGATAATCAAGTTACAGAAGCTATGTTAGAGATTTTCAATTACATCGAAAATAATAAAGATTCTCAATTCACACTAAAAGAGCTTAAAGATGTCTTGACAGGGTATGTGCCAGAAGATAAAACTATCATTACAAGACTACAACAGAAGTACTTAACCGATATCGTAATTACGAAGAAAGTTGGAGCTTTCACAATCATTTCTTTCCGTGATGCACAAGCTAATATTCTATCAAAACTTGGTACGAAAGTAAAAAAATAGATCCTGAAGCAGAAAGGCTAAGAATTGTAGAAGCTGCAGCAGCAATTATTAGAGAAATCTGTGAAAAGTCTCGATCATCTTCGTTATATCTACATCTACATCTACATATATACTCTGCAATTCACAAAATTGTGGGTGGCAGAGGGTGCTCAGCACCAAAGCTAATCTCTTTGTTGTGCATTCCAATCCCTAATGGTACGAGGGAAAAAATAATTCATATAAGAATCATTGCGGCACCTTATTTCTCTAATCTTATCTATCCTGTCATTCCGGCTCAAATAGGTTGGTGGACGAAGTATTTCACTACACTCGTGAGTGAAAGTGGGAGTACGCATGTTTACCAATAAGTTTAAACGAATCGTGCGTCGTCTATCTACCAGAGACTCCCAACCTAGTCTACTAATCAGTTCTGTGACGCTTTCATAAGGACTGTAGCAAGCGGTCACGAATCGAGCGGCTCTTCTCTGTACTTTCTCTATACTTTCGATCAACCCCTTACGAAACGGATCCCAAATGGCACAACAATAGTCCAAATGTGGACGCACAAGAGATTTGTACGCTATCTCCTTTGTTTGTTCATTACAATTTTTCAATATTCGACCTATGAATCGCAGCTTAGAATTTGCTCTACCTACCAACGAATTAATGTGTAAGTCCCATTTCATATTCCTTTGTACTGTTACTCCCAAATATTTCATAGAATCGACCATATCAATAACTGAATTGTTTAACTCGTATTTCTGAAAAATTGGATTCTTTTGGTTAGTTATGCTCATTGTCTTGCACTTTTTACAATTTAGCGTAAGTTGCCACTCAGCGCATTACGTCAAGTCTACAAAACTTAATAAACCTGTGCAGCTTTCAAATATTCCACCAAAAAGTGCAGCTGCTCATCAACATTTCAAACGTGTATATTATCATGTTCAAAATTGGTTAGGGCATGATTTGGAACCCCAGGTATGGGGTTGGGCAATGCGAAACGATTTTTTGGAGCCTATCATGACAATTTTACCACCTGCTCCAGAAGATTTGCTAAATACAATTTTCTGCAACTGCAAGAGTGGTTGTGGTTCGCGATGCGGATGCAGGAAAGCGGGCTTGCAATGCTCTTTAGCTTGTGGCCAATGTAATGGGCAAGCTTGTCTCAATGCTCTACCATATCAGAGCGACATTAACGAAGATGGAACCTTTGACCCCGAAATCATGGAAGAACTTGAGACAAATGTCGTTGAAGACGATAATGAAGACCAGTTTGAAATTTACCAGCAGCCGGAAGACGACGAAGAAGAAGAAGATGATTAAAATTATAAATTGTAGTTTTTGTACCCTTTATTCCATTTTTTTACTTGTAATAAAAATAAATGTATTGAATGATATTTTTTTTATAAAAAGATTAATTAATAATTTATTTGGTTTTTCCATCATTTAAGAAGTTATTAATATTAATTAGGTTAAAATTCAAATATAATTCCTATATTTTCATTAACAATTCTGCAATTACATGGGCAGGTAAGTGTTGTTAAATAAATTAATACTGAATAAAAAGTGGATAGGTTAGGAAAAAAATGACAAAATATAATATAATAGTTAATAAAAATTGACAAATATTTATAATCATTGATTTATCGATAATTCATCAACTATATATGGCGCGTTTTCGAACGGAGGCACCGGTTGACCTGAAGTGATGCTGTGACCGCGCGCTCTCCGCCCTCTATCTCGAAAACGGTTCACCGTATAAAAAAACAGTTTAGACAAAATTTGTAGAGAATTTTGTATTCTACAATATTGATAATAAATACAAATAGCAAAAAACCCATAGGAAATGAGATATTTACAAAAAAGCGCAAAAAAACGATTTTTTGTGACCTTTGACCTCGAAATTTAATAGTTGCGCACACCCTACCATATGTAGGTTTTGAGACCACTTTTAGGGTGCCAATATACAAGTATTTACAGACTTACAGCTGGGTATCTCAAATTCCGAGGTGAACTTACTATAATGACTGGACTATAGATTCTACCTCTGGCATCAACCATCTGTCGGTTCCTAGTATTATGTCGACATTGTTAGTCGCAACTGTGGCGTGGAAATCAGCTACTTTCCCTCTAATACTCCAACATTAAAGGATCATTATCCTTAGCGGCTTAATATCGGTATCTGAAGAGTCTAAATTCGCATTTTTACTATTTGCATTCCAAGAGGAAATGGGTGAAGTATTTGGAGCTGTAAATTTCGATTTATTCGCACCGTCACTTCTAGAACCAAGATCTAGGTTACCGACACGTCTTCTTCGTTGAACTGAGGGATCCTCGGGCCTCACGGTGTTCCTAAAAAATAATTCACATCAAGACGGTTCCATATTTTAGCAGCCACCTTGGTCGCCATTCTTGGTGTGTAGTGGACACCGATCTGTCAAATGCGTCCCAGCTGGCAGCTATCATCAGTCGAAGGTCGACGAAGCCCCATTTGTTTTTGCGACACAGCTCCTGTAAACTACAATTCAAATTATAAATCTTCCACCATACGGCTTCTCCACAATCGATGCGCGGCACGACACTACAAATGGAAAACTGCAACGTTACCGAATTCTCACGTGTTGATTCATACACCTAGTGGCCCAACTTGTCCATATATTTCACTATGTCTGAAACAGAAACATGACACGAGTCGTTAGTTCCGACGTGCGCAGCTACCCTTAACTGACGATAGTTCGATTCTCTAATTGCTTTTGAAATGCCCTTCATGACATTTGGCACGGTTGCTCCTGGAAGACAAACAGAATGAACATTAGTATGAGGGTCTGCACCATTCTTCTCAACTAGGTCTCGTAGAGGTTTCTCCAGACATCGGACGTTGAAGCTCCCAATGATAAGTAAACCTTTCCATGTCATCACTTGGTGGCTGCAAGTAAATCTTCCCTGCTGTGCTTGTTGGCCATTCGCACTAAGATCTTCAACCTCCTGCAAAACTGAAAACGAATTACTTAGGGGCAAGATATCATTTTCCCGTCGGTTACTTTGGAATTTTGACTCCTTTTTCCTATCCACACGGTGCCAGATGTTCCATCCAACAGATACCTGACAATCCTCACCTGCCGGTTCTGCATCACTAGCCTCCGGTAATTCTTCGATGCATTGCTGCTCCTCGTCTAAGATGCTCCACACCTGTGCCTGAAGAGATGCCATCGTAGTACGAATCTCTTCGAGAGCCTGACGCCTACTGTAACACACCATGTCCCTGAAACAGCCAAAATCGGAGCCACAAACAAATTAATCACAAAAATCAGCAACTGGTGCTACGGCTGCTAAAGCTCAACTGACTGGATCACTACCTAAACAGGAAATATTCAAAGATAACGTCAAAACTAGCACAATTCAAATCACACAAAAAAGTAATAGCATCTTAGAAGTTGGTTAAATTCTAGTTTTCTTAGCTATAAGGCATAAGGGCATAAGCCTTCCAGAAATCGTAAAATTATTTATCTCGTAACTACAGGATGTGGGAGACGCGATTCATGCAGAAGTCGATACTTCAGTCTAACTCGGAACATATGGCGATTTAAAAGCAATAAAGTAATGCATCACATAATATAAGCCCTAAATAAACAATTAATAATAGTAAATAACCTTTAAACTAACCTGAACCAGTGAAATCCATAGTTATCTAACTTGTAAACAGTCGATTTTGGGTACACGACTATATCACTAAGTCTCAACACTTTTCAATGCAGTAAAGTATTTTTATAATAATAATAATCCGAAATAAAGTTAAATTCACTAAAAACCAATAATTTCAGACAGTATAAATAAAGTAAACACAATTTTAAACACCTCATTGGACACACCTGGAATTTCAACACCACATAACAACACGTTTTTTATAATTTCCTGAGCAAATAAATAAATTTTATGGAATAGTAAAGAACACGGTACGACATATAAAAGTTTTAAAGCATTACACTCAGTATAACGAACATTAAATCAGTTTTCAAGTAACGACGTCATAAATAAAAATGTGGCAACTTTTAAAATTAAACTGTGAATTACTAAGACCACTTCAGTGAACAGAATAACTTTAAAAACATATAATAAAAGAAAAGAAAATTTCAGACGATATCACCTTTTCGAAATACGCAGCACTTTAATAATAATTAACAAGATGATATTTTTTTTTTTTTAAACATGTCTGCCGAATAGCAGTCACCTCCATTTTTGTGAGGTTAATAGCTTCTATAATACACCACCGATAATAATAAAAGTTACAGTTTTTAAATCAGGAGCAATCACAGAACAAAATGACAGGGGTTTAAACACGATAATTTATAATTCAGCAGAAATATCTAAAATTGTGAAAACCAAGTACCAACAAGGGGTTTTACCGACAGTTTTCAGGAAGCCAGTTACTATTACGCACACGCATTTAAATTTTTTACAGTAAACTGAGTAAATTTAGAACTAAAGTCATCATAAACTTGACAAACCTACACATCACATACTATACACTGTAAAATTCTGAACACTGGGGATAACAAGATTTTGACAGACTACTTTGGATGGCAAGACACTACAGAAGGCAGGCATCAACAGGTATATAATGCCGCGCTGAGGCAATCAGACTTCACTTGTATTTTCTATTGTGAGGCCGGCAATGTGTTAGTTTCGAGAAAACCGTTCGGTGGCACTGGTGTCAGTCTGCAATCATGGTTACCGGAAGACGCACAGGTTGCAGTACCATGTGCTGTACAGGCAACCATGGCGGAATGCTTTCGTAGGAGCGAAGTATAAACAGTGACAATGAAACTTTGATTCTGAATTCTAACAGGGTTTAGTCTGGTATTTATTCCTTTTCATAACTTGCGATTTTCGGAGATAATCAGTCCGATTTAGCCATTTCAACTGTAATTGTCACTTTTAAATGTGACTTTGAAATATATTGAAAATTTTTCTTGAAGGGAACAATGCAGATTCTTCATAGCGAATAGTAACCTTTTCTTTCATAAGGAATTAATAAGGGAAATGGCGACCATAATGTATTACAGTTGATTTATCCAGGCTCACACATGGTTATACAGTTTTATTAGTGAAATTTTTTCAGAACTTAGAGCAAGTTGGAGGTTCGTTAAGGTGATTAAGAACATAGCGGTTTTCAGATTTCTAAAATAAACTCGAAACTACGAGCACAGTAAAAGAAGCTGTTGTAGCAACAAAAATTCATCATCAAAACCAGTGTCACCTGCCAACTTTCAAAATTGTGTTTCCTTAAAGACTCTGAACCACAAAAATTTAAAATCTACATTTAATCGACCATTAACTAAACACCCAAAAATTTGTAAATTGCATATTTAATTGAAATCATGTCTACTTACTTCAAATTATTTGTTGACAAACACTACTTTCAAGTCAAACTTTTGAGCCAGTATTTTTTAAAAATAATTCTATAAATTAAAACTTTGCAGGGACAGTATCTTCTTTATTTCACTTAGCACTGGATCTATTTACACTTGTCAATGTACATTATATGTGTACTTTCAATCAGACTTCAAAGATGAAGAGATGACTTTGATTTATTAACAAAGTCTGGAGAAAAACTGTTTGCATAATAAGGGCCAGAACTAGCGGTCTTCAAAATGAAAATCTCTAAGAATTCATATGAGAGGGGTGATCTGAAATGCGTTTTATTCTTCTTAACCATGCTGTGAAAACACATTCACAATCTGTACTGCTGTGGAGTATGATGAGTATGGACAGCATTACTCTGGAAATCCGGTTGTATTTAAGAATTTCATAAGTGTGACTAACATTTGATAACTGTGCCCATTTAACATCTTTTGGAGTAACTACATCTGCAAGAGTGGAAATGTCAGCTAACTAGAGAGCTATGAGCTGTCTGTTGATTGCATTTACAGCATCATCCCTTGTTTCATTTTTCTTTTTATGTAAGATAACAGGAAACTTTTCCAAGAAGAAACTGATTGAAGAAAATTGTGCTTCTTCAACTTTTTCTTGTTTGTCACCATAAAATGTAACAACAATGAGATATAACTACCTTCTGGTGCCATTGAAAATGGAACCTTCTGAAGAACCTTCACAACTTCAGATATTGCATTTTCAGGTTTTTTTTTTTTTTTTTTTTTTTTAATGTATGTTGTTTTAGTGCAACCACATGCATATTGTTTTTGCTACTTTTGACAAAAGTAACATCCTGAATATGGCACCTGCATGGTCAACTGCGCTTAGTGGAATATTATGTTCCACCAAAAATGAAGTGAACAAACAATCTGCTTTAATCACATTCAAATCAGAATTTCCTAATTTTGTGAAAAATGTGTTGATTTTGTGATTTTAAACACCCAGTATATTTACCATACTTAACGTGATAAGTCAAATCATTTCTTCCGCTATGTGCTATGTTTATATCACAACCGCACACTGTACAAAAAGAAAATTTTACCCCTTTTCTTTTATTATACACAGAAATTCTATGGAATACGCTTCCCCAAGTGTCTGGAAATACTTCTTGTTAGCGTTACTCATGGTTACGTGATGTCCACAGTCTTCCCAAAATAATAAATATCAGGACTGTCCAGAAGTGAAAGGAAACAATATTCAAATGATTGCTGATTCAGCTTACAAAAAATATATATCGATATAAAATCGGTGAGACAGGTTGATTACATCTATATCTATACTCTGCAAATCACAAACATTGTGGGTGGCAGAGGGTGCTAAGCCTCAATCCTAAACCTTTGCATTCCAATCCCGAATAGCACGAGGAAAGAAGGAATACATAAAAGCATCAGTACGGCATCTTATTTCTCGAATTTTATCCCTCCAGTCATTGCGACCTAAATAGGTTGGCGGAAGAAGTATTTTATTGCACTCGTAATTTAAAGATTTTTGCATATTCTCCAATAAATTCAAATGCAAACTGCATCGTCTGTCTTCCAAACTATCCCAGCCCAATCTATGTATCAATTCTGTGACACTTTCATAAGGGCTATAGCAACAAGTCACGAACTGAGCGGCTCTCCTCTGCACCCTCTCCACTGAGTCATTCAGGCCCTTGCGATACAGATCCCAAACTCCACAACAGTAATCGAGATGTGGATGCACTAGTTTTTTATATGCTATCTCCTTTGTATGAGCATTACAATTCCTCAAAATACGACCTATGAATCGCAATATAGAATTAGCTTTGCCTACGACAGAAGTTATGTGGAAGTCCCATTTCATGTCTCTTTTTTCTATCACCCCCAGATACTTCAGGGAATCACCCATGTCAACAGCTGAATTTTTTATTTTGTACTCGTGAGCAAACTGATTCTTTTTGTTACTTATTTGCATTGTGTTGCACTTTTTGCAATTAAGTGTAAGCTGCCATTTACGGCACCAATCGGAAATAGTTTCCAAATTGTGCTGTATTTCTAAGCAATTGTCAGAGCACCTTATTTCCCTATAGATAACTGCATCGTCGGCAAACAATCGCAACCAGCATTTGACGTTGTCACCTAGATCATTTATAAATATTAAGAAAAGAAGTGGTCCGATTACACTTCATTGAGGTACCCCCGAAGTAACATCTATCTTAGAAGAGGCTTCCCCATCAACGACATACTGTGATCAACCAGTTAGAAAATCACGTATCCATTTGCAAATCTGATCCAGTATACCATATGCTTGAATCTTCGCTAAAAGTCTGTTTTGTGGTACAGAATCAAAAGCTTTCTGAAAATCCAAGAAAATTTAATCCACTTGTGAACCTACATCGATCATTTTCATTATGTGATGGGAAAATAGGACCAGTTGTGTTTCACACGATCTCTTCTTCCGAAATCCGTGTTAACATGGTGTAAGTAACTCGTTCTCATCTAGAAACTTCATAATGTTAGAGCATATTACATGCTCCAGAATTCTACTGCAGACAGATGTTACAGATATGGGTCGATAATTCCTAGGATCACTCCGATCTCCTTTCTTGAAAATGGGAATTACCTGGGCTATTGTCCAGCTAGAAGGTACTTTCTTCTCTTCTAAAGATTTATGGAAAATATGTGATGGAAATGTTTCAATTTCCTCTGTGTATTCAGAAAATACTCATTACCAGTATACCATCGGGACACGGCGCTTTACCCCATTTCAGGAACTTTAATTGCTTTACAATACCTACGCTATCAATTTCTATCGGATCCATCTTTAATTCCACACGATGTGCTAAAGTGGGGATGTTTTCCATGTTTTTGCGCGTGAATGAATTTTTGAATTCGGTGTTAAATATGTTAGCCTTGTCGCGGCTTTCATCAACTTCCCGTCCGTCTTTTATTAGAACTGGCTTCTTGTTTCCATTACAACTAACTTTTTTTTTACATACGACCAAAATTTCTCAGGGTTTTCGGTGAGGCTCTTAGAGAGAGAATAGCAACAAAAGTCATTAAAGGCCACACGCATCACATTCTTAACATGTACCCTTATCTCCTCTAACTTATCTAAATCAGTCCGATGCATCGTCCTTTTTGATCGTGCATGTATCTTTGCTTTTTGAGTAACCTTTTAACATCCTGTGTATACCATGGGGGATCATTCCCTTCCCTGATTGTTCATTTCGGTATACAAGGGCCGATGTCAGTGCTAGAGCAACGAGGTTCCCGTGCAGTAATCACACATCCTTTGTGAGTGAACACGTGGTGCGTCAGTGCTCTAGCTGCAGGAGTGTGGTAGTGACGACTCTTTGTTGTTGTTCCTGCGTAGTGATTTGTGACAATGGAAAAAACTGAGATTTGAGCAGTGATTAAATACTTTGTAAAGAAAGGTATGAAAGCGAAGGAAATTCATGCCGACTTTCAGAAACACACTAGGGGACTATGCTCCTTCATTTTCAACTGTTGCCAAGTGGACCAGCGAGTTTAAATTTGGTTGGGAGAGCTTGGATGATGATCCACGTAGTGGACGGCCAAAAAGTGCTACGACCCCAGAATTTATCACAAAAGTGCATAAAATAGTCTTGGAGGATCGTCGACTGAAAGTGTGGGAGATTGCTAAAGCTGTAGGGATGTCTTCTGAATGGGTATATTATATTTTAACCGAAGAATTGGGTATGAAAAAATTATCCGCAAGATGGGTGCCGCGGCTCTTGACACTGGACGATAAACGCACCAGATTGGAAATGTCCGAACAAAGTCTGGCCTATTTTCAGAGCAACCAACAAGATTTTTGGCACCGGTTTGTCACTACAGATGAAACTTGGGTCCACTACTATACCCCAGAGACAAAACAGCAGTGAAAGCAGTGGAAACATGCTGATTCACCACCACCAAAGAAAGCAAAGGCAGTGCGTTCAGCCGGAAAGGTTTCAGTTTTCTGGGATGCAAAAGGCATTCTGCTGATAGATTATCTTCCTACTGGCCAAACAATCACGGGGCAATACTATGCAAACCTCCTAGACCAATTAAAGGAAAGGATACGCGAAACAAGGCCTGGTTTGGCAAGGAAAAACGTCATCTTTCATCAGGACAACGCTCCGCCGCACAAGTGTTATTGCCATGGCAAAACTTCACGAACTGATGTACGAATTGTTGCCACATCCACCTTATTCACCTGATTTGGCACCATCAGACTTTCATCTATTCCCCAAGCTGAAAAATTTCCTCAGTGGACGGAGATTTTCTACAAGGGAAGAACTGACAGCCGAATTGGAGAGGTATTTTGCAGACCTGGAGGAATCTTATTTTCGAGATGGGATCAAGGCATTGGAACATTGCTGGACCAAATGCATTAGTCTACAGGGAGACTATGTTGAAAAATAAAAGCAGTTCCACCGAGATAAGATACTTAATTCTAATACATTCCGAAAACTTTTCAAACCACCATCATATGCAAGTCTACCTTCCCTGACTATACGTATGAATCGATGCTACTATGAAGGTATGGTAATTATGCCTCAAATACGTTCTAAAGCACTCTTTTAAAGCCTTTTCGAATGTATAAATGATACTTTCTTTTTGCATTTGGTCGTTAATTTTAGTGTAGCAATTACAGTTTTGTGATCACTTATAACTGCGGTGGTAGAAATATCCATTAATAATTCAGGCCTATTTGTAACGAGAATATCTAAAATATTTTCGTTACTGTTGAGGCAATCACGTTGGTTCAGTCACGAGCTGCTCAAGATTTTGAACTGAGAGAAGGTCTAGAATGATTTCGCAAGCTGCTTTGTCCCTGTCCCCAGTAACGTGAGTGTAATTACTCCAGTCGATATATGACAAGTTAAAGTCACCACCTAGCGGAAATTGCCGAGCTATATTATTTACATTATTCCTTAAGGCCTTGGCAATAGTTACCAGTATTAATTTAATTTAAAGTGTATAGTTAGTTGTAGCTTCATCGTTGCATATTTGTTTATCAGTGGTAGCAGCAGCAGCAGTAATTCATCAGCAACTGTTACGTGAAGTACTACCTTCAGTGTTAATTTAATTTAAAGTGTGTAGTTAGTTGTAGCTTCATCGTTGCATACTTGTTTATCAGAAACAGCAGTCGTTTGTCGGCAACCGTTACGTGAAGTACTACCTCCAGTGTTAATTTAATCTAAAGTGTGTAGTTAGCTTTAGCTTCATCCTTTTATATTTGGTTATTGCCAAAAAGCCTCCTATTGAGAATGCGTAGTGAGTCCGTTTTCATGTACTCCTTAGTTTTTCTTTCTATAGTGATAGTATGTGTAGGGACTGTGATTGTTGTGTGCAGACGCAGACTGAGGTGGCTGATCTGCGCACTCAGCTTGCAGCTTTGTTAACTAGAGTTACACAGCTGGAAGCTGCTGCAAGTGAGTGCAGTAAATGTGGTATTGGTGACCCTGTAGTGGCTAAGCGGCTTGCAGGTACTCCCCTACCAGTCATCGTACCTGCAGTCCAGGCCAAGATGTCGGAATCTTTGCGGCCGTCACCTAGGGGTGGCTGGCATGTGGTTTCTTGACGCCGACGCCGCATGCGGGGGCAGTCGTGCAAGCCTGATTCCCAGGAAGGCAAGCTTGTACTACTGTCCAACCGGTTTGATGCATTGTCTGGAACTGATTCAGTCCTGCAATCGCCGGCCTGCGAGTTGGCAGCCCTGCAGCCCGCTAAGTTTGGACAACTGCAGAAGGTGGTTTCAGTGGTCGGTAGCTCCAACGTTAGGCGGTTTATGGAGCTCCTTATGGAAATGGCGAATAGGTTGGGGATGAAAACCAGTATCCATTCATTGTGTATTCCAGTGGGTCTGATCCGAGATGTGGAACAGGTCATTCCAGATGCCATTGAATCGACAGGGTGTAGCCAGCTGCGGATTGAGGCTCATGTTGGCACCAATGATGCTTGCCGCCTAGGGTCAGAGGTTATCTTCCCCTCCTTTGGGCGACTTGTGGAAAGGGTGAACTCTGTGGCCACTGACCACAAGCTTTCTGCTGAGCTAACCATCTGCAGCATCGTCGATAGAACTGACTGTGGACCTCTGGTATTTCTGTGATAGTTGTGGCTGCAGATTCCTCGATCTTCACCCTGGGGTTGAGTCTTGTAGGGATCCCCTGGTAGATCAGGGGAGCACTATACACAGGAATCAGCTACACGGGTGGCAGGGGCCCTGTGGAGTGCATTTTTTTTTTTTTTTTTAGACTGAGGGAGGATGATCATGATGAGGAAATTCAGTTACGGACAGCCCAGATAAACTAAGCACCGTGTGTTAGGGGTAGCTTAAAAAAATCTCGAACATTAAAAGTTCTAGTAGTTAAGTGCAGAAGTGTTTGTAATAAACAGACTGAGTTCAAAAGCGTTATTCGTAGTACAGATGCTGATATCGTAATAGGCACAGAAAGTTCGTTAAAACCGGATATAGGTTCCGCCGAAATCTTTAATAGTAGCATGAACATTTTTGGTAAGGACAGGTTGCGTTCCCAAGGAGGTGGTGTATTTATAGCTGTTACTAAGTACCTCCCATGTAACGAAATAGATGTCGATACTGTCTGCGAAATCTTATGGACCAAGCTCAATGTAGCTAGGACAAAACTTGTGATAGGCTCCTTCTATCGTCCACCAAATGCAAGAGTAACTATTGCCGAGGCCTTAAGGAATAATATAAATAATAATACTGTTGAGTACAGTAAAATATAGCATATCTTGGCATAATTTCAGAGTTAAATTGAAGAAACTTTAACGCACATTATGAGAACACTTACAACCATTAAATAAATCAGCAAATTACCACAATTATCCATATAAACCGCATAACTTGTTCCATATAATGATCGAACCTTAGCGATCGAATTTTGGTTTGTAAATTCATAAAACAACACAGCTCATCCACTAAACTGCAAACTGCAGCACCTTTCCGTAAATTTTATCGAAAAACTGTAAAACTTGGTCACGAGAATGGTTCAGCGATAATAGAATGACAAACGCAAGGTATATGGCATTAAACTTAGTGTTCTTTGTGGAATTTCTGAATGAAACAAGTGCAAAATTGTACTGTGCTGTAACAAAGTTGACACTTTTGTGAAATATTGCACAATTCCTAGATAGTGTAAAAAATAAAAATAAAATAAATAAATAAATAAATAAAGCTCTTTGGATAATTGACATTCAGACTATCGAAGCTCTACTGTATACCGAAAACAGTATCTGGAGCCACAAACATCAGAAAACTCCATATGAATCCAGAAATCAAGTTTTTGATAGGATACATTTTGGCTAAAGACTTTTGACAGCAGTATATACTAAGTCTACAGTGAAAGCTAGAAAATCGGACTACGATTAATCCTCGGCAGAGTTACAGAGAGTGTTGGGAATTTGGACCTGAGTTCAGAACTCTCCATCTCTTTATCTATTAATATAATAACTTGAACAGTAATTATCAACATTTATTTTATACCCTGACTTATTTGACTATTTTAAAAACTGATATATTTCAGTTTATTAGGTGAGGTAAATAAAAAAAAAAGTTTGACACAAGTTAGAACCGACGTTGTTACTTAAAAGGATTAACTTGTAAGATATTTTACAGCATATGATTTTTGTCATATTCTGTCAACATTTGCTTTGCTGTAGAGATTTGGGATGCTAGCTGTTTGTTGCTTCAGTCATACGTATTCTATTGTTCATACAACTTTGCAGCATTTTAGTGTCTGCTGTTTCTTTTATTTTGTGAGGGCGTAACGTTTCATGTGGCTGCTCACGCTTACAGAAAAAACCCAGATTGGTCACTAGACTTGGTAGCCCCACCTGTTGAAACTTCACATCAATTTCTGCTTGGGGGTGATGGCCTAACCATACAAAGTTATTTAAAAATAAGCTTCACTGTGGGATGTTGATACATCTTTCTTGGAAATCTATAAGCTTTTTGAAGCTATAGTTTTTGTAATGTGTAGAATGCAGACTGATAAGTAAATGGCTATATAAAACAGCCTTATAACCATGAACAGTATGATCGCATAATATAATTCCATTTAATGGTGTGTAATTGGCATTTGCTCCACTAACTTTTCCCTACATATGTTATGAAGTCTCATAATATATGACATCCTCATTTAAGAAAATTATCAATTGATAAAGTAGGACAGTAGTAACACAACAACTAATCATCTGATACACCACATGAAATTGCTAATTTTACAGTAGCATTAGGGATATTACTGCTCATAGTAGAGAAATAAAATGTTCTATCTTTATGTCCAATTCTAGTGAGCTAATATAAGCCTAAATTTGTAAGAGTTAGGGGCTGAAGTATAAACGAATTTATGCTGTGGGCAGTGATAATATTGATGTTTTTAAAGTGTTATATACATTGGTGTTTTTTTTTTCTCCAGGTCTCCAATGGAAGAGTCAGCAGAACTGCTGGAGGCGGCAACGGAGAGTGACGGGTGGACGGAGCAGAACGAGGCAGCTGCGTGTGGAGGTGGCGGCGGGGCCAGTGTGGCCAGAGAGCTTTTGAGGTCCGGAGCCCAGGTGAACCAAGAGGACAAGGCAGGCAGAACGCCGCTACAGCTGGTATCGGCAGCAGGCGGCATGGCTGTGCTGTAAGTAAAAACAAAGTCGACACGTTTGTGAAATATTGCACAATTCCTAGATAGAGTAAAAAAAAATAAAAAAAAATAAAGCTCTTTGGATAATTGACATTCAGACTATCGAAGCTCAGCTGTATACTGAAAACAGAATCTGGAGCCACAAACATCAGAAAACTCCATATGAATCCAGAAATCAAGTTTTTGATAGGGTACATTTTTGGCTAAAGACTTTTGACAGCAGTATATACTAAGTCTACAGTGAAAGCTAGAAAATCGGACTACGATTAATCCTCGGCAGAGTTACAGAGAGTGGTGGGAATTTGGACCTGAGTTCAGAACTCTCCATCTCTTTATCTGTTAATATAATAACTTGAACAGTAATTATCAACATTTATTTTGTACGCTGACTTATTTGACTATTTTTAAAACTGATATATTTCAGTTTATTAGGTGAGATAAATATAAAAAAAAAGTTTGACACATGTTAGAACTTGCATTGTTACTTTAAAGGATCAACTTTTAAGATATTTTACAGCATATGATTTTTGTCATATTCTGTCAACATTTGCTTTGCTGTTGAAATTTGGGATGCTAGCTGTTTGTTGCTTCAGTCATACATATTCAATAGTTCATACAACTTTGCAGCATTTTAGTGTCTGCTGTTTCTTTTGTTTTGTAAGGGTGTAACATTTCATGTGGCTGCTAACACTCACAGAAAAACCCCAGATAGGTCACTAGACTTGGTAACCCCACCTGTTGAAACTTTACATTAATTTCTGCTTGGGCCTTATGGCCTAACCATACCATGAACAGTATGATCGCATAATATAATTCCATTTAATGGTGAGTAATTGGCATTTGCTCCACTAACGTTTCCCTACATATGTTATGAAGGCTCATAATATATGAAATCTTCATTTAAGAAAGTTATCAATTGATAAAGTAGGACAGTAGTAGCACCACAACTAATCATCTACACCACATGAAATTGCTAATTTTGCAGTAGCATTAGGGATATTACTGCTCATAGTAGAGAAATAAAATGTTCTATCTTCATGTCCAATTCTAGTGAGCTAATATAAGCCTAAATTTGTAAGAGTTAGGGGCTGAAGTATAAACGAATTTATGCTGTGGGCAGTGATAATATTGATGTTTTTAAAGTGTTATATACATTGGTGTTTTTTTTTTTTTTTTTTTTTCTTCTTTTCCCTCAGGTCTCCAATGGAAGAGTCAGCAGAACTGCTGGAGGCGGCAACAGAGAGTGACGGGTTGACTGAGCAGAACGAGGCAGCTGCGGGTGGAGGTGGCGGCGGGGCCAGTGTGGCGAGAGAGCTTTTGAGGTCCGGGTTCCAGGTGAGAGACAGTGATGTGTCTACTGCGCCATACGGAGCAGCGGCATCTGGAGGCAGAGGTGGGACTGATGTGGCTAGAGAACTGTTGACATCCAGGGCCCAAGTGGACCCCCAGGGCAGCAGAATGCCACTGCAGCTGCCTTTGGGCCATTTGGTTATCACTCGGCTACTAGACTCGGCGGTGGCAGAAACTGCTAATAATAATGCTGAAGGATCAACTTTAGGGTATGGTAGATGATTAAATTAATTATTAGATTGTTTATTCATTTTTACTCTGAATTTTATTGGTTTAGAATATATATACGAGGGTTATTCCAAAAGTAAGGTCCGGTTAAGAAAAAAAAATAAAAATCAAAATTTTTTCAAAAAAAATTGTTTTATTTACATTCCTTGCATATTTCTCTATTTTTCTACATAATTTCCATGCTTATTTAAACATTTTTCACATTGTTCAACAAGCTTTTGAATGCCTAAGTAGTAGAAATCGGCCGCCTGCGAAGATAACCAGTTTTTAACTGCTTCTTTCACTTCATCATCTGTGTCGAAGCGCTTGCCGCCAAGAAACTCCTTTAGGTAGCGGAACAAGTAGAAATCACTTGGCGCCAAATCGGGGCTGTGTGGTGGGTGGTCAAGCTGTTCCCATCCAAATTTCTTGATTAGAGCTTGCGTTTCTTTCGAAGTATGGGGTCTGGCATTGTCATGCAACAACAACACTCCAGACGACAACAGACCACGTCGCTTATTCTGGATTGCACGTTGAAGTTTAGTCAGGGTAGCGTAGTAGGCTGCTTTATTGATCGTTGTCCCTCTTTCCATAAAGTCAACTAACAATAGTCCATGTCTATCCCAAAACACGGTCGCCGTAACCTTGTGTGTTGATATTGTCTGCTTTGCCTTTACCTTGACTGGCGATGACGTGTGACGCCATTCCATCGACTGACGTTTAGACTCGGGGGTTATGTGAGAAACCCATGTCTCATCCCCTGTGACAATATGGTCTAAAAAACCGTCACCTTCCTTATGATATCGCTCCAAAAAAAACAAGAGCATAAGCCATTCTTTCCATTTGTTGGGACTCAGTAAGCAGCCTGGGAACCCAACGGACACACAATTTGTGAAAATTCAAATGTTCAGACACAATTCTGTACAAAGTCGTTCTACTCACATTCGGGAAATCTACTTGTACGAGTATTTCGAGATCTGAAATAGTGAATCGTCGATCTTCACGAATTTTTTGGTCAACCGCATTGACCAAATCTTCTGAAATCACTGGTGGTCGGCCAGACCGTGGTTCATCATGCACATTTTCCCGTCCTTCATTAAAAGCTCGCACCCACTTGCGCACTTTACTGTCACTCATTATGTTAGGACCGTAAACTTCAGTAATCTGCCGATGAATTTTTGCTGCTGAAACGTTTCTTGCAGACAAAAACCATATCACTGCCCTTACTTCACAATCGGCGGGCCGATAAATTGTCTTAAACATTGTGAACTGACACTACAAATAGCACACAGCAACAGTAACAACGCTAATGGCGGCACTTGACGCGCAAGGCATATCGGGAGTCAGCGCGCTTGCGTGTTTTGTCCTTGGCGCCCAATTCAAATAGTTACAGCGAATCGGACCTTAGTTTTGGAATAACCCTCGTGTGTATATATATAGAAACCTTATAATACTTGTATTATGTGTTTGATTAAACATACCAGTCTAGCAGTTAAGCTGAATGTTATTAAGGTATAACATGACTGACTTCGCTCATCAAGTTGTCTTCTCCTGATACGTTTCAAAGTTTTTAATGTTTATTCAACTTAGGTTCTAGTTACTTCCACATAGGGCGTGTACATATTATGTTACACCTTGTTTTGTGATGGGTGTTTCTTATCTAATGCGGATCTAAACCCAGTTTCTCACTATCACACCACTTGTAGCAATAGTTGAATACTGTTTTGTTATCAGCTTCTTGTTTTAAATTTCATTTCACTAGTAACAAAAAATTATCAATAAAATCGGTTTAACTGAAGAATTCTGCAGTTCTTTCAAGCATTTCTACATCCCAGAATACTACACCACAGGCAGAGTTTTGTGTTTATTCTCATCTGTACCAAAACGGTAGCCAAGATAGATTATCCAGTTCCCCCCAATACATCCACAATAATGTTTGTTTCCATACACTGATTTATGGATTCCTTTGTTTACATGTCCCCACCGAGCGTGGTGGTGTAACGGATAGCTTTCTGGCCTCGCATTCGGGAGGACGGCGGTTCGAATCCCCGTCCGGGCATCCAGATTTGGGTTTTCCATGGTTTCCCCAAATCACTCCAGGCGAATGCCGGGATGCTTCCTTCAAAAGGCCATGGCCGAATTCCTTCCCATTCCTTGCCCCCATCCTTTCCCGTCTCTAAAGACCACGTTGTTAAAAAGGGACGTTAAACTGTTACAAAAAAAAAAAAAAAAAAAAAAAAAAAAAAATGTCCCCTTAAGGTTTATATTGATTGGGGTTCATTTGTATTTGCTTCCTGTATTTTGAATGTTTTCTCATGAGCTTATCTATCATATCTTTCCAATAATATTTATGAAACAAACTGGCTGCTAAGAATTGTATACACAAGTAGCCTTTTCGCTGCGTTTCTTTAAAATTATCTCCTTGTTTCAGTTTTTGTTCTTGGCATTCATTTAACTGGGGACAACAAAATTCAACCAGGAGTCATAAGCATTTTAGATTAAAAGATCTATTTTTGCATGATACCCCTGTGGGATGTAGTGTTACAACCTGCGATACACATGATGCATCTTTTTGGCATGCATAGCTGCTGGTGGTTGCCAGCCTTTCTGTGTTTATTAGATTAGGCATCATTACGGATGTACATAATTGGCTATTTAATTTAAATTTTTGGCATGAATTGGCCAGTGATTTTTGTTCTCCTTCTAATGTTGTCTGGTACTCACCAAGTTTTCAGATTTACTATAATGATATTACTAAGTTTGCTACAGTGTCCTGTCCTTAACAAAACTGTTGTAATATAGGATTAATATGAACTTCTTTGTACTTTTTTTAACGTTTGTAGATTCTTTCTTCAATTACTTAATCTATTCCTGTATACTTGTGTGGGTAACCCATGTCCTTGTAAAACTCACCCTTTTTATTTTGTCAAACTAATTTCTTTATATTTATGCCCCCTTTTTTTTTTTTAAAAAAAATATCTCCACCTTCTTGTGTTTTGTACTTTTCTATGTAGCCGTAAAAATTTCTGGTTGCATCATTTCATATTCCCACTTGGCCATAATATTTTGCTTACCTCTAGCTGCTAGTAATTCGTTGCCTACTTTTTTCAAATATTCTTTGCTGCCCTGCTGCTTTCTTACTCTACTGTATAGTCATTTTACTAAACCTGTTGAATGTTCTTATAAATCTCATAGTATATAGGTTTTAAGCTTCTCTTTGTGTTTTGTTTTAATAAACATTTGTTCCTACATTCTTCTTATCTTCTTGAATTGTTCCTATTTCCTCTCTATTGTACTGGTGGCTTTTTTGCATTTTTTCTAAATTTCTCTGAAAATTCTACCCGGTTCTTGAACATATGACTTATAAACACACATTAGTTAAGTTTCTGTTTTGGCCACTGTACAGAATCATCGTACATGTATCACAACTGCTTCATGACAACATACTCTGAGGCTTTAAGTACTTATCTTTGTTTGGAAAACCATCATACATGTTTTTCTCATTTTTGCTATGCTATGTTGCTTCTACGAATCTCTGTTATTGAGGTATTTCTGGTTCAATTCTTCCCCATATGCAGTATGGTTATCACAATGTCTTTTGCTTGATTTTTGCTCTCGTAGCTTTCAATTTTTCACTATGATATGACCAAAATTTTGTTTTACACTATTATTTCTTTAGTGTCAACTGTTTGCTCAAATTGTAACAACAGTTTATGGCACAAACAACTGAACCAAAATAATCATTATTTCTTATTGCACTGTGGAGACTTAAATGTACCGGTTTATTTGCTTGTTCGAAAATTTACAGCTATACCTGCTTAATTAAGCATTAGTGATCTCAAAAGTAGAACAATAGTGGCAAACCTAGCCTCGTTCAAGAAGAGAGAGTATTTCCTTTGAAACTAAAACTGTGAAATAAATTTCTAAATTTGTTTATATGGAACACAGCTCCTTATGAATGAAATATTGGACCCTGCAAATAGTGTAAAAGCAAAACTTTAAAGCATTTGAGATATGGTTTTGTATAATAATCTTGAAAAATTATGTGGATCTATTGTAGGTGAAAGAAAGAATAGATAATGGGTCATGAGGGATTTGCTAACTTCTCAATAAAAAAGAGTTGGAAGTAAGATGTATAATCAAAAAGTTGTTAAAATAAAAGAAGCTATTAATTAAGAATGTACATTCTGAGATGGAGGGTTTACCACAGGATAGGAAGAGATGGAGGACAGCTTTAAACAAGTCGAGAGACTGATAATAGGAAGAGAAGCTGTGTGGCCATTATTTCACGTGTTAAAGAGTCTATATATTTTTGTTATACAACATTTTACTAATTGGATCCGAACACAATGCACATCATCACTGTAACTGCAGGAAATTATTTTGTTTTTACTTTTGATAAATGCAATAATGGAGATTAGAATATTACAGTATTTTTGTCACAGCTTATTTGTACAATTCCATCAGGATCTAGTTTTGTGGTGAATCTTTAGAAATACTTGTAATGTTTACTAACTTATTAAAATTTGCAACATATCATACTATCACCTTCCACCTGTTTCATAAATGCTTAAATCAGCAGGCATACGCAAAAAAATGGGAATATGACATACATTGGATAGTGGCTGCTTTAAGTGACTTGATATTTTTTTTTGTCATCAGTCTTTTGACTGGTTTGATGCAGTCCTCCATCCCTTCCTATCTTGTGCTAACCTCTTGATCTCTACATATCCTCTACAACCCACGTCCTCAATTATCTGCTTCATATATTCTAATCTCTGTCTTCCTCTACAGTTCTTACCTTCGACTGTTCCCTTCACCCGCAAATTAATTAATCCAGCGTGTCTCAAAATATGACCTATCAGCCTGTCTCTTCTTCCTGTAAGCTTCTTCCACAAACTTCTTTCCTCACCCATCATTTGTCTGTCCACCTAATTTTCAGCATTCTTCTGTAGCACCACACTTCAAATGCTTCAAGTTTCTTTCTTTCCGGTATTCCTAAAGTCCATGTTTCGCTACTGTAAAGTGCTGTGCTCCACACATAGAGTTTTAAAAAGTTCTTTCTAATTCCTAGATCAATATTTGAAACTAAAAGGTTTCTCTTTTTCATGAAGGCTCTTTTTGCTAGTGCTATTCTGCTTTTAACATCATTCCTGCTTTGGCCATTGGTTGTAATTTTGCTTCCCAAGTAACAGAACTCACTCACTTCTCCTATTGCATCTGGTCCTATTTTTGTATTTAATAAACTAGTATTGGTATCATTTCTGCTACATTTCATCACTTTAGTCTTGCTTTGATTTATATTCAGTCCAAAATCTTCCTTCAGTATTTTGTTCATGCCATTCAGTAATCTCTCAATGTCCTCAGCCCTTTCTGCTAACAACAAAATGTCATCAGAAAATCATAGCATACTAATTTTTTCTCCCTGAACACTAAATCAGTTGGAATTTGTCGTGTTTCATAATTTTTGGATATCAGCTTGAATAATCTTTCGATTCCTTCTTCTCCTAGGGATTTAAGAAGTTCTGCAGGGATCTCATCAATTCCAACTGCCTTATTTGTTTTCAAGTCATTCAGAGCTCTATTAAATTCTGTCCTCCAAACAGGATCTCCTTTGACATCGCCTTCTTTTTCCATTACACTGTTGTTCAAATCGACCCTATCGTATAGTTTCTCAATGTATTCCTTACATTGGTTAGCTCTATTGTCTGAGCTTAAAAGAGGTTTCCCATTGGCAGCTTTAATGATCACACCTCTTTTCTTCATTTCTCCAAAATTCTGTTTCATCTTCGTATATGCAACATCTACTTTACCTATGACCATTTCCTTTTCTACATCTTGCTTCCCTTGTACCGCGATTTTTCCTAAACCCAAACTGATGTTCACCTACTATGTCTTCTACTATCCTTTCCATTCTTCTGTATATTATTCTGGTCAGTAATTTTGAAGCATGTGATGTTAGACTAATGGTGTGATAATTCTCACATTTGTCGGCTTGTGCTTTCTTTGGAAGTGAGACGATGATATTTTTTATTAAAAATCAGTTGGAATTTGTAGTGTTTCATAACTTTTTGATATCAGCTTGAATAATCTTTCGATTCCTTCTTCTCCTAGGGATTTAAGACATTCTGCAGGGATCTCATCAATTCCAACTGCCTTATTTGTTTTCAAGTCATTCAGAGCTCTATTAAATACTGTCCTCAAAACAGGATCTCCTAAGTCATCAATGTTGACATCGCCTTCTTTTTCCATTACGCTGTTGTTCAAATCGACCCTATCGTATAGTTTCTCAATGTATTCCTTACATCGGTTAGCTCTATCGTCTGAGCTTAAAAGAGGTTTCCCATCGGCAGCTTTAATGTTCATAGCTCTTTTCTTTATTTCTCCAAAATTCTGTTTGATCTTCCTATATGCAACATCTGCTTTACCTACGACCATTTCATTTTCCACTTCCTCACACTTTTCTTGTAACCATTTTTCTTTTGCTTTTTTGCATTTCCTATTTATTTGATTTCTAAATTGCCTGTACTGCTCTCTTCCTGCTTCATCCTGAGCATTTTTGTACCTTCTCCTCTGATCCATCAGCTGCAAAATATCTTCTGTGATCCAAGGTTTGCGGGCAGCTTGTTCCCTAAAACCTAATGTTTCTTTACCAGCTTTCATTATTTCGGTCTTTAATGCATTCCATTCGCCCTTGGTTGAGCTGCTTTCAGAGTTACTTCTTAGACCCAAGTCTACCATTTCTGCAAATTTTTCTCTCGTACTAGATTGTTTCAGTTTATTCACTTCCAGTCTGTTCTGCTTATGCTGCTTCCTTATTCGCTTGAATTTCAGCTTGCACTTCATCACTATCACATTATGGTCAGAGTCTATGTCTGCTCCTGGGTACGCCTTACAGTCTAGAACTTGATTCCTGAATCGTTGTTTGGCCATGATATAATCTAGCTGGTATCTTCCTGTATCCCCAGGACATTTCCAGGTGTATATCCGTCTTGCATGGTTCTTAAACAGTGTGTTTGCCACTACTAGCTTACATCTTTCACAAAATTGTAACAACCTGCTTCCTCGCTCATTTCTTTCTCCTAGACCAAAGCTTCGTACAGTATTCCTCTCTTTTCCTTCTCCCACAATCGCATTCCAATCACCCATGATTATTAGATTTTCCTCTCCCTTCACATATTGGCAGTGCTAGAAATTCGTTTATAAATCCAGGAGTATTTGTTACTCCTAACTTTCTGACTCAGGCTTAAAATGAAAATGTTCTGGCATAATTATATTTTTAGTATGAAAATACAGATTTTATAGCTTACAACCTACTCCAACACAATTTAAAATTCTAAATAGGTCTAAAAAAAAGTATGTTATGCCAATATATTATATACCAAAATTGTTAACTAGGTTAATATGATTATTGAAGTTTTACACACTGATCTACATCTTCAGAGGTAGTTTGTTCGATTCCTAAATATTTTCGAATTTTTTCCACTTAATCGTTAGAGGATTATTTCTTTTTAAATACAAATAAATCAACATGTAAACTAAAAATTGAAAAATAGTTTCCATGATGTACAAATTGTAAGAATAAATTTATTTCTCAGTTTTGCAGCTCAATTTATCAGCATGATCACTGAAACAAAAAGATTTAGTTTATGTAATATACCGTAGCTACTTGTCTTTATAACTGGTATAAAATCAGTAATTTTATGAGCCATCTTCACTTCCTTCGTTAAATTAATAATGCGGGCACTACAATTGTTTTTTACTTTGCTTTACTTCCCCCACACTATTACCACATCTTCTGAACTTCAGAAACGTATTATAGATCAACAATACTACAGGAATTATAATTGAAATTAGTTATTAGAATTAAACCTTGAACATGCAAAACTGAAAATGAAGTTCTCAAATGTAAGTTTTTTAGTTTAAGTTTTGATGCCTAGGCGTATTTTCTACGCCTTCGAAGGAGATTGCAGGCGTAAAACGAAAAACTTCAAGTGTAATTACGCCTAACGCCTGGTCAATTTCGAGCACTGCATATTGGATTAATTCTTAAATTTCGGTGTACATTTTCTCTATTTCTTCGTCATCTTCCTGTGATGTTGGCATGTACACTTGTACTAATGTGGTTGGGACGGGCTTAGTTTCTAACCTCATCAAAATAATCCTGTCACTAAACTGTTCATAATAACTCACCGTTTCCCTACTCTATTATTCATTACAAATCCTACACCAGTGACTCCATTGACAGCTTGCGTGCTAATTATCTTGTGTTCCCCATACCAGAAATCCTGTGCGTCCTTCCATTTAATCTCGCTAATCTCAACAACATCTAACTTCAGTCGTTCCATCTCCCTTTTTAGGTTTTTTAATCTATCTGACCTATTCAGACTTCTAACATTCCACGCTCTGACTCGTAGAATGTTTCTATCCGTTCTCATGTCTTCTTCCTGAGCAGTGCCCATCCGGAGATCCGACTGGGGGACTATTTTACCTCCAGAATATTTTACGCAGGAAGAAGCTATCATGATATATGTAATTTGAGAGGATTACATGTACTCTGGATACCCTTTGGGTCTTTAATTCAGAGGTTTCCCGATGCCTTCTGCATCCCCACGCCGTTGATCATTTCTGATTCATCCGCCTTTAGGGGCCCATTCCAACCCCAAGGGCAAGAGAGTGCCCTGGACCACTCCCCGCTCTTCCGCCCTCCTTCCGGAGGCCGTTGGCAAGCAGTGGGTGACTCCTTATACCGGGAATCATTCAGTCGCCAGAGCCTCGTCCCTGCAAACAGGGTACACCATGTGAAGGAGACGTTGATATTTTGTTGGAAAAGGCCATTATAGTCTCTCCCAAACCCTTACACCCCTGACTTGATTTAAGGTAACAAAAAACAAATCTCAAATTTTGATTGAATTTATGCCATCAAGCTAAAAATGACAGCCTTTGATAAGTAAATAATAGGGAATTTGATACTTTCTCCATTTGTAATTGCAAATCTGAGTCAACTAACTGCGGTGTTGCCAGCAAATTCTAGCAGTCACAGAGCCATGATGTTTGGCAACATGATTTTCAGAGACATTGCAGTGTCTTGAATAGTATACCATAGAGGATTATATAAATGTGTTATTCTGAATAATTTTCATTTATTTTTCTGCAATAACCCACGAGTGATGGAAGCAACTTAGTGAGATATAGCAATGAACAGAAAAGAGTATGCTTAGTACTGTATGAATTTATTCCATCTGATTGCACTTGGAAGAGGCTGTGTGCAACATTGGAGGCAGGACCGGCAAAATACCGAATTCTGGATGAGTAAAAAGCATACTACATGTGAGAAGGTAATTAGGTGGACATTGTAAGCTAACAATAAATGGGGAAAATTTTGGAAAAAAAGGATGGGTGTCGTTATAAAAAAGTACGGGAGGGTGAAAGAGTAATAGTACTTCTATATAAGGTCCTGCAAAGAAAATAAGAGTAGCAAATGAAAACTGCCCAAAAACAGTGTAAGGAGGTTAAAAGTGTCTTGCTTGATAACTCATGACATACGCTATCGTTATGCTCAATTATATTAACATCCATATATTTAGCTCTTGTATGATGGCTGAACAGATGGAGACAAAAAATCTAAATTTTTAGAATTTTTACCATCAGTAGTGTATGTTGCAATAATGCTTTTTTAAAAATAAATTTAATGTACAGATATGACTTAAAGGTTTACTACATGGTACAATATATATGATAGACTAACTCCCAGGTATTTAAGTTTTAATTTTTTATTAGGAGAGTATAATAAATTAGATTTTGTATGTGAAGACGCCTAATTATTTGATATGCCTCAAAATTACCAAAAAATAAAATTAATCATAATATATTAAAATTTATTAATATAATTTGTACTATTATTATCATTATTAGTGGAGTGTATTTCTAATTTAAGAGATGTATTTTTGAGTGTTGTACTCATTCTGACGTACTTTTTATAAAGAATTTTAAGTGTGATAGTGTATTTGTGGGGTATATAATTACTTTTTGCTGGGAGATTGTCTTTCAGATAAATGCACAATAGCTACCTTATCATCCTCATTTCCATCCTTTTGAAAGCCCCCCCCCCCCCTTTTTTTACACAAAGCCGATATTTCTGACCATACCAGTCGTATACACTTTTACTTTCAGGTTTTTAGGCCTCCTTATATCACCTATCAGTCTAGCTACATCTTTCCATTTGCTGTATATTCAGCTTTTACTCTGTTTTTCACCTCTGAACTTTTTATTCCACCTAGATATCTAAATGTATCTACTTGCCTCAGCTTCATTCTCTCCGTGTCCATAATGTTAAATTCACATGTTTGATTGCTGCTGATCAGTACTTCAGTCTTTTGCCCCAGCCTTAGACTCAGCTGTTGCTCTTATTCAGTGTCTGCCATGTTTACTAAGTCATCAGCAAACAGAAGTTCCCTTGTACCATCATCCCTGATTTGTCCACTAATGACACCCATTAACAACACGAATAGAAATAGAGTTGGTGCTGTACCCTGATAAAAGCCTACTTTGATGTTAAATGCTCTAGTGTTTCTATATGTGTTCACTTATATTGAAGAGCTATCATACATTTCCTTTATGCTACTAACGATCTTTTTTTTTGTAAATCCTTTCTTGCTAAAGCACCAGATCACATAATATTCTATCACAGGCCCCCCGCAGGGGCCTGGTACGCAAGTGCCAGGTACGGGTTTGGTGAACCCGCGGTGCCCGAGCTGGAAACTTGTGAGCGCCGCAAGTTTCTCACACCGTAAACTCCTACCATGCTTCAACGACCATCGTAGGGTGTGGCGGTGGAATGTTGTGTGCCTAGGAGAACGGGGATCTTGGCTTCATCGCCCGGATCGCGAGGACGGAACAAACCTCTATAAAAAAACCCTCAACCTCAAAGTCAGCCACGTGCCGAGGAGGTGTATGGGTGATGAGGGAAATCACTCGATAACGTGCAACCTCAGGGGCACCTGCGCACCCCTGTTCTATAAGCAATTCTTTTTTAAATTGGTTATACTCGTGGGACCAAAACGAACCCTCACAGAACCAAAAAACCCTGCGGTTCGGGTGTGCTGCAGTATAATAAAAATACACCCAGTTCAAAGAAGCAGGCAAGGGCTGACAGCCCCCCTTCTGAAGTGGAACACAGTAACAGCAAGGGTTATCTAATTGATAACACCTTTGTAATAATGACAAGAACGGAGGGATCCTTTGAAAAGGTCTCTCCATTCTATATACAGAAAGGCTTAGAGGTAATAGCTGGAACCCTCAAAAGCATGAAAAAGCTGAGGAACGGGACACTGCTGTTAGAGACATCTAACAACAAGCAGGCTGTCCTACTCCTTAAGTGTGAGAAGCTAGGGGAGTTCGCAGTAAAATGCGAACTCCATAAAACGCTCAACTCTAGCAAGGGAGTGATCACATGCCTTGATCTGATTGATATAGCGTCCGAGGAACTCCTTAAGGAGTGGAAATCAGAAAATGTGGTCGAGGTTCGTCAGATCTCATGAAGGGTTAACGGCAGTCTTTAGAAGACTGCCACCTTCGTCCTGACGTTCGACACTCCAACGTTGCCGAAGTCCATAAAAGCCGGATATCTTAACCTAAACATCTGCACGTATGTCCCGGACCCGATGCGCTGCTTTAAGTGCCAGAGGTTCGGGCATACGACGTTCAATTGCAAAGGCAACCCCACCTGTGGGAAATGCGGAAAATGGGCACACAAGCAGGGTGTAAGCTGCACCCTCCCACAGGTGTGCGTCAACTGCTCTGGGCCACATCCAGCCTGGAGCAGGGAGTGTCGGGTGTACCTTGAAGAAAAGAAGGTACAGGAGTTGAAAGCGAAGGAACGACTATCCTATGGCGAGGCGAAGAAACGGTATAAGGCGCTTGCGCCACCGGTCTTTGCCGCAAGCTTTGCCAAAAACGCTGTCAACTCCCGTCAGGAAAGAAAGTGTTGCAACGCAGACGTCCGTTGTAGACGCCGGCACGAGCATGATGTGTTTGTGCGAGTGCAAATGTGGTGCAAAACCCATTAAGGTCCTAACACCAAGGACCGCGGTTGTCGCCAGCTTCACTTCTGTAAACTCGATCACATTGACAGCAGGTTCAGCAAGTCCACCAGCAAAGGCACAGCCATCCGCTACAGCAATTGGTCCCTCTGCAATAGCAGAAGTGGCCCCTGTAGCAGGAACAGCATTTGCAACAGAAGCAGTAACGGCAACGCCATCTGCCAGTAGTGGATGGCAAACAGTGCAGAAAATTAGGGGTCTGAAATTTAAGCTCACGGACCCCACTATGTTTGTGAAATCCCCTCCGACTTCTCCTCCCAGATCCCCCTCTGGAAAGGAGAAGAGGAGGAACAGGCCTCGGCGGAAGAAAAGTCCGCAAGACTCCGAGGCCTTACAACGAAAATCGTCTTGGGACACTGAAGACGATGTTATGCTGATGGATGAACCTGGTTCCGTTCCTCAGCAATCACAGGAGGATGACCCACCCGACCCGGGGCGGGTGAGTTCGAATAGGTGAGATGGCTCCTATACTTCAGTGGAACGTCAACGGCTTTCAGGCTCACAAAGAGGAAGTCCAACTCTTAGCACGGTCTAATCCATTGTGTCTCTGTTTACAGGAGACACATTTTAGACCATCGCACCAACCAGTGCTAAGAGGATACGACATTTACAGAAAGTACGATACCGAGGGTGATCGAGCTAAGGGAGGAGTGGCTGTGTTGGTCCGAAACACTGTCCACTCCGAACCCGTTGCTCTCACCTCCTCATTACAAGCAGTAGCGGTGAAAATACACGGTCCAATCCAACTGACCGTATGCTCTCTCTACCTGCCACCCAGTTTGTCCGTCAACTACGACGACCTGGTTGGCATTGTCCGACAGCTTTCTCGGCCCTTTCTTCTTTTGGGAGATTTCAATGCCCATTTTGCGTTGTGGGGTTCAACCTCCGACTGCCCTAGGGGCCGATTGGTTGGTAGATTGATAGAGCAGGAGGAAATTTGTATCCTGAATACAGGGCAAATGACTCATTTCACCACTGCTTCCGGATCGTCCTCTGCCATCGACCTTTCATTGTGCTCCCCCTCAATCGCGGACTCCGTGCATTGGGAGGTGGATTGCGACCTTCATGGAAGCGACCACTTCCCAATATGGATGCACGTAGAGTTTGCACGCGGAAGAGAGAATAACCGACGCAAATGGAACGTCAGCAAAGCCGATTGGCAACTCTACCGCCGCTCCATTAATCTCAAAGAGTATTACGATGTTGAGGAGAGGGTGAATCACTTTACTGAAGTGATTCACCAGGCAGCTGACGTCTCCATGCCCAAAAGCTCCGGAACGCTGCGAAGGACGCCCGTACCCTGGTGGAGCGACGAATGTCGCTCCGCTATTCAGGGTCGTAGACGGGCGTTGCATCGTTTTAGGTTGCACCCAACTTCAGACAACCTGGCAGTGTTCCGTATTGCAAGAGCAAAGGCTCGTCGTGTTGTCAAGGAGAGCAAGAAAAGGTCATGGCAAACCTTTGTGAGCACAATAAATCGTTCCACATCATCAGCCAAAGTATGGGAGTCCATCCGCCGTATATCCGGAAGGTACTCCCGCCCACTAGTATCTGGATTACTGGATCAAGGACGTGTAATTATCGACGAACGAAGCATAGCGCAGCTGATGGCAGAGAATTTCGCTGCCATCACTTCATCTGCCAGTTTCGATCCTCGGTTCCAGCAACGAAGGGTTGCTGCCGAGAGACGTCGGATACAGAGGCCTACAACAGTCTATTTACATTTTGGGAGCTCGAGTCTGCACTGAACAGCGCAAAAGACACTGCTCCAGGGCCTGATCTGATCCAGTACCAGATGCTGAGGCATCTTAATAATGATGCTAAAGAGTACCTTCTGGGTATTTTTAACAGTATATGGACCGAGGGATACTTTCCCGACTCGTGGAAAGAAGCAACGCTCATCCCTATTTTAAAACCTGGGAAGGATAAGTTGTTGCCAGGTAGTTATCGTAGCATCGCCCTCACAAGCTGCATGGGGAAGACACTGGAGAGGATGGTGAATCGCCGCCTCGTCTGGTGTCTCGAATCCCGTAATCTTCCGAATCGCTTTCAGTGTGGATTCAGGAAGTTCCGTTCCGCCTTCGACAACCTGATCCTGCTGGAAGCGGCCATACAAGATGCATTCATCCGCAGCCAACACCTCATGGGTGTTTTTTTTTCGACCTTGAAAAGGCCTACGAAACTACCTGGAGGCATGTTATTTTAAAACAGTTAAACGAATGGGGCTTTAGGGGTAACCTACCCCGTTTTTTAAAATCATTTTTATCTGGTCGTTGCTTCCGGTACCGAGTCGGTAGTGAAGTGTCAGATCTTTTTACTCAGGAAAACGGTGTCCTTCAGGGGTCAGTTTTAAGCGTGACCCTTTTCGCCTTAGCGATTAACAGTATATCAGTCGTCATAAGGAGTCCCTTACAGTTCTCCTTATATGTGGACGACTTTTTAATTTTTATTGCACCATCCAGCCTGAGAAGCGCAGAGCGGCAGTTGCAGCTCACGTTGAACAGGCTGGATGAATGGTCAGTGCACACGGGTTTTTGTTTATCCGCTGAGAAAACCCGGTGTGTACTTTTTACTCGTAGCAAAAGCCTTTAATCAGAGCCCCACCTTACCCTGAGGAACACCATTCTACGTTTTACTGATACTGTTAGATTTCTGGGCCTCATTTTAGATACAAGGCTCAACTGGCTTGCGCATCTAAAAGATGTGAGAGCCAGGGCCTTGAAAACTCTTAATCTTTTAAAATGTCTGTGTGGCAGGTCGTGGGGCGCTGACCGCTCCTGCCTGCTACAGCTTTATCGAGCCTTTGTACGGTCGCGTCTCGAGTATGGTTGCATTGTATACGGTTCGGCACGGGACAGTTACCTTCGGATACTTGATAGTGTCCACCATGCAGGAATTCGGCTCGCCACAAGTGCTTATCGCACCAGCCCGATACCGAGTCTGGCGAGCCGCCACTTTCCACCAGGCGGCAACTCCTCATGGTGCGACACTATGTGAATATTGCCACAACGCCTGGTAGTCCCGTGTACGACGTAGTGATGCGACCAAACTTTGAACAGCTATGTGCTAATCGCTGCAGAGCGACCAAACCATCCAGCCACCGTACAAAGGCTATTTTAGAAGAATACGGATGTCAAGTGCCCGCTTTTTATCACCAGGGATGGAGTAAATCTCCTCCCTGGCTTTTAAAGAGGCCCAGAACGATTTTAGACCTGTCGCTGTACAACAAACTGTTTACCGCTGACAGGGTATTTCTAAGTGTTTTTAAGGATGTTTTGAATCACCATCGGATTTTACCCCGGTGTATACGGATGGGTCTAAGCAGGCTAACGGAGTGGGTTGCTCCGTTGTGTTCCCTCGAGCGACTCATACATACAAGCTGGATAGCAGGTGCAGCATTTACACTGCGGAGTGCTATGCCCTGCTAAAGTCGCTCCAGCGTATGAAGGTATGCCGCGTATATCATATGCTGTGATTCCCTCAGCTGTATTCAGGCGTTAGCAACCATGTACCCAACAGACCGTCTAGTCCAGGACATCCAGGACGCCCTCCTTACCCTCCAATCACGTGGAAAGGAGGTTTTATTCTGCTGGGTACCCGGTCATGTGGGAATCAGGGGGAACGAGGCAGCCGATGCAGCTGCCAAGTTAGCCTGCAACAAGGTCGAAACCGACTTTGATCCGGTCCCAAAGTCAGACCTTGCCTCGGTAGCGAAGAGAATTGTTTTTGAAGCATGGCAGAGGCAGTGGCTGGAAGTAGAGCATAATAAGCTCCAGCTGGTCAAACCGACCGTTCAGCCGTGGAGCAGCTTCTTCCAGCGGGCGAGGAGGGATGAAGTTCTTCTTACTCGCCTCCGTATAGGGCACTGTCCTCTGACTCATGGTTTCCTTCTGCGCCGAGAGGACCCTCCGGAATGCGATACTTGTGGCGTACCTTTGACGGTATGCCACATTTTAATTGATTGTGTGTTGTTTTTAAATTTAAGGGCAGACGTTGGCCTAGCCAACGATCTGCCCCTTATTTTAAACAATGACAATGTGGTGAAAGTTTTAAAATTTTGTAATCTGGCTGGTCTTACCCCAAAAATTTTGGGGAGATCGGCCTAGTTTTTAGAATGGTTTGGTGGTCTGTCTACAACCACCAATACATGTATTGACCTGTTTTGTTTTAATTATTCTTGTTTATTAAGATCGACATTTTACTTCTGGTTTGCCCCTTTACAGCCATCCAGAACGTCTGTTTATTGTTTGTGTAAGCTGGTTGGCCCTTTTACAGCCAACCAGCCAGTTTTATTAGTTTGTAAATTAATGGTCTTTTTACAGTTACTGTTTTACTTAAATCTGCTGTCTGTGGCAGTATTTTAGTCAGTGCTCTCGTATTTTACTATGCTGTCTGTATGGCTGACCCCCTTACTGTCGGCCATGCGGACGGTATTAATTTTTATTCGACATTGTCATTCCGTGTTTAAGCTAGGGTGCTAATGACCTAGACGTCGATGCGCCCTAAAACAACAACAACAACAACAACAACAACATCTATCACAGGCCTTTCCCAATTCTATGAATTCATTATGTAAACTTTTATATCCTTGCAGCGTCTTCTTTTGGAATTGTCTTACAATAAACAGAGGATCAGTTGTAGGCCTGGGAGAACAGGCAGATACCACATGTTCGTGTGGGGAGAGAGAAACAGTCTTGTCCACAAATCTGAATGAATGTATCCCAATCAGCTACTGACAAAGCCATCACATTGGTGAAAAAGTTACCACATATCTGATGCTGTCACCAACACGAGAAGAAGTTGTAGTCCTTCCTTTTGAAGACCCATAATGGAATTCAGTTATGTTTACAACTTTTTGAAGCCTATTGTCCAGGATTCTTTTAACCACTTCAAGAGACATTAATTTTCATTTATCTGAAGTTGCCACGTTCAAGTATGTTACCTTTATTTATGTATACATATATATGGGCATCAGTATGCTAGATATCCATTTGCTAGGCATCTTTCATTCTAGCCACATTATCTGCAGGATATCATACACCCAGTTAACCCCATACTCTCCTACTAAACATATGAAGGTCTTTGTGCTTTTCCTGTTTTAATTTCCCTAACAGCTTTTACTGTCTCTTCTCTTTGAATCATTATTTCTGGCCCTGACACTTTTGGAATTTCATCTTTGTTATTTTCTGCATTCAAAAGTGGAAATATTAATCCCTCCATCTATCTTTAACCTGTCCATTTCATGGATAATTTTTCCACTTTTGTCCTTCATTACACTTATGTGTCCCAAATGTTGTCGTTTCTGATGTTTTGTTTTTGTGATCTTATTTATAGCTTTATCTCACTCTGTTGTCCCAATTTTTTTGTACCATTCTTTGGTTGTTTCTTCTTTTACCACAGCAAATGTTCTCTTTGCTAGTTTATTAGCTTCCTTATATCGTAATGTTTATTCTTTATTGTGAGATGACTTCAACTGGAAGACTACTTACTATTAAGAGCCATTTTACTAATAATATGTTAGAATAAAGACTAACTTTTCTTTGATTGGTGATACTTCCATAAAATATGTTGTGAATACTTTTTGTTAAGTGTTTAACAATTCAACTGCTTTATTGATATTAAGATGCGGTATATAACACTTGTATCTTAGTAGAAAATATAATAGTTAACCATTCGTCTTTTATATAGTATTATAATTGTTTATTGCTATATTTTGTGCCTGTATGTGACTTTATTTATAAATTTTAGTACATATCTGACTTTTTTTCTTTCTGGGGTAACATTTAAATTTCAACAAAGCCTAGCTCAGTGTTGTGATGAAGAGGATTCTCGTGTGGTAGAAAATACATCAGTTATCAGGTCACTACAGTTAACATGTGCTAAATGTGTGCATATTTACATTTCACATGATTTACTAATAAGACATGTGTTCTCTCATAACCTGCTCATCAATACTCCACAGTATATCTGCCAAAGATGTGGTCAGATTGTAGAACTGTCAATATTATATGCCCATATGGCATATCATAACAGCAGAATTAGTTTGAAGCAGTAAACATTATTTCATCTTGTGTGTGTGCTGTTTGTACACAGATATTTTTGTCTTGGAATTCTCTGACAAAACACATGTTTGACCATATCACAGCTACCTCCTGCCCCTAATATATCTGTATTTATTGCTCAGAAGATTTGACAAGGCTCCAACTCCATGAGGACTCTAGCAGATCTTTAAAACTTTCTTGTACATTTTTGCAAAAAAGGTAAGATTGAGAGTATCTTATTTTTAGATGACTGTGGTTTTAGATTAGATCACCTATTGCTGTTGGTATTTAAAAGTATGTTGCAATACAGTAAAAATAGCTGCAGGCATATATATATATTTCAGGATGCAGCCTCTTTAAGCTAGATGCACTATATTTTACAATTTAATGTTACATATTTTTCTTCTAGTTCATTCCAGGCTGATCGCTCTTTAGCAGCTGTGTTCCAGTTCACGCCTGTTACTTGTTGTATTTCTGATTTGGAGGTCTTCCTCTTGCTCTTTTCAGGTTCCTTGGTGTCCAACTGTCTCTTTTTTGAGCAATATGACAAGCCCATTGCCATTTTTAGATTGTCACTCTTTCTAAGATATCTGTCACTTTGGTTATCAAACGAATATAGACTGCCCTTTTCCTGTCCCTGCTTCTAAACCCTAGCATTGCTCTTTCCATACTTCACTGGGCAGTTCTCAGTTTTTGCTTCATTTGACTGTTGAGGCTCCAAGGCTGGCAGGCATATAAGAGGACCAAAAATACGTATTGTTCAAATACCAGTTTTTAAGATGTACTAGTGTGTTTGTTTTAAAAAGTATGGAATTTCTTCCATTTGCTCTCCAGCCCAGCTTCATGCTTCTGATGATCTCAGACTTGGAGTCACCATTCATGTTGATCAGATGGCCAAGAAAGATATACTGTACTACAGCCTCAATGCCAGCTTCTTTCATTTCTGCCTTTGTCTTTTTCTACCCATTTGTTCTGCATGATTTTGCTTTTTGACAGGATTATTTTAAGGCCCACTTCTCTGCAAGTTGCCTCTAGTTCATTTATCAGTTGTTTTAGCACTTCCAGGCTGTATCATCAGCGAATCTTAAGTTGTTGAGACTTCTTCCATTTATTCTTAACCCTCTATTTTGCCTTTGCCAACTCCTAGTGATTGTCCTATAGGGCAATATACAGGGTGGTCAGAAATTCACTCATCGGCGGGTAAGGGCAGTGTTCGGGACGTTGCACTAACGAAATAAATACAAAAAAAATCTAGTAAAAGTCGTACCGTTTTTGAGTTATTCGCAGCTTAAGTTGGCCAATAAGAGCGCTGCGCGGGCGAATTAAAACAGCCTTCCACCGGCGGTGTTGCCAAGCGTACTCGAGGCATGCGACCGCCACAGAAAACGAAAAGAAAAATTCCTTGCGGAAGGGGGGATCGAACCCGCAACCTTCAGATTGAGAGTTTGCCGTCTTACCGACTACGCTGCCAAGGCACTAGAATTTCCTTGTTTTTAGAAGCCACTAGGGCGGGAAGTCGGTGGTGGGGTTAAAGGACCATGCCATAAGAATCTCGCAGTCGAACGCAACTTACTGATAAAGACACTGTCATCAATTTTCGTTTGAAGAGTACGCCGATATGCATTTGGCGTATGGCGCTGCTGGACAAAACAGGGCCGAAGCAGTTAAGATTTACACGACTCGATTTCCTAACTGTCTGATTTCATCGGCCAACACTTTTGTGTTGGTTGACAGAAGGTTGAGGGAGACGGGAAGTATTGTTGTCCACAGGCCCGACGCCGGACGAAATCGGTTCAGGCGGAGTGTAGGATTTGAAGACAATGTCCTGGAAATGATTGCTGATAATCCGAGGACAAGCTCTAGGGTCACTGGCAACGCATTGCAGATACGTCCAGTCTATCCCTCAATTTCTCCGTTTAAACGCAGCCTTTCAATAGGGTCATTTTTGTTGTTTTTTAATTAACAGGCCTCACATGCCACTGTTTTGGGCGTCCTTCACGACGAAGGGTTACATCCCTTTCACTTTCAAAAGGTTCAAGATTCTGAGGAAGACGATTTTCCACTTCGAGTTCAGTTTTCACAGTGGTACCTGCAGCAATGTAACGATTATCCAATCTTTGAAAGGAAGGTGCTGTGGACGGATGAGGCGTGCTTATACCAGGGAGAAGTGTTTTAATAGCCGAAACAGCCACATCTGGGATGTCGAAAATCCGCATGCAGTTTTGTCAAGTCATACCAACACAAATTTAGTTTTAACATTTGGGCGGGTATTTTGGACGAGTTAATACTAGGCCCTGTTCTACTTCCGCGTTTCTTATTTAGCATTTCATGAAAACGTCCTTCTGTTGTACTTAGAAGATGCTCCTTTGGCAATTCGTAATGACATGTGGTTTCAACATGACGGCGCGCCGCCGCATTTTGTAGTACCGGTACGTCAACACTTAGATGGATTGTATCCTAACAGGTGGATTGGTCGAGGAGGCCCAATTCACTGGCCAGCTCGGTCACCAGACAACAACCCATTGGATTTTTATCTCTGGGGAGCTGTCAAGGCCATTGATTATGAGACTGAAATAGAAACAGAGGAAGAACTTTTGGCTAGGATAATTCTAGCTTTTGATGAAATTAGAGAAAGTTACAATTTTGGAAGACTCGCAAATTCAGTAACTCAGCGTTGTCGTGCCGGTATTTCAGTTGAGGGAGGACATTTTGAGCAGTCGCTGTAAAATGTAAGGACCCGTATTTTTTTGTTACTGTTGTTTATTGGGATACATTTTTACTACGGTTACTGTTGCGGGTTGACGCTTATTGTAAGTAAATCCCTGTTGGCTTTCAATGTTGCGACTAATAACTTCAAGTTGGAATGAAACTACTATACAGTAATTTTGTTTTGTATCAGTGACAAAAGGGCTTTCAATGTGTAACAGCTTGTTTACCTTTTGCGGCTTGCCGCGCGTTAGCGAGTTGATACACGTTACCAAAATGTACAACTTGTTTGAATAAGAACAGACTTTTTGCAGCAGAGAAAGTTACGTTACAAACGATAGAATGGGTTTAATGTTCTTTTTTCCAAAAGTTTATTGTTTTTTGTTGCAAAATAGTTATCAAGGATATTCACGTTAATCAATAAAAATGTTGTGATCGAAATCTAGTGAAATACGATTACATGGAATAAAAGAAGCTTCTTTGCAAAGAATAAATTAAGTTTGCAGTTTTTTTTTTTTTTTTTTTTTTTCCCTGTAACTTAACGATTTTTGTACAAAATTTAAAGATTAATCTAGCAAGCACATCAACTAATTAAAAAACAATTCCCATAAAAAAGAATCCTCTAGCCCCAACACCGACTTCCCGAAAAATGTCGTGGATTACCGATCAATTCCGATAACGAACAAACGTGGGCGGTCGCATGCCTCCAGTACGCTTGGCAACACTGCCGGTGGAAGGCTGTTTGAATTTGCCCGCGCAGCGCTCTTATTGGCCAACTTTAGCTGCGAATAACTCAAAAACGGTACGACTTTTACTAGATTTTTTTTGTATTTATTTCGTTAGTGCAACGTCCCGAACACTGCCCTTACCCGCCGATGAGTGAATTTCTGACCACCCTGTATATATTGTTTCAGGATTAGCGAACAGTGATATATCAGTGGTGAATTGCCAGTTCTAGTTTTTCATAAATGAGATTTATAGATCACAAACAATATTGTTATAACTAAAATAGTATTATTGCTAGGAAAAATGATGTAAATTGACAACTATGAACGAATCACACTTTTTGAGTGACTTTTAGGAAACTATAGAATACCAAAAGCAATCATCCTAGGTAGGAAGTGTCTCATGGCAAGTACAGCTAAAGTATTGGCTTGCAGATATATTAGTTCTGATCATGTTAGGCGATCTCAAGTTTATAGACTAAAAAGATTTATGTTAGGACCTTCTGTTTCATTACTGAATGTGAATGATCATGAAGTCAATTAGCTTTAGATTTTTGTTATTAAATTTTCAGCAGCATTGAAGTAAGTTAGTAAATGAATCACATAATGATTTTCAAGTTATTGAGGAGTAAATTTTTATTTAAATTTATTCCTCTCACCAGCAAAGAATTCTGAGGGATATTTTAAATGCTCCCATTGATATATTCTTAGAAAAAAATAAGGAAAATAAATCAACATGGATTGAATTTTAATGCCTGTATGGTACTGATTCAATGTTAAACTTCGGGTCCAGCCACTAGATGGTCGAATATGCAGCAAATCTAATCTCTATCAGGAAGTTATTAACCACACAATTTTGCTTTATCCTGTTAGAAGATATAAATGTTGATACTCAGCATGAGCATTTTTTTTTTGTAGACATTTGTGAGATTACATTTTTCAGTAGGTTATGCTCTTAAGGACCAGAGTAGAGAGATCTGATCTAAGATAATTTGGAATTTTATTTGAATATAGTTCAAGCTACATCTTTAAAACCTTTAGTATTCAATACTGGTAAAAATAATGTAGCTAAAGCAACAATTTTATTACAAGATTTGTACAACCTTAAGTGGAAATATATTCTGGTATGCAAGCTAACATGAATTAATAGACGGTCAGGATCGGCACTACACACACACACACACACACACACACACACACACACACACACACAGCAGCAGCAGCTTGTGAAATACCCCTTGCTGGCAGTTTTGATAACAAATGTTTTTTAATACGAGGTGCATTCAAGTTCTAAGGCCTCCGATTTTTTTTCTCCGGACTGGAAAGAGATAGAAACATGCGCATTGTTTTAAAATGAGGCCGCGTTCATTGTGAATACGTCCCAGAGATGGCAGCACCGTACGGCAGATGGAATTTTACCGCCAGCGGCGAGAATGAGAACTGTTTTAGATACTTAAAATGGCGACGTTTTCCTTACTTGAACAGCGTGCAATCATTCGTTTTCTGAATTTGCGTGGTGTGAAACCAATTGAAATTCATCGACAGTTGGAGGAGACATGTGGTGATGGTGTTATGGATGTGTCGAAAGTGCGTTCCTGGGTGCAACAGTTTAATGAAGGCAGAACATCGTGTGACAACAAACCGAAACAACCTCGGGCTCGCACAAACCGGTCAGACGACATGATCCAGAAAGTGGAGAGAATTGTTTTGGGGGATCGCCGAATGACTGTTGAACAGATCGCCTCCAGTGTTAGCATTTCCGTGGGTTCTGTGCACACAATCCTGCATGACGACCTGAAAATGCGAAAAGTGTCATCAAGGTGGGTGCCACGAATGCTGACCGACGACCACAAGGCTGCCCGTGTGGCATGTTGCCAAGCAATGTTGACGAGCAACGACAGCATGAATGGGACTTTCTTTTCGTCGGTTGTGACAATGGATGAGACGTGGATACCATTTTTCAATCCAGAAACAAAGCGTCAGTCAGCTCAATTGAAGCACACAGATTCACCGCCACCAAAAAAATTTCGGGTGACCACCATTGCTGAAAAAATGATGGCGTCCATGTTCTGGGACAGCGAGGGTGTAATCCTTACCCATTGCGTTCCAAAGGGCACTACGGTAACAGGTGCATCCTACGAAAATGTTTTGAAGAACAAATTCCTTCCTGCACTGCAACAAAAACGTCCGTGAAAGGCTGCGCGTGTGCTGTTTCACCAAGACAACGCACCCGCGTATCGAGCTAATGTTACGCAACAGTTTCTTTGTGATAACAACTTTCAAGTGATTCCTCATGCTCCCTACTCACCTGACCTGGCTCCTAGTGACTTTTGGCTTTTTCCAACAATGAAAGACACTCTCCGTGGCCGCACATTCACCAGCCGTGCTGCTATTGCCTCAGCGATTTTTCAGTGGTCAAAACAGACTCCTAAAGAAGCCTTCGCCGCTGCCATGGAATCATGGCGTCAGCGTTGTGAAAAATGTGTACGTCTGCAGGGCGATTACGTCGAGAAGTAATGCCAGTTTCATCGATTTCGGGTGAATAGTTAATTAAAAAAAAAATTTGGAGGCCTTAGAACTTGAATGCACCTCGTATTAAGACAGCTGAATATAATAGCTTGATATTTTTGCATGAACCATTATTAGCATGGTTAATAATACCATGTGTCAGTTAAACAAGGAACCTGTAGCCAAGCAATGTAAAGGCAGTTACTGACATCACTCTTTCTCTTAATATTGGTAGCTAATTTTCAGATTTGCTGTGGTAATTATACAACTGCTAGAAAATATTGATGATGAAGGTCTGAATACAGTTACCATAATTTCTCAAAATAATATTTATAAATTGTAATTAATGATGTACAATATTTGTATTATTAAGAAAGTATAAACAAAGTCAAACTTGCAGTAAGTTTCCGAATTTGAAATGGGCATACTATTAATTTGAAGTAAAACATTGCACATTTAATAGGGTATTTGACTACTACTTGAAATTGGTTTTAAATTGTTTATTGGTACACCTTATTCACTGAGTGAAGAGATTTTTTTTGACTAAAGTGCCTTATTTTGCGTAAAATTTAAAGAATTTAAAAGCTCGCCAAAACGCTCCTTTGCTGCCTGCTGCGTGCAACGACGGTCGTGATGTCACTCGTCTGTAAAAGCTGAGGCTGCGAATGGAGCATTTCCTATTACTCAAGTTTTCAATTATTTTTATTGTTTGTTGCTGGTTATTTCTTGTTATTAATGAAAGTTCATTTTGAATATAAAATCGAAAACAATTTGTAAAAGCCTACAGCGGAAAAATTTTGAAAGTAGATGCTTTATTTGTGGTGCTAGCTATAGAAACAACCACTGAGTTTTGTTCCGTTGAGCTTAAAACGTAACAACTTCAATTTGATATTGCGACAAAGTCACGATTTTCTGTGAAGCTCATTTACACCACAATTTTTTTAGAGTTAAATGTAATAGATTGTTTACTTGGCGAGAATTATTAGGGTTAGGGTCCTAAGGTTCGATCCACACTTCGGAATATGTTCAGTTTGTTTTCTTTTGTCGTTTTCTTTGGATACTAGTTGCTGTTGGTTGCATTGTATAATCTTTTTTTTCCCAAAAATCTACCAAAACATCAATTTAATTTTTCTTTTCTTTTTTCTGAAGGCTTCACAACTTTTTGGATAACAAGCAAATTACAACCATTTGAAACAACCAAAGAAGATTTCAAAAAGGTAGTTGGACGTTACTTGCACACTGGAAAACAGTTTTTTTATTTTATTTTTTATTTTTATTGAAAATTACTGGCAAATTAAAAGTAAATACACATTTATGTCAGGAAGGTAACCTGCAGTTGTATCGTCATGTAAAAATTCCAACGAATAGGACACAAAGCATTTTGGAACTATTGCAAGATTAGCATGAAATTTCTACAAGTGATGTCACTTCTAAAATAAATTCCATTATTCACTGCTGTGCACCTGTATTTTTTGCATGATATTCTATCTTTGGTAAGTTTAAAAATGATAAGTTTTCATCTATGGTAACAATTTGTTTCAAACGCTTGCTTGACGCTTAGCAACTGTTATGAATTCTTCGAATAAAAACATGGTAGTGCAAAAAACAGCAAACAAAAACAGAAGAAATGCACGCAAAAAATATTATCCCAACCAAGGTTCGAATGTAGGACGTTCTGAATTCCATTACCACTCTTCAGTCACGCAGCTACCCGGACACTATTACTTAATTGCTTCTCTTTATGTTAATAGTAGACACTTCACAGTTTCTTTGTGTGAGATGAAGTGAAACGAGGTAGGTAAATGAATCAACACACAAATTCAGTTTTATTGACAAAAAAATCATTTATCTATAATCTTTAATATGGAACTAAGAAAAATGGCCTGGTCGAAGATTACGCTGTGTTTCTGCGTGGTAGTAGTGATTTGTGTGTTGCTATTGCTTTTGGCGGACCTCAAGGTAAGTTTACGCATGATTTTTCCGTGATACATTAGCATCATTAAAACAGAGTGAGATTATTTTTAATAATAAAAAAAACTACTTAGCCAATTTCATGTTGAGTTTTAGTTCATTATACCACAATATACCAAACTCTTACTATATTTATTTGAAAGAGCTGCTTATTAGCTACAAGAAATACCTCCATTTGTTTGCGTATATTTGTGACACCCATAACACTTTTCTTTATTTCCAGCATAACTGCACAAATTTCGCGTACAGAATTTTTTAACGTATGGTTTGCTAACACAAATCAATTTATCTCTAACATTCAATTGAAATATAAATGAGTCTCAAATTGAAGCTGTTACATTTTTAAGTTCAGCAGAATAAAAGTCAGTGATTTTTCTATAGCTAGCCCCACAAATTAGGCGTCTGTTTTCGATATTTTTCCGCTATAGGCTTTTACAAATTGTTCTAGATTTTTTATTCAAAATGAAATTTCATTAATAACAAGAAATGACTAGCAACAAACAATAAAAATAGTTGAAAACTTGGATAATAGGAAACACTCCATTCCCAGCCGTAGCATTCACAGACGTGTGACGTCACTCAAGCAACCACCAATCCTAGAGCGTTTTCTGTCACGTGTCCAGAGGTAAGAAAAGTATAATTTTTATTTCGCTTTTTCATTAAAAATAATCCTCTTTTCTTTTAAAAATTGAAAAAAATTAGCTTCCGAAGCATTAATCTATGAGAATGAGTTGAATTTATATGTTTTTACTACTGTCAAATAGCCTATTCTGCCTTTCATCAATTAATGATGATTATCTTTAATTACTTTGCCCTCCAATATATAGTTTGCTGCCATTGGTAGCCAGAGTATTATATTTTCCCCAAAAAGTTAATGAGCACTATTTTGAATGACTTAAATAGTCCTATAAAATTATGATACTGGCAAATCACTGTTTACTTCATATTTATTTCTCCATGAGCTTTGTAATATAACACATGGACAAATAACTAGATTTGTCTAATAATACTAAAGCATAAATATGTCTTGATAGTGACTGAATATGGCATACTAACTATGATGAACCACAAACAATGCTTCTGACAGTTACTGACAACTGACTCTGCTCACTATTTCCGTATGCTTGAGTTGACTTCATAGAAATATCACAAAGAGTGCCGACAGAAGTCTCAACTATGAACAATTCATTAACAATCAAATCAATACCAAAATAATTAAAATGTTTACAAAATCACTCGGTAATTTGAAAACATGTTAGAATGAAAGTTAATACTGTTTACATGCTTTTACATACAAATTTATCAACATAAACCAGTCCAAACTGCTGAAAATTCTCCTCCAAACAATGTGGCTCACATCTGCACTTACAATTACAAACTGATGCTTAATATTTCATACATAATGGTGTGCCTGATCTTATTATATATAATTTAAACTGTTTCTCTCCAAAAAATAGTGTTCATTTACATAATGAATATATGCTAATTCACAATTAACCACACAAAACGTATACAAATCCATAATTAACCAACTCCCATCTTGCTACATAGGGGGGACTATTTTGAAGGGGACAGTATAAAATTTTAGATTAAAGAAATATTTTCAGAAAATTACTGTCACTTACTGAATACACCTTGTACATAATTCTTAAAATAAATTTACATAATTGGCTGGGTCGGAGGGCTGTTACAACCCATCCCCAGAATTGATTTGATTTAACCTAATTATAATTGAGTAAATCCTTCATAAAGATAGAAAGGTTGTATGATCACAGAAGCTGAACACATACACAAATCACAGCTAATTAATTTTGATACTTATTGCATTTATATAATCAAAGTACACATTCCTTCATTCCATATAAAATCTATACACCTTTTACAACTGTTATATCAGTCATAAGAAATATTTATTTACAAATCAGATTTTCTTACAAATTCACTTTCTTAATTCTTATTTTATTAATCATTTAATTACATCTTCTTAATCTTAATTTACAAAGTCATTCATCCACTATAAGCTTTACATATTCTGTTGGTTAGTGAATAACATCAAGTTTGTTTACATAGGAGACCCTTTTCATTTACCTTGATCTAAGAGGAATGGGGATGGATGTTGGCCAGAGCCTTTTGAAAGGAACCATTCCAGCATTCACCTGGGGTGATTGTGAAACACCATGGAAAATCAGCCAGGATGGTTGGTTGGGGTTTAGCCTCCATCTTGCTGAATGTTTGGTACATGAGCAAAATCACCATATTTACATACCACAATAGTGGAGAACTGACTGTTGCCACATTGCAGTCAATCTCAATATTTTGAAAACTCCAAAAGTCACTGGACAGAACTGTTTCATTTGTTTTAGACATCTGAATCATTTACTTTTGACATTTATCATCATTACTCTTAACCTTTTATCTGGAGTAGACAAACTGGTTATCTAAATATGTATACTTTTTCATCTTAAATACAAAATCATATAGTTAGATGTACTGACCCCTCCCCAAAACATGCATTCCAAAAACAAATTAACATCAGAATACCAGACATCAGAACACCCCCTGCCAAGATATTAGTAAAGGTCCATATACCTTACAGTAAGAGCAGGTTCCAGGATTTCCTTGAGAGCCCCAAAACTATGTAAATTACTTTTTTCCTGAAGCTTCTAGTGTTCTTCTACTAATATATACACTGATATCACTACTATTTTATATTTACACTGCTTTATAATCCCCACGAAAGATACACAAACTTTAAATGACCTAGAATAGCTGACTCTGACATATCAACAGATCATCTGGCGGATAGTTATGAAGATTTCTTGGCCATGTGGCTGGATTAATTGATTGTAGTTAACAAATTTTAGATGGTGTAACGTGCCATCTTCACGTTGCTTCTGCTGACCAGCATGAGGAGCGCAGTCCAGGATGCGACTGGCGGGCCGGACCTGCTGTGGTAGTATTTTATACCATTCAACCCATTCCCTCCACTCCCACCTTGGCGCTCCAGTAGCGGTGGGGGGGGGGTGGTACTCTCCGACCCATCAAACAGTAATCTTTAGCCTGCGTGCCATCTCCATCGTGCACAATGCCATGGCTCTGGTGTTTGCAGAGCTGCTTCAGTGCTGGGTTCCAACCTTGGCTTAGTTGGAACCCGTTGTCTTCGTTGATGTTATTTCAAAGCCGGATCACAGTGGCTTCCTTGCATTCAGAGTCCCAAAAGTGAGATATATTTCTCAGAAGCTCGGTGACCTCATATTTGATAGCGCCAGGCCTCTAGACAGTTTTCAGTATTTCCTGATTTTACAGCCATCAGAATCAGCAATTGCACTTAACACAACTGAGCTGATGCACCATGACTGCCTTATTTGTTGCCTTCTGACCTTAAACTATCACTTTCAGCTGTGTGGTCAGTTACCCAAGCAGACTGAATGCTGTCAAAATATGTTTAATAACACACGCAGTCAGGATCTAACACGCTATCCGCATTTTCATCACATTCAGGAATATTAGCCACACTCAGGAAATATATTTGTCGTCACAGTATGACATTAAATTAATACAAGCATTGTGAATTGAATTATCAAATACCTCACTAGTTCACCTTAATCATTAGTTAAGCATACATGACTTGAAGTGATAGCATTACTTTCAAATTCACTAGCCATTAACATAATTACTGTTCATACCTGAAAAATGATTTCAATCTGTATCTAAACTTTTTCTAAAATTTGACTCACACACTTCCTCTACAACATAATTATCTTTTTCTTCAGTTATCACTTCAAAATTATCACCCACATCAGAGAACTAAACATCGTGTCAGATAGGTCAAATTCTGGACATTTTCTCAAATTAGAAATCAGTAGATAGTTCTTCTTATTCTGAATTGCTTTAGTGGATAAATATCTTACCTGATGACTCTCCAACTCATCTGAATCTTCTGTTTACATCACAATATCCCCTCATCTTCAAGATATTTAAGAAACTCGTCAATTTCAGCTCTTTTTACAAACCTTCTCCCCACCAATACAAGCAAACATAGTCCCAGTTTTACTGTGTTGCAGCCTACGTGTTTCTGCTGGTCATACTATGATCTCTACATTGTTTTTGGTAATCAAACTATGACCATTCCTTAAATTTTCTATACAAAACTTATTATTCTCATCTATTGATATGGTTGAGTTGTTACTCTGGTCATCATTAAGAATAATTTCTTCCTCTTGAACAACCTTGTTTCTTCTATCAGGGTATACTGCTTCCTCAGGAGCATTTACTCTTGACTGACTACTATTTGAATCTGATTTAACATTTGAACCTAAATCATCTCGTGGATTATTGATGAAATTCGTATTGACTTTATTGCAGTTGGAACCTGGACTCACATTCTTATCCACCATTACAGAGTCCGACACAGTGGTGGTCTTTAGTTTGGCTGCCCCCTACCCTATATTTTCCTTTCAGGCTGTTGGTTTTGTACTCTCACCCCGCCATTATCATCTCTCCTTGGAGGACTGCTGCTCTCCCCTCCTACGATCATGAGTGCAATACCCATTAGCATAAGACTCTTGGGCGCCAAGTATCTCAATCTTTCTGAAACTCGTTCCACATTAATCACCTCCATAGTAATTATTAAATTTCTAGTTTGGGGAGGTTGCCTAGCTCCTATCAAATCTATGAATTTCTGTTCCTGAAGTGGGTGGTCTAAATACATTTATCAAAGAAAAAAGCATGCCGTATCTCATTAAAAGGTCTATAGGTTCTACATCATCAATTCTCTTTTTTCCTGGATTTGCTCATTGGCCAGAAATGTTTAAGAAAATTTGCTTTGAACAACTTGTAATCAATCACTTCCCTAACCTTCCTTTCTCCCCACATCTTGGCAAAAGAATTTAGGTGTATATATACAAACTCAATTTTCTTATTGTCCTGTAACACATTGAAATAGTCAGATCTCTCAAAATTACTGATTTAATCTACATTGCAATCCATGAGCAAGTTGTTCTTATGCTGCACCTTTTCTAGACACCTCCTGTCTTTATTATACCTTTGAGAACCGAAACCCTTAAATTGCTTATCAATTTTATCATCAATTTCAGAAAATTTATCATAAATACTAGGAAATTGCTCACTAATACTAGAGAATCTGGTGTTAAGATTTAGTTCAGAAAATTTACCATTGATTTCAGAAAATTTACTAATCATTTCAGCAAATTTACTATCATTGTCTTGGTTTGACTTGTTTCTAAGTTTAGAAAATTGGCTATTTATTTCAGAAAATTTCATTATCTCTCTTTAATTAAACTCAGAAAATTTTGATTTAAAATTTGTTACAAAGGATTCTAGAAGTGCATTTAAATTTCTAAAAAAACTTAACTTAGTCCACAACCCGAAGGTTGGTTGGATCCTCCAGAAGGAGGCATACTATGCCATTGTGTCAGAGGCAGGTCGGCCAGTTCCTTTGCTCTGGGACCTACAGTTTAACGTGGAATCCGAACCACGGAGCGTCCTGGCATAGCTCATATGATTAAACACAACTCTCAAAATTCCTGCGCCTGCCGGGATTCGTGCCCGGGGCAGGAGCAGCGAAAGTTTTGAAAGCAAGCGCTTAGGCACTGAGCTACCAGAACGCTTCTTAAATTTCTACCATCAGCCATAGTAAACTTAATTTGATATCACCCCAAACCAACATGCAACAGCAAATATTCAGTACTTAGTAATCACTGTTTGCCGCTCACTGGCTCCTGAGCTTTAAACACCTTCTCTTAACACTTTTGAAAACTCTGCACGTGAAAATACACTGCACCCACCTCCTACTCTAATCTGGGGATGCTGTCTTGAACTGTGATGAAAACTGGTATCCTGGACCAGAAAATTTTGCCACTTACCGTCGGGGACACCACAGTCGATTCCAGTTCTCATTGTCACTCCCAAATAGTCATGGTCTAAGCAATCACTGGTTGAATCCCTCCATAACTTGTTTGGCGCTGGTAGTTTGTAGGTTTAGAACTCTGAACATTTTTACGTATTGCGGTTTTGTCACAGAATCTTTTCATGTTATGTCATCTGTTAACTTACAGGTGTTCTGGAATACCACAACCTGTCACAATTGCCATGATATGCATCTCAGTGATTACTAATTGATGGCAGAAAGAATTAATTAATGATTATCTTTAATTACTTCATCCTCCAATATACAGGTTGCTATCGTTGGTCACCAGACGGTTTTACCTTCCTCCAAAGGTTAACGACTACAGCTTTGAATGGGTTGAATAGTCCTATGAAATAACAACGGTCATGTATCACTTTTTGCTTCATATTTGCCAATGATGCCATTATTTATCGTGAAATAAAAACCAGGACGACTGTACTTTGTTATAAGCCGATGCTTTGAAAATAATCACTTGGTGCAAAGACTGGCAGCTGTATTTAAATGCAGAAAATGCCAAGTCATGCTTATAAGTAAATCAAGCGACACTATTTATCTCTGAATATAAAATTAATGTCCTGAGAATAGCAGATTCTGCCTAGTTACTAGTGGGAACACTTCATAATAATTCGTTGTGGAATAAACATATTGAGAAGGTAATTGTGAAAAAAAATCATATGCTCTGATTTCTAGGTCACAATTTAAAACAATGTTCTCCAGAAATTAAATTGATTGCATACAAAGCTATAAGAGGAATCGGAGCCAGAACCAGTTCATTTCTAATTTTCCATGAGCTATGGAATAGGGAGGAGTTATCAAGGAAGAGAACTTAGACTCCAACAGAAGTAGGTATCTATAAACTCCTCCAGCCATCTTGATCTGGGTTTTCACAGATCACTCCAGGCAAATACTGCTATGGTTCCTAAAATAGCCTGTGGGCGCCTCCTGCCATATCCCATATATCCATTCCTATGCTCAAACAGTTACACTTTAGAATAAGTGCAATGCACACTCCGCCACCCACTTTTAATAAATTGTGGGGTAGTAATAATTTATTTCTTCGTAAGCTCGAATGTAACATTGCATACAAAGAACTAGACTTGTCCAAAGATGCTACAGCACAATTACTTTTTGACAGTGAATGAATATGGCAAACAACTTCTGACAATGACTGACAACGGACTGCTCGCTACCTCTGCGCGCTTAAGTGGACTCCATAGGAACATGGAAAACTTTATAAAGAGTGCCATCAAATGGTTCTCAAATATTAACAGTTTGTTAACAATCAAATATATACAAAAATAATTACAAATTTCACCAAATCTCTGTCATTTGAAAACACCATAGAATGAAAGTTAATACCGTTTATATACATTTTCCCTCAAACCATAAACCAGTCCAGATTGTCCTCCAAACGTCGTGTTTTACATCAACACAATTACACATTTTAATTAATATTTAATATATAATACAGTTCCTGATTATATTATACATCTCACACATTCTCTCCATAACACAATGTTCATTTATATGACAAATATACACAAATTCACAATTCATCAACTCACATCAAACTATTCATAAATCTTAAAATGTTATAAAAGAACAGGATCTGAGTATTATTACAAGAGGGTTAAAGAATATGATGAAAGATGATATAAAAATGGTTATCATATACTTCAACCATAATGTGCAATAAATATGAATCTGAAAAAGTAAATGAATATCTATACCATTTACTGAAGCTTTCTGAAATCAATTAATCTATTTTAATTTTAAAACTAATAGCAAATGTGGATGCACTGTAGAATAATTAAGTTCAGCAAAGCATAACTGTGTGTAACAATTCTTTAGTTGCAAATTCTGTTAGTTTCTTGTAATATTTTACAAGTTTATGGGGAATCTACTTTACTGAACTTCAGATTATAAGCATTAATTTACCAATTTCGAGAACTTTTTGAATCGTACTTGCAATCACATTATAATTGTATCATGCTAAATTGCTCAACATATTTTTCCAGGTGTCGTCATGCCATTCCCGTTCCTGATCAGCAGCAGCCTTATAATTCTGAAGATTGTCGAAAGTCTCTTACAAAGTCAAGTACCCTTACAACACATAAAAGAAGTAATATCTGTGAAAATCTTTGTACTTGTGAAGTTTGTAGAAAATCCTTTGCAGTTTCTAGTACCCTTACAACACAAAAAACGGTTCATTCTTGTGGGGTTTGTGGAAAATCCTTTGCGAAGTCTAGTAACCTGCTAATACACAAAAGAGTTCATACAGGTGAATGTCCTTATTCGTGTGAATTTTGTGGAAAGTCTTTTGCGAGATATAATAGCCTAGTAGAACATAAAAGAGTTCATACAGGTGAGCGTCCTTATTCCTGTGCAGTGTGTGGAAAGTCTTTTGCTAGGTCTAGTAACCTGATAACACACAAAAGAGTTCACACACGTGAACGTCCTTTTACTTGTGATGTTTGTGCAAAGTCTTTTGTGTATTGTAGTAACCTAATAAGTCATAAAAGAGTTCACACAGGTGAGCGTCCATTTACTTGTGATGTTTGTGCAAAGTCTTTTGCGCAATCTTGTAACCTTATAACACATAAAAGAGTACATACAGGTGAGCGTCCTTATTCTTGTGGGGTTTGTGGAAAGACTTTTTCATCTTCTAGTAACTTTATAACGCACAAAAGGGTTCATACAGGTGAGCATCTTGTGTAGTTTGTGGAAAAACCTTTACAACATCTAGTCACCTTATGAAGTATATAAGTGTTCATATAGGTAAGCGTTCTTAATCTTGTCAAGTTTATGGAAAATCCTTTGCGATTTCTAGTCAATTTTCTAGTCAGTTTAGAAGACAAATGGATTCATACAGGCGAGTGGCATTTCCCTTAGGTAGTTTGTGGGAAATCATTTACAATGTAGTATCTGTGTAGGAGAAAGAATTCATAAAAGATTCATCTTATTCTCATGAAATTTGGTAAGTCATTTAAAGGGTCTCATTACCATACAGTACATACAATAATTAGTACAGATGACCGTCCATATTCTTGTAAAGTTTGTGGAAAATTATTTTTCAGTATCTATTATCCTTATAGTACATAAAAGAGTTCATATGGTTGAGTATACTTATCCTTGTAAAGTTAGTGGAAAATGATTTATGAACTCTAGTAACATTGTGAAATATAAAGGTGTTTGTAGGGATGAGTGGAATTATGGTTGTGAACTTTGTGGAAAATGTTTGAATCTGGTACCCTGTAAGACAACAATTTATTTGAATTAGTAGCTTGATGCTTGAGAAGTTTTTATGATATATATGAGTGATTCTTATTCTTGTAGAAATCGTTTATACATGCTCAAAGACTTATACAATATAGTTAATAAAGATTCACTTCCTTATGCTTGTATACTTTGTGGAAAGTTGTTTAAAGAGCCTAGTATCATCAGAACAAGTTACTGATATTAATTTAAGTGACCAACTTTGTGTAGTTTATGGAAAATAAGTTAATTATTCTTTTAGCTGCATGCTGCATAAAAATATTACACAGGCAAGTGACCTTATATTTGTCAATTTTGTGGGAGGTGGTTTAGTCAGTCTAGTAGTCTTAATGAGTAGATTGTAAACTTTGTTGTAATTTTTGAAGATATCAAGTCGCCTAGTAGAATTCTTAATCTGGTCACATTTTTTTCATTTAAGTTCTATGATGTCCTTATATGCTAGTGAAAATATATTGTATGTATTGTCTTGTAACCCAAACAGTGTATTACCTGTGTTTTAGTGGTCCTGAGATTGCAAAATTGTTATAAAATAGTTTATAGTGTCTTTGCTTTATAAATTGTGAAAAGAATCTATCTGAGTGGACATTAATTTCACAATAATTTTTATTTATCCTTTTCTTTTTGTTTGATTGAAACATGAATACCACTAATTGAAGACAACAATGTGTCTAAGGTATTTTGCCTAAAGAGTTATCATTTGGATATTACCAATATGACCTAATTATGATTTTGAAGTCATGTAGCTAAATATAAGCACCTTCTTTCTTCATACCAGTTGAAATTTTACCTTCACAAAAATATAGTAATATAAGAAGACTTGTTATCTCACTAACACTGCTAAGCATATGAGAGTTGATGTTTGTTGTGATTAATAAGTGTATTTGCTCTTGTTTGTCTGTGGTTGCTGGTATTTTTAATTCCTGTTAGCTAATGAGAGCTTGTATATTTGATTGTGGAAAGCTTTGTATTTTTCTGTTTATGTTTCAAATTATATTGCAAGAGTTTTTTATTCTTTGTATATAACTTTGTTAATTTTCACTTATTGATATTGAATATATGTTAAGAATGCTTTGGATCTTATTAGTCAGAAATAACCTTCCTGTTTATGGTTTTGTTGTAGACTATAAGAAATAATGTCCATGCTTATTAGATTTTTTGTTGCAAAAAGACTTTTATAATTTTTTATCAGTTTCTCAGGCGTGCTTTATATGATGTTTTGAGTAACTATTCTATTAAGCTTCACAAAGAAGAAATAATTTCCAACCTCTATCACGATTTTGTAATTTGCCAACCATAGCATACAGTTCACGAAGAGAACTAACCATTGTGTGTATTTAAAATATGCTGACTGTAAATATTAGCAGTGGTGTTGCAGAACACAGATCTAGTCTGGGAACAAGTTGCTGAGGCCCTGTGGATGAATGTGAGGAGGTAAAGCTCTGTATTACAATTCTTTGTAAAGCATCAGGCTTCGAGCAGTTTACCTGTGAAAATAGATTGATATTAATCACTGAGTCTGCTAGGTGATCTGACAGTGCTAAAGCTTATTTTGTTAGACTGAGAATGGTGGTGTAATGGCTAGCATTCTGGCCCTGCATTTGGGAGGATGGTGGTTCGAATCCCCGTCCAGGCATCCATATTTGGGTTTTCCATGGTTTCCCAAATCACTCCAGGCAAATGCCGGGTTGCTGCCTTCAAAAGGCGATGGCCGAATTCCTTCCCATACCCTGCCCCCATCCTTTCCCATCTCTAAAGACCTTGCTGTTAGAGAGACGTAAAGCAGATAAAAAAAATTATTTTGTTAGGACACAACTTAGATCCTTACTTTAGCAGTCTAGGTTTTGGTTATCTGTTGTTTTATTCAGCCTCTCCATGTAAATAGTGGCATGTTTGTTTGATACATGATAGGAAAATTACTTTCTGTTACTTTCCTATAATCCACTCCCTACACTGATAATGGTGACTACAAGTAAAACCCTCACAAAAGATCTGTTATTCAGTTAGCAGCTTGAATGTGTTTGACTCCTATACTGCAGCTCTCATTCCATCTCCCATTATTTGCAGTGAACCCTATTCAATATCTTCCCCAACAGATGTTGGGTTTTGGGAAGTATCCCCTCTAGTACTGACTGTTAATTAAAAGCTATCATAATACTTGGTTGTCATAGATCTCTTGTGTGCAATATTGTGTTGAAACATCTGAGGCAGTCAATAAGAACATACATAAAAGTAGTGTTGAGGTGCGCTGTGTATCTACTGGTTCTTATCTTTTATACAGTTACAGTGATTCAAATTGAATGGTTGTACTATCTTTGCCTAATTAGCTAACAAAAGTAATAATGTGACCTCTTAACTATTTTATTTAGTAAAATGTATTAGATTTAAAGCCTGTGAATGTTAGTTTTAACAGTTGGATAACAGAAATGTGTATCCAATTATATCATACTTTATGGTGAGTATGTAGAAACAAGAATTACCTTTAATCAGGTTTTTTTAGAGTTGTAATGATATTATATTTGTTGGAAATTGTCAGTACAATGACATAGTAATGTTCTCTTTCTATATTCTTATTTTCTCCCTTAAACAATATCTAATGTATTTCCTGAAATAGAGAACAGTATCCACAATGCTTATTGATGGTCTGACGTAGACTGGGCTATATGTATGGTTCAGGTTGTGGAAACTGGTCAGTATTGTAGGTGTAGTATATTGGCTTACACATATCTTTCGTTTTGGTTCAGATTACCTATTCGGGCATAGTGTTGGTCGGCCGCTTATTCTGGTAGTCTGCTGGAGTAGAAAGACCAGGTCAAACTGTGAGGTGTCCTCCTCCACTATGTCACCACATATTTAATGAAATTCGACACCCAATTTCGGAAATAAAACGGTTTTATTTCCTTATGTGTTCTAAGATGTTTCACAACAGCAAAAATAAACTAGCAGTAGTTTTGGTTATTACTGTGCTCTGAGTACTTTTGTATTAATTACTGCTAGTCTGCGTTACTCAGCTCTGATCGCATGGCCGTTACCTCCTGCCATTATACCTGTGACATCCTTAGAAATCCAAACTCAAGTACAGAATATTGTAATTACCATTTGAAGTGATGAATAATTTAGCAAAAAATGCTGAATGAAGTTAATATTAGCAAAGGGCAAAAATAAATAGATGGGAAAATTTACAGTAAAAGAATGTAACATAAATAATAATAAGAAGATGAACAAAGAGGTAAATAGATGACAAAGGAAGTTTGTGATTACGCAGTCTTAGAATCGTTACTGTCCCTGCCGCAATGTAGCTTTACACAACAACTTTATTAGATTATTTTTATGTTAGGACGGTCGCCAGACTGGGAATATCTGGGATATAGCTCTATAGAGAGGAGAATAAATTAAATTCTATCACTTGTTTTGACATTTACTGTTTGTCACATTATGATTTATTAATATTACTTCCACATTCTCTCAAGTGTTTGAAGATTGCAATGTTCAGTATGTGTGAAACACTTTTACTTTCAACACATCTTTTTATAGTTCACTGTCCCCACTAGCACTGTAACCCTGTGACCGGCCACACTCAGACACTTCACGCCACTCACGTCGCCCGGCCCACAGCAGGGGTGCCAACCATCACTCACGCAACAGTACCAGCCACTTGTACTGTTGCACTCCCTTAAAATGGGACAAATGATAGGGATTGAAAAACCCAAGCATTTCTCATAAACTTAAGAAATCTAACAATAGACGGAACAATACATCCCAGTAACTACATCTTAGTTACAGAAATCCTGTTATAATATTCTGATGACCATCAAATATTGTTTTTAACTATTACATTTATATGGCTAAGCAAATAAAATTAAAACTAATTACATAAAACTGTGTGCATATAAATTCTATATCTACTGACAGTCATTATCTTATTATGTAACAAAGCACAAATTTGTCATTAAAAGTTTTTTATTTAATAATGCTGGTTTAGCAGTCAGCTTGCTTTGCACATTATCTTTGATGTCGACCTTAGAGAATCGTAATTCTCACACCACACTTTCACCCACTTTACACTATTGATTGGATTCGTTGTGCTTTTTAATTTGCTCAGATGTAGAAGTAGGGAAATGTGGAAAAATAGAAAGAAAAACAAAGTTCTTCCTTGGTCAGGGGAAAAAGGTTGTTCCATCATGGGAAAAGCCTATATCAGAATGTTTGAATTTTCTGGAAAGCTTGCCAGTGTATCTCAACTGTTTAATCCTCCACATTATGGTCCAATACATGTTTGTATGCTTTTATTGCCGTTATGTTGAATATACCCCTAATTCTCTGACTGTCTGGAGACACCAAAACATATGCATTATCCCTAGGACTATTTAAAACAGTATATGAGTCTTCATATATAAACTTAAAATTTTTTAATCTCCTTGTTAATATTTGGTGATTTTAGGTGTGTCTGCACCAAGGGAGTGTGCATAAATCACGTAGCTCCAATTTGGCCTCCTGTGAACCTTGCCACCCCCCCCCCCCCCCACATAGCCCTGTGTGGCTTTTGCCTCTTCCCCCCCTCCCCCCCCGTAGCATGTAGCTTTTGATTCCAGAAGACACTTTGTACTGTTTTCTCGTGTCAGACTATCGTGAATTACATATGGAGATAATTAACAGAGGGAAATAAATAAAGGAACAGAACTCGCAACAGCATGTGAATATTTACCTGTGAAAAATGTTATGAAAGGAAAGCTACATGGCCTGGCTCGGACCCCCCCCCCCCCTGGACAGAACTACGTAGTTTGTGCACGCTCCCCAAGACCTAGTGCCCTTGCTGATACCTTGTAGCTTTTCCTTTTTTGTTGTGTCACATTTGTCTCCTTAGAGCCTGCCTTTTCAAGTTCTCCCGAACCATCTCCCTTTTTTCTTGTTGGCTTGACTCTTTTCTGCTGGGGAATTCACTGAACTTAGTGACTATTCATGATGACGGCTTCCCAAATATGACCTTGTGTGATACCATTGATCTAGAGCAGCGGTCGGCAACGCGCGGCCCGCGACCTCTCTATTTGCGGCCCGCGTCCGTCTTATAAAAATCATATCGAAAGCCCATATTATAATATAATAAAACATAAATGCCTAATAGAGTGAACGCGATCTAACAGCGCAGCGAATGAACTACGCGAATAGAGCAGGACAAGTGCGAGCGGGAACGATTCCCCCAATCTCTCCTATGATTGAAACAATAGGTCAACGCTGACAATAATCTTCTCTCGCTCGCCCGCCGTCCGTCCGCGCTGACTGTGTCATTGAGTGAAACAAGTTATTCCATGTGTGCACGCCGCCGCCGCGGCCCTGTACCTACGATTTAGTTATTGTTCTGTGACCTACGAGTACCTAATATTTTGTTTACAGTTCGGTAAGTGTGAGATATTGATAGTTCATACAATTACATAAGACATTAAGTGACATGTTTTCAACACCGCTTTTATTCTTACAGCATGTTTTTTGCATTGTTGGTTATACGTTTTACTGATGGCTACAAAAAAGAGGAAGTTAATTGAAGAAAATAGAGTGTTTAACGATGCATGGACGGATTTATACTTTCTTATTAAGTGCAATGGAAAGCCGCTATGCTTAATATGCCAAAAAATCCTTGCCATAAAAAAAAGAATATAACGTCAAACGTACCGAGCATAAAACAAAATTTGCGTGCCTAGTTGGTGATTCCCGGAAAAACAAAATCAACTCACTCAAATCTTCATTCAAGAACCAACAAAATGTTTTTAAGGTGCAAATTCAAAGTAACGAGTCAAATATACGTGCGAGTTTAAGAGTGGCGGCCGTTTACCGGCAGCGAATTAATAAAACAATGTGCCTTAGCTATGGCTGAAGAGGTGTGTCCAGATAAAAAAAAAAAAAAAAACGAAAGTTGAAAATACAGGGCGTTCGCCGGGAAACGCAACCCACTGTTAGCGCTACAAGGAAGAAACTGCTCCCGGCGAGCGAGCGGTCAGTTTCCGGCATTGTTCGACCGTCGGCCGCGGACTATTTCATAATAATTACGCTTCATAAACTTGTGTGCTAAGCATTTAAATGTGACGTAATTCATTAGCTTACCTTATAAAAGATGCTGGAAGTGTTGACCCTCTTGTGTAATGCACATTTCACATCTTCTGAACATATTTCGAGACACACGCTGCCCTAACTGACTTAATGATTTTTTGGGTGACTGTTCTAGTCGAAAAGCGATATCATCAATTTTCTCCTCTGTGAGAATACGGTTGACCGACAGTCTCTTTTTTTTTTAAAAATGAACCCGTTTCTCTTACTTTTTTAACCAGACGCAGAATTGTTGATTTAGCTGGCAGTAAAGCGCCAGGAAATTCGCGACGAAATTTACTGCAACACTTTTTAAACGACTTCTTCTTCACATATGTATCGTAGAAAAATATTCTTTGTTGCAAACTGTAACGTACCATAATTTTACTCACACTCAAACACGGTACAGATTAATAAGAGTATGAAGCCCCAAACCAGCCAAACCGCAAAGAAACGTTTATTCACAACACTGATTAATAAGAGACTGAAGTCACAAACTATCTACAATGCAAAGAAACCGTTCTTAACAATGTAAGGGTCACTGCACTGCACTGTTGGGGCAGCGGAGGTGTTAAACAGTGCGGTGATTCACGGTGCCGTGTGGCGGAAACAGCTGGCTGGACTGACCGAGCAAGTTGCCGACGGCAACAGACTGGGAGGGTAGCGTTTATCTGCCAAAACTTGTACCTAGCATACTGAAGATTTGGGCCCTAATTTATGCGAAAAACTTCGAGAAAAAGCACAACAATTTGACTGGTTCTCCTTAGCTACCGATGAAAGTAAAGATGTGTCAGATACTGCCAAGCTTCTAATATTTGTTCGTGGAATTGATAAGTACTGCAACGTGTGTGTGAAACTTTTAGACTTATGTTGTTTGAAGGGAACGAATACGGGGGATGATTTGTTTTGTCACTTAGAACAGATAATGACGTCAATGCAATTAGCGTGGGAAAAATTGTTAAGCCTAACAACTGACGGAGTTAGAAACAAGTGTGGGCAAAACAAGGGCCTGGTGGGTAGAATTAAAACAAAATTGGCAAAGATAGAATGTGAAATCCCGTTATTTTTTCGTTGCATTATCCACCAAGAAGCGTAATGTTACAAAGTTGTTTCAAGGAGATAAGTAATGGACATCGTAATATCCACTGTAAACTATATCAGAAGTAATGGGTTGACACATCACCAATTCCAAGAGTTTCTATCCGAAATGGAAGCAGATCATCAAGATGTCCTTTAATATTCAGAAGTAAGATGGTTAAGTAGAGGTGCAGTACTGAAAAGAGTTTTCGATCTCAGAAAAGAAATCAACACTTTTATGAATCAGAAAGGTAAATCTGTTCAAGAGCTAACAGACCCTCAGTGATTAATAGATCTTGGATTTTTGACAGATGTAACACATGAATTAAATACGCTGAATGTCAAGCTTCAAGGGAAAAACAAACTAATATCTGATATGCATACAGACGTAAAGGCGTTCCAAACTAAAAACCGGCTCTTCATAAAACATATTGATGAATAAAAAATTAGATCACTTCCCGAATTGTTTAAAGGCTGTCGAGGAAGCTGGCATTGATTTTAATTGGGATAGTGAGAAAAAGAAAGACATTTTAATGGAGTTACAAGGTCAATTCAGTGACAGATTTGATGATTTCGAGAAGGTTTCAAACAAATTGAAGATTTTTGTTAACCCTTTTTCATGCGATGTTGAGGATATACCCAGTAATTTACAAATGAATGTGATTACACTTCAATGAGAGTCTAAAAAACGCCTTTTTACGAGATGAATGATTTGGTCAAATTTTATGGTAGCTTGCCGTCTGATTTTGTCGAATTGATAAAGTTTGCTCAGCAGTTTATTTCAATTTTTGGAAGCACTTATTTATGCGAGAAAACTTTTTCAGTCGTCAGTTGTCGAAAAACTAAATACGCTTCTCGTCTCACAGATGAGCATTTGAGAGATACATTACGTATTTCAACTACGAACATGAAAACTGACTTACAAAAAATAGCCAGTAAAATGCAACTTCAAACGTCACACTGAATTTAGTATGTAAGATCATTTTTGTAACTTTTCTTCATTTGTATTAATAAAATTTGAAAACTGAGTTTCTGCATTTTTACTGTGTATGTGCGGCCCCGCCTTTACTTTGCTTGGCACCTTGTGGCCCTTGCGTGCTAAAAGGTTGCCGACCACTGATCTAGAGTCATGTGGAAGGTGGTTAAAGGTGTCCTCCAACTTTTCTACTTCTAAAGCCCATCTCTGGTGGTGGTTGGCACAATAGATACGGAACCACTTGCTAATATCCCCCATCACTTGCTCTTCTATATTGCGTTGAGGGTGGTAAAATGAAGTTTGCACTACCTCAGTCCCTTCACTTTCCAATCGGTCCGTCCAGTGCTTGCTACAGAACTGAGGTCCATTGTCTGACAATATTTTCCATGGCTTCCCTACCTCTGGATCATACAGTATTCTCTAACAATCTTTTGAGTGGATATAGTTTGACATACTTTGAAAACATATCGATGACCACCAATATTTGCATCAAGCCACCTCTTGATGTGGGCAAGGATCCATAACACATCAAGTGCTACTAGTTTGTTGAATTTCTTAATTACAGTTTATCATTTGACGTGTTTTATGCTTCTTAATAGCTTCGTGACTTCGCTGCGAAGTGGAGCTATTTATTTTATTTTCTGAATGTGCAGCTAAACTAAATAAATGAACTGATAGTTTTTTTATATTCAGCACAGTTTAACTCAGTTTTAATAACTCCAAATACATCGCTTAAAAAACATAATCGGACTTGTTTTGCAGGTTCTCCTTAGTGCCGTGTTAGGCCATCTTCTAGTTATATCCGTCTATCTTGTTGTTGCTATAGAAACCATTTAAAAGAGTAATACCAACAGGCCATGGAACTCTAACTTTACAAAGATATAAAATGACATTAAGATATGTATTTTGGGATAACCTTTCTGTTATCCTACAGCCCCCCCCCCCCCCCCAAGTTTACCATACCATTTGCCATCAATACAAGTATAAATGGTTATGGTAAACTTGTTTCGGTGAATGATACCTTTTGAAGTTAGGAGAGCTTACATTTACATTGACTAACAAACACATTTTTTTAATATATATAACGAGCACCGATGGCTTGATGTAATTTCTTAGTTGGATTTCCATGAGTAGCAACTGGTTGAAACTGCACATTGTCTGTAACACACATTGTTACACCAAGTTACTGTTCTTATCACTTAACAATAATTTTTAAAAAACCAAAACTACTATAAGTATATTGCATTACAGTGTTGTACATCCCACCAGTATGCTACTTAGATTGCTATAGTAAACGACTGTTATTTAGTAACATCATCTTTGCAATCATCTTCAGCTGTCATGGTCTCCGCCTGTTTACCAAGCATACCATTCAAATAGTTAAAAATTCCATTAACTGCCCTTGGTACATTATATTCTTCATAAGACCGATCTTTTTTGAACAATTTTACTGTTGGATAGCCGGCAACATTATTTAAATCACATGATTGGTACCCTGGACCACTACAATCAACCCTCGCTAATACGACTGGGACGCCATTGTTTCTTGCTAATCTAGCATCACCATCACAGCTTCATTTTTATTTTATTTCTTCAATACATTACCATTTAAAGGCAATGCCTGGATCGTGGCCTTATTCACAGGAACTGAGTCTTGACTGCCCTGCTGTACCCTCTCTATATGAGATTTTACTTCTTAATTCATAACACATTTATTCTATCATAGCAACACCTTATTTCTTCTCAACTCATTATATTCATTCTAATGCTCCTCAACACTTTATAGTTAACCTCAACACATCATTTTTATTTTATTTTAAAGTTGAAGTCTTCATCCGTCAGTTCCCTTACATAAGGTGTAACTGCGGAAGCTACGCTAATGGCGCCTAGTACAATTAAGTTTTCCAACATTTTTCTCTGATTTCAGAACACTTATAAAGTTATTGCGGTTCTTGAAAATTAACCGGTATACCTTACAAACTATATATTTTCTAAAAGAAAGTCCTAATAGCCAATAAACTTTTATGTAATGGTATGCTGTGGTAACAGCCGAAGACTGCACATCTGACCAAGATCGTCAATATTGGTAAATGACAGCTTCCACTTAGTGATTATAAACTTTTACTATCATTACAGTTGAAGAATTGTGGGCAGCAACATCAATCAGTACTATCTACAATTTTGTGGCACTGAATAACAATAATATGCCAACTATAACTTAACAATAATAGTAAATTCTAATATGATAGAGTTTATATGTACACACCTGTGCCCTGCACTAGTGTTAAATCTTTTCATTCATCTTAACCCTAGGATGCATGGTGCCGAAAACACACATGAATGCATATGCAGGGCCTCCAAGGCCCTGCCTAATTTTAAATTTTCGTCTTTTCATATAATCATTTTTTGGAGTTAAATTTATTTCTGTCAAATTTACTGTCATATTGAAAGATTCCTAAGATACAGTAACAGGATCTGGTGGGCCTGATTAACATTTTATTAATTAATTCACTTATAAGTTGCAGTTTACATTTTATAACATTTATTACAACCAATTTCTTCAATTAAAACATACTCATTATTCACAATATTATGTATATAGGCAATATTTTGACAAAAAGTTATTATTCATTGTTCACATAAAATTGCATTTTTCTTAGTTTTCAACATGTGACAAACAAGAAGCACAAAGAACAGCACTATGTTCCTTACAAATGTTGGTTTTACATTTAATGCATGTCATAGCACTTTTCCTGTGTTTATTATATGGACAATAATTGCATCTTCTTCTTTTTCCTGAAACAGGTAGTTGGTTCGGCAATACGACATCTTTCTGAACACCACATCTTTGCATGGCATCAACGATTTTCTTTGGAAGATTAGGGATCTGAATACGAAGTTCCATTAGTGGTCTTACCATTTCCTCTGCTAAATCTCTTAGGAACAAACGCCTTTTATCACTTCTTCCACTATGGTATGTCAGATGTTGGGCGGAAAATAAAATTTCACTGTTCATTGCTGCAACGTCCATCATATTCATCCATAATGCAAATGGCCATCTTCTTGTTTGTCTCTTGCAAGTGTAATAATGAATTTTCTGGTCCATTTGATCTACTCCACCCTTCGTAGAGTTATAGAACTTTATTATATCTGGTTTCTTTTTTGCATGAGTTTCTCCAATGTTTCTGTCGTGATGCATTGTGCTAATGGGAACTACAGACTTTTTCTTTTTGGGAACATAACTCACCATTGTAATGTCACCTCTAAATGCAAACAAAGAGGAATGAATCGCTCTTGAGGCTGATGGTTTCATCTCATTAGGAATTTCTGGTTTATTTTGTTTGATTGTTCCCACCACTGTAATTTGCTTCTGAAGCATCTCTTCTGCCAGCTGGACACTAGTAAAGAAGTTGTCAACAGTAATATTTTTTGATGATCCTTCAATGCTTTTAGCAAGATCTTTCACCACATTCAATCCAAGATTTTTCTGAATAGGTTCATGCGGCTTCCTTCCCGTGTAAACAATTCCGTCTAAAGCATATGCAGATGTAGCATCACATAACCAAAATATTTTTATGCCATACTTGGCTGGTTTAGAGGGCATATACTGGGTGAAGCTGCATCTTCCACGGAATGGGACTAGCTGTTCGTCAACTGTGAGCGAATCATTGGGAATCATTCTATTTCTACACTTGTCAAGAAATAGTTCCCATACATAACGAACAGCTGCAAGTTTGTCATCTGCAGATCGATCTTCACGGGTACGCCTGTCATCAAATCTAATCATTCTCCTTATATCCTCAAATCTATTTACTGACATGGTGGCCTTATATGTAGGATTTGCCTTTTCACCCAAGAATAATTCTCTAATAGGGACATCCCAACTCTTCTCAACACCAGAAAGCAGTAAAAGACCAAGAAAACACTCCATTTCAGCAAGCGATACGTTTTTCCACGCAATGCAGCCACTCTTCTGCCTTCAATATTTGTGCAGTTGATGATTTCCTCTAGTATTTCCTTGGAGATGAAATAGTCCCAGGCATCCTTAGGTTTACAGGTTTTCAAACCACGGGCTGGACCAGGTGCCTTCTTTACGATATTATGGACAGGTGTACGAAAAGTTGCAGGAGGTTCTAATTTCCAAATCGTTCCATTCCGACTAATGTATGTGTGGTCCTCTATACCTTTTTGTGGTGGTTCTTCATTTTCAGACTCTGATGAAGTAATATTATCGGAAGGACTGTCATCTGCCTCAATATTCACATCTGCAGATTCATTGGCTGATTCTTCACTACTTGCATCTTCAAAACTATTTCCTTCCTCGCAAGAATCATCTTCTTCAAACCACTGAGCCACAACACTTTCAAAATTAGCTGCATTTGCACGTACTGACTCTCTTGCTTTGCGTGTCGAAGCCATAGCAAAAGACGTGTCCCTCGAACAGCAGCTTGTGCAGCACTAAACGAGTCATACTCGTAACAATATGGGCCTTGCAGCAACAAACAAACTACAGTAACAATGAGGCTGACAAGAGCAGCACAGGATAACAATACTATGCAATAATAAAACATGTGATAGCAAAAAGATCAATGATACACTGACATCGCCAATATGTGAAAGCAGTGTGTATTATTTTTTAGTTACTACTCCAGCTACTGCTGCTGTTGGCACTCCAGTTGCTGGAAATACTACTACAGTTATTGTTGAATTAATAACTGCTCCCAAACAAATGTTGAAGACAATATAGGCTAAAGTACATTTATAAATATGTGAGGGCTTCTGAAGCCCTGCTTATGCATTCACGGTGTATGGGTAAACGTATGGAATTATACAGAAAACTTAAAAAGGTATCTCGTTCAGACTTGGTAGGAGGAATGTCACAGTGTTAGTGAAAGAGTACTAGAAAGCAGTTTGAAATCAAACAAAAAATTCCAGATTTATAAAAAAAAATGAAGACATACAAGGGCCTCGGAGGCCCTGTATATGCATCCTAGGGTTAAACTAATTCATCATTTTCTGAGTTGTAGGTTCAATATCCTGATTGAATTTGTACACAGGATGAGGCAATAAGCATAGCTTACCCCTCTACAAAAAAGAAAACCTTTTTTCTATATTTCCAATTCACTTTTTCCCAGTTATTCATACAAAACAACTGTCTGTTTAAAGTTAATCTTACTTTGCCAGAACAGTAACATTGCAAACCAACTTCAAAAATATGTAAAGAACTCTGAAAATGTTCGACACCATTAGTCTGTAACTGCTTTGATTCATAATCACGAACATAATTCTCCCCAACAATGGAAAAAATGTCACAGTTTACAGCCTTCAAAATCATCAAACTACCTAATCCATCTACATTCATTAAAATCTCTTCCATCTCTTTTACATGACAAAAGTCACCTGTTCCTTTAACGTCTCTTGTATCAAACATTTTTATAGACTTACAACCCTTTTCTACTGATTCATCTGTCTTCGTGTAAGTTTCCACCTGGTTACTTTCATGCTTAAACTCATCTTTTAAGTGACACCCTTCTTTGACAATTTGTCTATCCTTTACATGATTTACATCACCATTAATTGTGATATCACTCATCTTATATTTTTCCCTTACAGTATTAGGCCAACTCAGGGCCGCATTTAGGCTCTGTGGGCCCCTAGGCTATACATGTGGTGCGGGCCCCCTGTCGGCAGTGGCTGGATTCTTAAATTTCGTTCGAAATTCGACCTAAAAAATTTATGGGGGACCTTTTTTTTTTTTTTTTCTTTCTTTGTGGTGCGGGCCCCTAGGCTACAGCCTATGTAGCCTATGCTTAAATGCGGCCCAGGGCCAACTATCATTACTTTCAATTGTGTTACCTAATGATTCACAATGAATTGCATTCGTACTTTGTTCAAGCCCTCTAATTACTAGACTCTTATCAGTATCTACAATGGGTTTCTTCTTACACCTCTCAGTTTCCTCTTTTAACATTTTACAATGCTTATCAGTCCCTTCAAAACATTCACTCACATCATCAAAAGATTTTTTCCCTAACTGTCTCAAATTTTGATCGTCGATCATCTAAAGACTTTTTTATTTCCTCACTTAATTGTGTTTGTGTAGCTGTAAGTTGTTCTGTAAATTGTGTAGTTACTTGTGTAATTATTTGTGTAGTTACTTGTGCTGTTATTTGTGCTCCCAATCTAAATAGTATTTTCTCTAATGCACCTACAGTGACTATTTCATCTTTCTTATTTACAGAACCCGAAGGATCACAAATAACCATTGCACCTGGCATCTGATTAGCCATTCTGTAGAAAGCTAAGCAATACCCAGCGTCCCAAAACTAGTATCAATAAAAATGACGTGATATAATAAATTATTTGAATAAACAACGAAAATTCGAAAAGATAGGTTATTTTAAACTCCCAAAAACGTTTAACCAATCCTACAAGCACACCGTTTCTGCCATAGACAACGTTCTCGTCACAACCAACAAGTTTATAGTTTACCAGAACTTTAAAAAAGATAATAGAGTCTAGAAAAAAAGTCACTTAGCTTTCACATATTTTGTGGTTGGCGGTTTAAGTTTCACTTCACTCAGCTGTTATTGCGTCCGCGGCGGATGTTGTCAGTTTATGACTGGTTCTCGTTCGGCCGCTAGTAGCGCTATGTGCTTCCAGAGATTCTCCTCTCTTCTTTTCTTGAACTTTGATTTTTGGTTGTCTGATAGATACTCAATTCGTAAGTTTACGTAGTAATTCCTTTATTCTGCAGCACCCAAGGTCCTGTCACGGTCGCTATGTTGCATTTCTTATTTACAGTTTATCATTTGACGTGTTTTATGCTTCTTAATAGCTTCGTGACTTCGCTGTGAAGTGGAGCTATTTATTTTATTTTCTGAATGTGCAGCTAAACTAAATAAATGAACTGATAGTTTTTTTTATATTCAGCACAGTTTAACTCAGTTTTAATAACTCCAAATACATCGCTTCAAATACATAATCGGACTTATTTTGCAGGCTCTCCTTAGTGCCGTGTTAGGTTATCTTCTAGTTATCTCCGTCTATCTTGTTGTTGCTATAGAAACCTTTTAAAAGAGTAATACCAACAGGCCATTACAAAGATATAAAATGTCATTAAAATATGTATTCTGGGATAACCTTTCTGTTATCCTACAAGTTCCAGCACGTTTTCTGGGGCAATACTTTTCATTTCCCCAATGCACAATACATTATTGACTTCCACCTTCTGGCAAATATCACAGGTTGATAACAGTTTCGCAATCCGCCGCCACATATTGCTGAAATAACAATGCTCCTTAATTATTCTATGATATTTGCTTGTCCCAAAGTGCCAGTAGTTCAATTGGTGGTGTTGTATTAAAGCATCCACGTACGCTTCTGGCAGGTATAGCTCCACTCCTTGGTCATCTCCGAGTTACGTCTGAAAACTATACCTTTATGCAGACAATAGAAGGTATTTAATTTTCCTTCGTAATTAGGGCCTGTCAAGTGACCTCGTACTAATCTGATTATTTCATCTTCCTCTTGTGGGTTTCCCATATTTCTCAAGCACTATATCACTTTTTCCTCCTCATTGATCCCCTGGATGTAATTCAGGCAAGCCTCTTGAATTGGGTGCATGTTATTTTTATCTTCCTGCAGCCCAACTGGGAATCGAGACAATCAGCAACAAAATTTTCTCCTCCTGGCCGATATTTAATCTCAAACTCTTGCATCCACAATGTCCATCTTGTCAATCTTCCATTTACCAACCGGCAACTCATCAGGAACGAGAGAGCCTTATGGTCGGTAAATACAGTGTTCTTTCGGCCTAGAAAAATGAGCCTAAACTTTTGGAAGCTCCAGATCACAGCCAAAGCTTCCTTCTCTTGGTGTACCCTAATTCGTGTTGCCTAACATTCGGCTAGCAAATGCAATTGCCTTCTGTTCCAACTTTCCATCCACTTCAACTTCCTGGAAAACCCGAGCTCTGAGGCCATAATGGGAGCTATTTGTGGCTAAACATATGTCCAGGTCCCAATTTGGATGTGCTAAATGATATTTTGCAAAAGTTTGTTTAATCTGGTCGAAGTCTCTGTCGCAATCTGACGTCCACTTCCACGGCGTCTTTAATTTGTTCATATCTCTTAATAGTACTCTGTTTAACGCGTGCCCGGGTATGAACTTCCGATAATAACCGGTACAATCCCAGGAAACTCTTTAGTTGCGTATTGTTCATGTGTTTAGGGAATTTTTCAGTAGCTTCTAACTTCGAATTATCGACGGAAATACCCTCAGGCATAATGATGTGACTCAGGAAATTCAATTCTTTTTTCAAAAATATACATTTCTTGAGTTTCAGTGTTATACCCCCCCCCCCTCCTTTATGGCTGTGAGTACGTCCCTTAAGGTGGATATATGTTCCTCTATGGTTCGTGACATAATAATTATATCATCCAAATGCACATTAATCTTTTCTCTTAGGCGGGTAACCAAAACTTGGTCCAAGGCTCGAATAAACTTCGTCACTGCATTATTGAGCCCGAAAGGCAGCACCCGAAAATCGTAATATTTTCCCTCAAATCTGAAAGCGGTGTATTTCCGCAAGGCCTCGTCTATTGGTACTTGCCAGTAGGATGCAGTTAGGTCCAATGAAGTCATGTACTTGCATGGAACTTCTGCAGGATTTCATCCACTGGCAGTGGCTGGTCTCTTTCCGTTATTAAAATCTTATTGAGTGACCTAAGGTCCAAAACAATTCTCACTGACTTATCTGTGGCCACAGCAATCAAAGGGTTCACATGGTCACTATCCGACCTCTCTGTCACTCCCCACGCTAACATCCGGTCTATCTCCTCCTGGGCCTTCTTTCTCATTGCCACCGGAATAGGCAAAGGCTTGGCTTTACTTTACTTTAAAATGACAACTATAATTACTGGCACGTCCTGGCTTGTCTTAGAAGGTTTGTTCGAAGTCCCTGATGACCTCTTGCACTCTCCACCATTCTTCCTCTTTATCTCCTTGGCGACTATCCACTGAAGATTGTTCTATTTCCTCTCTTACTCCCGCAGCATGTAGTACTTGCATATCCTCTGCTTGAAGGTCTCCCGTGGAACCTAGTAAATGAATCTTTCCCTATGACCGAGCGTGGTGGTGTAACGGCTAGCATTCTGGCCTCACATTCGGGAGGACGGCGGTTCGAATCCCCGTCCGGGCATCCAGATTTGGGTTTTCCATGGTTTCCCCAATCACTCCAGGCAAATGCCGGGATGCTTCTTTCAAAAGGCCATGGCCGAATTCCTTCCCATCCCTTGCCCACCATCCTTTCCTGTCTCTAAAGACCTCGCTGTTAAAGAGACGTTAAGCAGATAAAAAAAATCCCTATGAAATTACTCTTATGCTACTGGTTTCCTTTCCTTCCTCTTGTTTCCTCTCATGATACCATAACTTTACTCTCTTCCCCATTGTGATGAATTCCAAGCTGTTATCTTCCCAATCCAGTTTGACCAACATTTCACAGAAGCAGTCGACTCCTAAAATCAACTCAACATTCAGATCTGGTATAACGACAGCCTTGACTACCACTACTTGTCTGCCAATCTTTCCATCAAGTTGTATTTGTAGTTTTACCTGCTTACCTTTTCTTCCAGTCACCATAGTAACAATCATCTTCGACACCCGAAAAATGTCAGCTCCGGAATCAGGTAATGCCAGTACCTTCTGGCGCTTGAACTTTACCATAATGGTAGGAGAATGGGGACCCTGCCTCTCCTGTCGATTATCTTCTTCTAAGGATTCCTATGATTGTTGTGATATAGTGATATGACTCGCTCTTCCCCCTGAGGTAAAATGATATCTTGGTTAAACTTCTTATCCTCAAGTACCAATCGTTTCTCGTCACTAATGGTCTCGTCCTTCATACATACCTTATCTGTTTGATATCGATCCTCACAATCTGTTCTGAGACCTGAAAATTCTTTTGTTCCTACTCTTTATTCTCAGAATATTTTCTGTTGGAATTATAAAGCTTTGGCTATCGATTTTCCTCTTTCTATGGACGAAGGTTATTGGAGTTGTTGTCCCCAAGGGTCGCCGTGGATGCCCTAAATGACTTCAAAACAACCTTGTTCTGGGTATGACTATCACCACCTCCGTGGCCATCTCTCCTCACATCTTTATCTTCCTTTGCTACATAGGAATCTTTGCTAACAACGCGAACTGGCTCCGTCCCTGTTTCCTTACATATAACTTCCCCCATATTTACATCTATTCCTCCTTCCCAAAGTGTCACCGATTCTTGTTCCAATATTTCGCCGATTTCATTTTCTCCTAACTTCCAAACTTCTTTAAGAACTATATGGTTGGTCCCCACTACTTTTCACTTCCTTTTTCTTTTCCGCAGTTGTCATAGCATATATCGTGTCTGATAGGTCAATCTCATGGAGCATCATTTTCTTACATAGTCCAACAGGAGTACCATCAGATACCGCTGCTTCCAATCGCTGCCACCTTCTGCCATTCCTTATAAATGCGTCGATCTCTTCCTCTAGGTTCTGCATGATTCTGTTCAGTTTCTCCCTCAAACTCTCGATAGATTTATCCACTTCGTCTCGTTAGTATCTCAATTTTTCCTTAGCTTGCAATTGTTCCAAAATCTCTACATCATTTATTTGGCTCTCGCCCATTCCATTTCTCTGTGCTGTACATTTAATAATTCTTCCCATATGCTTCCAGGTCCCACTCTTCTGTTTGTTGCAAGCTGGTGTCCAGGATTCCATCTGCCGTTGCAGCGTCATCTTTAATTCCTTTTGTAAATTCACAACTGATTCCCTTAAGAAACCTTCCAATATCTTAACATGCTTTCTCCACCTCTTCTGCAATATTCTTCTTAAACTTCATGATATCATTTAATGCCTCTTCTTCTTCCCTTTCACAGCACGTCATTTCCTCTTCCAATAGAAACTCTCCTAAAATATAATAGGACCCTTTAATCCTCTCAGCCCCGATTCATTTACACTTTTGAGAGCCATTGTCAAATCCATAAGCTCAAAAATCTTTTATTAGTTCCCTCTTAATTTCACAACGTTCTATTTCCATGACTTCAACCTTTGGCCTCTTTCGTATTCCTGCTCCTTGTGAGGCCTCGGCAGTGGCAGATACTAGTTTAATGTCCTTGTGTTTTCTTCTCTTGATGTCGTAGTTTTCGGTTCAGCTCCCCTTGAGGTATTATTTTGGTTATCCGGTCGCCGATTTATAGTAATATTCCTCTCTGGACTTCTTCTTTTAATCAGCCCTGTCATTGTTTCTGGGGGCATCGTCTCTCCTCTCATTTCTCCGATATTGTTCTTCATTCTGCCTCCTCTCTGAAAAATATGTATTGTCTGCCTTACTTTCAATTTTTTTGGGACAAAACCCCTGCGAAAAAAATTCTCCTCTTTGTCCACGGTGTTGAAACTGTACATGCGCGTTTTAGTCTTCCTCACTACTCGCTTGGTCTGCAAGAATCAAAACATCTCATAAAAAAATCTGTCCGGGATTCTCTTCCCGGTGAATAACTTTTCCCAGACATCAATTCTTTCTTCACGGCAATTTGTCGTTTAAACAGACCAGAAATGTCCCAAGAACATGGCTTTGAATTCGTCGAAGGTGTCGCATTCCTCTGAAAACTGTTAGCCCCAGAGGCGAGCACTTCCCCTTAGATGTTTCAGCACCATGGCTATTTTTAACTGACTTCAAAAAAAAGGAGGAGGTTCTCAATTCGCTTGTATTTTTTTTAGTATGTATGTATGTTCAGCGATATCTTCGCCAATTTTGAACCGATTTAAATAAATTTATTTTAGTGAATAGGGTATACCTTCTCGTATTTCTATGGACATCTTCTCAGAACGTCTCGTAGTTTTATTTATTTATCTTGTCGTCGTAGTGAAAATATCTGCTTAATTATTTATTGTAGTTTCTTTTAAAATTTTATTTCTTTTGCTATGAGAAAATAAGAAACACAATTTCCATTCCATATCATCCAGCTTCGCCAAAAAACAATGAACTTATATGATTTAATTTCTTATTTTATTATAATGTTATAACATCCTTAATCATCTGAATATGTACAGGTTCTTTTCCACAGCAACTTAAAATTCAAAGCGAACACGACACGGTCTTCACCAAGCTTGTCTAGTCTTGATCTATCTTTTTTGTTTATATAAACGTTACCCTAGCTACCAATTTCACAGAGTAATTATTATAATGACCTGTTATACCCCAACCTCCATAGTGGTCCCATATGAATTTGATTGAGAAACCACCCCTTTTCACCCTTCAATTTTTATACAAACCCACATTTTTTATACAATTTCGATGGAACTTTGGACATGTATAGTCAAAAAGAAAGAGAAAAATACTGTTAACTTTTGATTTAAAAAAACTGAACCCCTCTCCCCCTATCCACCCCCTTAATTTTTGCCAATTTTCTTTATACAAAGCTACAGTCGACACCATTTAACTGATCTCCATTAAAGTTGGCATATACATGTAATTTTTCATGGAGAAGGTTTCTGACCAAAAAGAAAACCACCCCACGACTCCCTTTACATCCCTTAATTTTATAGAAACCTACATTTCTTATCTGATTTTGATTGAACTTTGCATATGTATACTTCAAAACAGAGAGAAAATTCCTGTCAACATTTGGTCTGCCAAATCTCAACTTCTCTCCATCCTTCCATCCCCTTGATTTTTGTCAATTTTCTTTTTAAAAAGCTACAGTCGACACCATTCGACCGATCTTTATGAAAGTTGGCACATTTTTTTTTTTTTTTTTTTTTTTTTTTTTTATGGAGAAGATTTCTGACCAAAAAATCCCAAAACTGCCCTTGCTCCCCTTTTACATCCCTTAATTTTTGTATAAACCCACATTTTAATCCGATTCGATGGAACTTCGCTTGCGTATACCTTAAAACAATTAGAAAATTATTGTCCATATAACTTTCACAAAAACGCAAACCCTATCCCCCTTTCTACCCCTTTAATTACTGTCAATGTTCTTTATATAAAGCTACCGTTTCTATCTGTTTATGAAGGAAGTATGCACATCTACAAAACAAACAGAAAAATACTGTCTACATTTGGTTTCGAGAAGCCAGACCTCTCTCACCTTTTCATCCCTTAATCTACACAAAGCTACAGCTTCTATCCGATTCTGAAGGAAATTTGCACACGTATACTTTAAAACATACAGAACAATTGTGTTTAATTTAGATTGTAAAAGCACAACCCCTCTTCGCTTGTACCAAAACCCCTCCTAATTTCGAATGTTCTTTATAGATACGCACAGTTTTTATCAAATTTCGATGGAACAATGCACACATATACTTCAAAACAAAGAGAAACATAGTGTCTACATTCTGTTTACAAAACCCAATGGCTCACTCCCTTTCCCCATTTAATGTTTGCAAATGTTCTTTACACAAAGCTAAAGTTTTTATCTGGTTTCAATGGAACTTTACGCATGTGTACTTTAAAACAAAAAGAAATATACTGTCCACACTAGCATTACAAAAACCAAACTACCCTTCATCTCTACACCCCTTAATTGTTTTTTTAATACATACCTACAGTTTTTATCTGATATCAATAGAAATTTATACATGTATACTTAAAATCAATGAGAAAAGGCAGTCTACATTTGGTATACAAAAGCCCAATCCCTCTTCTCCTTTACCCCCACACCCAAGGGCGTAGCCAGGATTTTGTTTAGGGGGGGGGGGGCAGGCAAGAGAAAACTGATATGTATGCTAAAAACATTTATTAATATAATACATATATATTTTATTAATTGAATAATTAATTAATATTATTATATTTTAATTAATTAGTATATATAATTATACTAATAAAATTTTCGAGCTACTTCATCTGCAATTTTATCACAATTTTCTTGTAAAAGTTTTCTGTGTACACCAAGCATGCACAGACAGCTTAGTTGGATCTTTAGAATATTTCCATCTTATTTAACTCTTTCATAAGGTCTAGTTCTCTAAGATTTTCTGTTGTCATACCCTTGTCCTTCCATAGTTGATACCCTAGTGCGACTTCATAATCAAACAATTTTGACTTGTAGTATTGGCAGAAACATCGTGATTTTTTTTTTTAAATCAGCCAATGACTTACTTAAACTTTAGCTGGGATGTTGTAGCTAGGGACTGCAATCCAGCAATGCGGGATCCGGCATCATTTGGCAGTCTGGCGGATCCAGCACCTAATTAAGCGGATCCGCAATCCGTAAAATGGGGTGAAAGATGTTTCAGTCTTCGCCACCGTGTCTCCCTGTCGTCACTTTCCGGTCCGACTCGTTCTTTACCGGTTGTATCGCCCCGTTTAACTGTATCCTTCAAGTTGACATTTGACTCACGGCAACAAATGTGTGTTTGTGTTGTGTGCAGTACTGTAATTTGAGTTATGTCGTCCTATTGCAAAACAAGCTCCCAGATCGTACACACAAAAAAGATACAACTAGAGTTGTTTCTGAGGAGTAAGTAAAAACAATACAAAAAGAAGGTTACAGCTATTGACAGATATTTCAAAATCTAGTGCATAAATGATGTGTTAAAATGTTTTTGTCATAAACTGTACTTCATTGTATTTCAGTTATTTCTTTTCAAAAAGTGGATTTCTATTTCCTAATTCTGCTAATTCTATAAGATCTATGATAGCAAAGTTTTCAAATGACATAATTGTTCAGTTTGAATATTTCAAGAAACAATGCGATTATTTTCGTCGAATGTTTGATGAGTAGACGTCCAAAAAAAAAAAAAAAAAAAAAAAAAAAATAATCACCTATATTTAAGGCGGGACTACACGCTTGCTAAACCTCGTCAAGCCGTCACAAATTGAAACGTGTTGATAGAGCGTTTAACTTGACTTGTGTAAGCTGGCACTTGTGGCTGATCCAGTCGAGTGTCTGTTTTTTGGCACAAATCAAAGAAAGTTTGCGGCAAGTGTTTGTAAAGCGCCTACTCGTTTCTGCGGACTTGATACACTTTGTGCACTGACGGCGGTCAGACATGCGTTCCTGTTTGTTGTGATAGAAGTGACGCAGGAAAAATTAGTAATTGGTTCAACAACGATATTTCACATTCCTTGAATGCTAATATTCAAAATCAGCATATCTCTTCCGACAGAAGTTATCAAGATGGCTCATAAGGAAGCGTGATCACCGAGCGTAGTGGGTGAGCAATTAACGCTCTGGCCTCGCATTCAGCAGGACGCCGGATCGAATCCTCATCCGGGCATGGTGATTTGCGGTTTCCATTGTTTCTCCAAATCACTCTAGACGAATGCCGGGATGCTTCCTTCAGAAAAATGCCAAATCCGAATTCTTTCCCATTCCTTGCCCCAAGTCCTTTCCCGCCTCTAATGACCTCGTTGCTGACAAGGCGTAAAAGCCATAAGCAAAATAAAAAGTCATAAAGTAGCTCAATAAAGTTATTTTCCATAAATTCTCTGCAGTCAAAAAATAATTGATATAGACATTAAAATACTGTAAAAACAATAATTATTATACAATTTCAGTTATAAAACAATAATTTCATAGAGGCCCCTAATTATATTAAATGAAATTCATACATGAAACTACATACAAAACATAGTTACATGAATGAAATTATACTTGGAACAGTTTATATGGATTTTTAACATCCACCATCTTCTTCGCCGTCATTCTTGTTATATTTTCATTTTCGTTTAAATTTTTATGAAAAATACTAGCCTCGTACCCGCGACTTCGTACGCGTGGATTAAGAATTTTTTTTTGCCAGAATTAAATATAAAAAGTTGTTGGTAACGAAGGATTGGTCCCAAACAATGTCGAGTCGGCATAATATGACAGGAAAGCTATCACTATATCATTCTACCGTCGAACCTGCCTCTTGAAGAGAATCAATTTCCAACATATTTCTGTCACTATTCGATAAGATTTCAAAATTTCGTGACTACAACTATTAATCATTCTGGAAAAAATATCCTGTGCCCTTCATACAGCTTTCCTTATAAAATTCCATCACAACGATATAGCTGTATAGTCGTCAAAATGTAACAAAAAGACAGAGACTTACTTCCGTATTTATATTAGTATTACTGTGGTTCACACTCACACACTGACTGCCAACAACACCTGAGGGATCATTATAACGTAAAAAAGTGTACACCTACAAAATTGCAAGACTACCTACGATTTGCCTCGCATTGCACCCCTAACTTTATAATATCTACAGTTTAATATGCAATCCGAATAACCTACGGCCCAGGCCTGACTCTAACACTCAAAAACAATTTTTAAAAATCTTAGCCTCCACGGAGATTTGAACCGGAGACCACGATGTTCGTAAGCAAGCGCTTTAGCCACTAATCTGCCAGCCCACTATACGGAAACACGGTACGGAGGCGACCATATCCAACGTGATGTCTATCGCGGTATTTCGAAGTTATGAGACAACTTGTGTTATTTATACAGGTAATTTGTCAACCAAATGTAGACATTATTTTTCTCCTTGTTGCAAAGGATAAGTGTGTAAACTTTCATCGAGATCGGATGAAAACTGTGGATTTGTATGAAGAACAAACAAACAAACCAACAAACAATCAAACATACATTAATCTTTATATATAAAGATTACTGTGGTTCATACGCACACACTGACTGCGAACAACACCTTGAAAAACAATTTTTAAAAATCTTAGCCTCTACGGAGATTTGAACCGGAGACCACGACGTTCGTAAGCAAGCGCTTTAGCCACTAAGCTGCCAGCCCACTATACTGAAACACGGTAGGGAGGCGACCATATCCAACGTGATGTCTATCGCCGTATTTCGAAGTTATGAGACAACTTGTGTTATTTATACATGTAATTTGTCAACCAAATGTAGACAGTATTTTTCTCCTTGTTGCAAAGGATAAGTGTGCAAAGTTTCATCGAGATGAAAACTGTGGATTTGTATGAAGAACAAACAAACCAACAAACAAACAAACATACATTCATCTTTATATATAAAGATAGGTTAAGCAAAAATTTATATCCAACACAACATCGACGTCCCTCACGCTTTCTTCTCCAAAACATACCAGCGCATTAGCAAGCGTTTGGCTGTCAATGTTCGGCTTCCCACAATTAACCAAGCGTTTGTAAAGGTTTGGAGTTTTCGGCAAATGCCAAACGTCTGGACCCGGGGTTATGTTCACCGCAAAGAAACACATTTTAATATCAGCTTGCTTAGAATACAGGGTTCGTGCACCACGGAGCATTGCATTAGTTTGGTCAAGGAACGGGCTTTGGTGTTGCTGTTGAAACTGCTGTTATCGGCAAACGATCTAATGGAACAAGCATCATGGAAAACGTTCTGCCTTCGTACCTGCAATTGTACTTTTCACACAGCACACAATTGGCAGTTGTCGATCTTTTATACCCCTCCCCCCCCCAAAAAAAAAACATTGAAAGAAATTGAGAACATAGAAAAAACTTTCACTCGGACGTAGACCACAAAGACCTGGACGCCACAATTGAAGCACAAAGCGTGATCGTAGCACTGGATATTCCACATACTGAGGTGATTCCCAGATATGATGATCTCAAAAATGGGCAGAAAGCTGTTAATTTTTCAATTTTTTTTTTATTTATGACCATTTCAATCAAACCAACGATTGAGGAGGCAGAAAGGGTTTTCTCGGCTGCTGGCTATATATGAAATACTTTGCAAATAAAGTGATAATTTCAGCGCTTATTAGATAAACAAATTATTTTTCAAACTGACGTGATTTTCTGTGATACATGTAAATTGATCTAAAACTAAATACTTACTATAATTGATTACTTACTAAATAACTAGAGTTAAATTTAAAACAAAGCGTGTAAAAGCGCAATGTATAATCCTAAAACACTACTCCAGAGAAGCTATCAAGGAATTTAAATAAGGTATGAAAATAAATTCCTTTCAAAAATCGTATAGAGATTGAGCAGGGTAATTGGGACGACGTTGTTGGACAGATACAATGCGTTGGACTTTCAAATCGGTTTCAATGGCAGCTGCAGTACTGGTAGATGTGTTTAAAATATTTTAGCTCTCCGTGTCCGCGTCGCTGTGATTATCTTTTATGACAGACATTACTCCCATGTCGATCATCTTTGACTTTGATGCAGTGGCAACAGGTTCCAATAATCCTGAGTATTCAATCCAGCGCATATAATGAATTCTGACTTAGTAGCAGCGCACTATAACTGGTAAGCACCTTTACTCGCCGCATCATTTTCTTCCCTAGAAACATTCGAAAGTCCTTTGACAATGTCTTCAAAATGCTTGTTAAAAATAGCAAAACACGTATATTTTTGAGACCAGTGTGTCTCGTATAAAGGTGAAATATTTGGCACGTACTTTCTCTGTAAAAAGTTTATGATGTACTCTAGGGTTCAAATTGTGTTCCATATTTCTGTAATTTGATTTAAACTATTTACAACCATGTTGTCTGTGGCTTTCATAATGAAAATACAAGGCTTTTTTTATATTTCTCTTTAAAAAAGTTTGAACCCCATCAATATCACCCGCCAATGTAGAACACACTTCACATCCTTGGCTAACACTACTATTAGGCCCATGTCCTTCGTTTTCTAAAAACCTGTCGATTTCTAATGCTATAATTTGTCATTTAAATCCATCGGTTCTACAAATCTGAGAGATTTTTTGCGGATTATATTTTATCTTCGTCAGTAAAACTATTTTTATGGAAATCTGTTCTTTCCCAGCTATATCACATGACTCATCTGCCAACACAATTTCATTTTTAACGACCAAGCCGTTTTGAATCTGTGCGCAGATATACATGACATTTTTCTTAAATTTTTCAATATGCTGTTTCAAAACCAGAACACTTGAATCAATTCTTAGTGTCAGCAGGTATTCAAGAACACCCTGATGTTGCTCTTTACATCTTCAAGGCAAGTTATTTGTACGGTGTAACACAGAAAACAGTCGAAGATATTATAGATGACACAATTTACCGATTGTCTTCTACGTCCTTCTGGTGAGCAGTATTCATTATTACAGCGACCGGTATTTTCTCCAAGAAGTTCTTAACACCGTTAGCTGCTGATTGATGATAATATGATGAAGCATGTTTTTGCAATATTCATGGATATTTTTAAAGTGACAGAAAGTTCGAGTAACAAAATTAATTAGACTATACTAGCAGAGGCAAGTAAGCCTGCAAGCAACAATGATTAAACTTTAATTGCAAATTAGTGGCTTTAGCATCTACAGAATTTTTTTTTTCAGGAAGGTACCCAGCAGCTGGTCTGTAACACAGTATGTAACAGTATAGATACGACCACAGAATGAGAAACAACTTCACCGTTGGACCGACCCAACTCATATCCGAGCACCTAGGACAAATATACTGTAAAGTCAAGAGTAATAAATATTTTGTCACAAATTAGCTCTTACACTATCGACTTTTTTCACAATCACTTGATACAAACGAATACAGATAATTATAGTTATTAAATAAAAGTCGTATTTTTGTATGTACTGCATGTAATACTATATTAAAAGCCATCGTTAGCCATACGGAAAATACAAATTAATTACTTTTAAGAACAGATTATTTGCGCGCTCTCTGGTTATATCACAGTATATACGATCGGATGCATTGTGTCAGCCTGCAATGTTTCTGTATTTAATCGCAGTTAAGACGGGATGTGTTTGTTCGAGTTGGCTCGCGCGGCTCAGCAACAGTTTGTTGACATGGTTAACAAAAACGGCCGCCTTTTAATACATTTGTACGGTGCCATTTTTTTGTGTAATAGCAAATGTACAGCCTAATCAGATTCAGATGGTATCACCTCCATCACTACCACAACCGTCACTTGAAACTCCAATCAACGAATCTATTGAATCGCTAAATGACAGAATCAACATAATACCTTTTACCTGAGTAAAGAGTAAATTCTCGTTAAGAATGGCAACAGAAAATTGAATAGCAATAAAAAAAATTAGTATTAAACGGGTGCTATTACCTTATCTTTGACCATTCTTTCAGAGCTTCGCATAGTGCGTCAGAAACATCTGAAACTGTTCAAATAAATGATTGTTTTGAAACTCGAAAAAGGTAATGCAGGCTAGTACACGAGTCTCCAATTACTAGAAATCTTGAAGTCACAGCGTTTATCAGTAACTGAAATGCCTCCCGAAATTGAGGTGCACTGGCTCAATTAATTATCTTAGAAACTCTACGATTGTCAATCTCGTAAAATTTGTTTATTTTATCCTCGATGGCTTCATATCTAATATCTTCCATGAGTTTTTCGCCATACTGTATTCAATTAAAATACAATTTCCATATCCACCAAATCATTTTTCGTTTAGGTTTCTAGTATACAGTGTGTCGGATCACAGAGAAAGTTGCGGCTATTAGCGCACGTGAAATGTCCACGGTGGCTTCACAAAAAGACAGTGCCTGGATAGTTTGCCGCGCAAGCCGCGCTCGTCAACAGAAATGGTTCGCGCGGCAAATAATCGGTTTGGCGCGCTCATACTCGATACCCAGCTTAGGGACCATCCATAAACCACGTAGCTCCATTTTGGCCCCCTCCCCCCACGTAGCCCAACGTGGCTTTTGTCTCTACCCCCCACGTAGCTTTTTCTCATAATGATTCCTGAAGTAATTTTTGTACCGTTTTCTTTTGTGAGGCTATCATAAATGACGGAAATGATTATTCACATGTTTCTGTATGTTCTGTATCTTAATATGAAAGAAAATCTACGTGGCCTGGCTCGGAAATCCCCCCCCTTAAGTAGCCCAGCGTAGCTTTCCAGCCAACCGCTCCCCCTCTAGACCGAGTCACGCAGTTTATGCACAATCCCTTAAGGCCGGTTCACACTGTGCGGTTTTCACCGCAGTGGAAACTTAACCGTTGCCGCCTACAGAATTTGAGGTGTTTACATATTCGGCGATAGAACTGTTGCTGCTATTACAGCGTTAAAATTTTCGCTGCTATGAAGAGCTGGTAAAAGATGACGTGGTCGGACGTCAGTTCCTTTCTTTTGATGACCTGAGTTTCATTTTGTGAAATTAGAAGTTAATTTAATTAATTTGGTGTTTATTACTTCGTAGTTAAGTTTTTAAAATTGTTATTTTGAAGGTTCCATAGCCATAGAATAGGAAAATAAAAAGCCAAAGGAAAACAGAATATTTCAATTATTTTGGGATGTTTATTTCGACAGTTGCTTGCGAAACTTAAGTACGGCATTCAAAGGAGGAATACCCTGTTGATGAATTGTATTTGACGTGTGGAAATGCTGGCAATTCCTTGAAGTAAGCAGATTTCTCATGGGACTACTATAAATAAACATTTAATTTCATATAATTCCAATCCGCTATATTTATTTTATGTTAATTAGGGTGAAAACTTCTTTAGGTGAATATGAATAGATGTACAAGAAAAGTTTGAAAAATACACTATGCCATATAATGGCTAAGACTTACATTTATTTGTAACTAATACATATACTTCACTGTGTAATCAACTATCAGTGTTGATTGTATCGCTTTTATACTTACAAGCACAATCGACTAGTTAAACTTTTGTGATTAGATTGTAATCTGTTAAGTGTATTAATAACTATTACTTTACAAAGAAAAATCGAAATTAAATGGTGAAGATGATGTCGAAGTTACTGAACACCTTGTCTCACTGTATTCGTCACTGCTGTGTTAGAAGAAAAGAAGAAGAAAAAAAGAGGAAAACATGTCGATCCACAGAATTTCGAAGTTTTCCTTGGCAAATGTCTAAGATATAAGAACACAGTTATATAATATTAAACATCAAAATCTTTCTATAAAATGTGATTCAACATTTTTCAACTTCTAGTTGAAGCGGTAAAAATTTATGTAAATACGTGATCAAAAGTTTACTATCCAAAGGCATTTTTCGTCATTTTTCATTTAATCAAAATCATTCCTAATTTCAAGGTACACTTCTTTCCAAGCGTTCCTGGTAGCGTTCCGATCTTTAAAAGAATCTATAGTTTTGTCTCTTAAAACTGCTAACGAAATGAGAAGATCAGTATCCATAATCACTTAACTTACATTAAGATTTTTAAATTAAAAAATGTTAACTTTAACAGACTGAAAGCGCACAAGCGGTTAAAAAATCGCCGAGTGTGCAAGGGCTTATTTGACCACATGGGCCACTGTCTGGATTGGGGTGGTCACCGTCGAATGTATTGGCAGCGCACGGCTGCATACCTGCCGTCAACGGCAGCTCTGCCGTGGGTATAAGCCCAGTGTGTATGCTCCCATTTGATCCCTCGCGCCACTACTGGAACGACGGCGACGGAAAATTTTTTGCCGCGGCCGAAACCGCCCAGTGTGTAACCGACCTAAGAGTCATCAGCAGCGCCGTACGTGGCCGGTTGTGCCGCCTCGTCCACGCTAACCTCTGTTTTCCCGCAACTAGCAGTAGAAAGCAGGTTTAAATCGAACGAACCGAATTAATTTTTGAAAGTTACTTAACATTGTTGTTAACTCTTCGGTTCGGCAGAACTCTGATCGAGCGCAAACCCGCGTCCAGCTAGGGGGGGGGGGCAGCTGCTCCCCCCTGCCCGTACCTGGCTACGCCCTTGCCAACACCTTTTAATTTCCAATCTTCTTTACAAAAATCCACAGCTTTAAATCCCTTCAAAATCAATTAAGCTATTTTTAAGTCATGGCAGAATATTTATAAAATAAATGTGTCATTATGTCCCAACATATACTTCCGATTTCAACTTGGACCCCAAGCTTTCAAGTTGTGAAAACCAATTAAAAATCTATATTTTCTGTGTGATGCCGGAATGAACATATATATTCCAGAGACAGATTTGTGTATGTGGTATGTTTTAATGCCCAGATGTTACATGTTTCGATTATCGATCAGCAGCTTTAACAGATGTTATGATTAGATCGAAACATAGCCTGGACCAAAATGTAAACTGACATTCATTAACACAACATGTTCTGGTAGTTGTTGGGGTATATAAAGACAGATTTGTTTTTTGAAAGCAAGCGCTTTAACACATGAGCTACCAGGAAGTTCGCAAAATGAGAACTGCTGCGGCATATTTTAAATACGGAACAAAAAATAATACCACTAAAAATTTAAAAATAAAATAATTGTTTAAAAAACATAAAAACCGCCTTCAGAAAAAAAAACACAAAAAATTTTAAAATAACTTTATACATTACTTAGGAGAAAGTAAATCTAAACGGACAATATTTTACATTACTGTTAATGAAATTTTTAGATTAATTAGTTATTTTTGGAGTCGGTCCCAGAAAATTGAAATACTAAAATAAAGAAGACAAGTTTATATTACATAACAAGGAAAAAGTTACAATTTTTCTGGCTAGAGTGTGTCAAATATATATGTCGGATCTGAGTATGGGGCTAGCTGCTAGAGGGTGCTGCAGACGCAGCGAGCAGCGCCACAGACGCAGCGAGCAGCGCCACAGCGAAATCTACGAGAAGCTACTTAAAGGCGGCGCGCAGCACACGGAGGTCTCTTCCTGCCTGAACGCCGAGGCGACACCACTCCGCTATCTGTCATTGTGTATTGTGAGACTGAGTCTAATAAACCGGATCCTTGTATCCGCTGTGTTCTCATAGTTACTCTCCACTGTCCGAGGGATATCCACAGCCTACCTTCGCTGACGAGCCATCTGCAACCGGGTACTCCATTCAACCCGCCAGATTCCTGATCTTTCCCAAATGGATTCGACATATATATGTATATATATATTGCAGACAAAATTAAATTTACTCTTACTTGGGAACCATCAGACTTGTCAAGAACGGATTTTGATCTCCATCATATATGATGAAGAATACACAACAGGTGTGTCTGTGGTATAGTCGTCTCTCAAAATGCGCCCTAGTTATTGAGATATTCGTATGCAAATAAACAAAAAATTCTAAATGTCGAGTATATAGTAAATTATTGCCTCACTTTATCAAGCGGTAGCGTGGTCTATGTGGTAGGGTGTTTGCTTCATAATCTTCTGACCCGATTTCAAATCCTCGCAGAATCAAATATTTTTATTTATCTTCAGAAATTGTCAAGCTTCACCTTTTTATTGTGTTAAAACTTCATTTATGTATTTTTATTGAGTGAAATAATATTTAAAACAAGTCATATTACCTACAATTCAGCGTCATTTTTTTTCCTGAAATTCTTTTTTTTTCGTAATCAATTCACGGGTCTACAGATGGATTGTCTTTTCACAGCACAAACCGGCCGGACACCCTGTAAAACTTCATTGCATCATACGCCAGGAAAGTCTCCATTCTTACATTATTTTTTAACTTTTTGTTAATAAGTTGTTTCGTTGCGTTTTCAATTGAAATAGTTACTATCATTTTATTTATTTCACCTTCAACGTTAGTAGTGCCCTTACACCGGAGTGAGCCAGAACCCCGGACCAAAACACCCCATGTATTTCTTATGGACCTGCGTCCGTTGCCAGTTTTCCCCCCCTCCCCTCCCCCCGCCGCGCACGTGCTGCCAGACCCCCCACGTCGCGCAGGTGTTCGCCAGACCCCCCACGTCGCGCAGGTGTTCGCCTCAGATCATAAATTGTATGCTAATGAGTGTCGTGTGACCAAATCGTCTAAATGGCTTTATTATTTTTTAAACCTCAATTACGGTACAATATTCACTTTACATTACATTCTTGTGGTGTGGCGTCACGCGGCCAGAGTAATAAACCTCAAATTCAATTCGAAATGCCGTATAATATTCGCTTCTGAGGACCTTGGTTCAATATTTTTATAACACAATTTTAAAATAGCGTTATTACATGTCAAGTAATAAGGATTTTTTCTGGCCGTTACAGTGGTATTTATCCGAAAAAGATCGGATAAGTACTTTCCGAGATATGAATTTTAGTATTAGCGTATGTTTTTTAAACGCTTCTCAGGGATAGCCGCCCGATACAGCACACCTGCATCATAAATATTATCCGGCGCGCCCACCCTTCCCGGCCTGAATTTTAAGTAGCCGGCCGCCGCGCCGCCCGCGCGCAGCTGCAAGCCATTAATTATCGCTTCCCACGCTATCAAAGGCTCCCGCGCCGCCGCGCCAGCCCCTCCCGGCCTGAATTTTAAGTAGTCGGCTCGCCGCGCCCACACTCATAAATATTCCCTTATCCGCGCGCCAGGCTTCATAAATACCACCTGGCCTCCTCGGAAGGTATGTGTGTGTGTTAAAAGCTAAAACATTTTTTCAACTTTCACGATTGTGCGGGAGGAATATAATTTACCCCGAGAAATATGGTCTTAGATTCCTCGGGAGATTAATGTCGCCAGACAACACAGGCAAAGCGTCGTGTTCCCACGCTATCAAAGGCTCCCGCGCCGCCGCGTGCAGCTGCGCCCGGGGACGCAGTCTTCCCACGCTAAGGCTCCAGACTCGTGTATAAATAGGGCAGAGACCTCCCTTCAGCCATCCAGTCTCCTCTGAGCGGCCGAGCTGAACACTTCGATCATCACAATGTCTTCTGAGGATCTTAGCTTATTCGCCGATATTGGTAAGTAAATTATTGTTATTTAACTTGTTTTTCTGACTGTTTTAAATTCTTTCACATATACTGATGAGTTTTTTTTTCTCTCTGCTTCAGACTTTGATGAAATTCTCGCTGAGGATGATTTCGGTAATGATAATATTTTTTTTAACGTAACTAGATTTATGAAAAAATGAAGCAGTAGTCTATATTATTAATTTATTTGTTCGCAGGTGATTTGGATATTTCCTGCAGTGACCTTTTTTATTTCAGTACGTATTTATCTATAGATTATTTTTTTCCCGATGTCTTTATAACTATTGCTAATACATTATTTTTTTCTTTTTCAGATGAACCATCACGCCCAGAGAAGCGTAAGGGCAATTCTGAAGAATTAAGTAGCCCAAAAAGAGCTTGTGATTGCTCACAATGGAGCATTGACGTGGATGTGCCGCAGAGCATGCCGCCAACTCCACCACCACCGCAACCACCAGCACACTGGAATATCGGTAAGTCCAGTACATCAGTAATTTACCTATATTATTTTATGCGTACAAAATTATGTTTTTCATGATACTAAAATATTTTTTCTTCTTTTTTATGTTTCAGAGGGGGCGGTCGGACGCCCGGCCAACGAGGCAGTTCCGCCACCAATATGGCGACCATGGGAGACGTCGGAACCTAGCCGACCGCCCGCCACAGCAGCAGCCGGGTCCCCCAGCCGCCCATCGCCGGGACCCAGCCGACCTTCGCCCGGCTCCAGCCGCCAGTCCACCGACTTATCGCCCGGACTCAGCCACCACTTCAACAGCCCATCGCCGGGACCCAGCCGACAGTACGCCGACCCATCGCCGGGACCCAGCCGACCATCGCCCGGCTCCAGCCGCCCATCGCCGGGACCCAGCCGGCAGTACGCCGGTCCATCGCCGGGACCCAGCCGACCATCGCCCGGCTCCAGCCGGCAGTATGCCGACCCATCGCCGGGACCCAGCCGGCAGTACGCCGGTCCATCGCCCGGCTCCAGCCGGCAGTCCGCCGGTCCTTCGCCCGGCTCCAGCCGGCAGTCCGCCGGTCCTTCGCCCGGCTCCAGCCGCCACTTCAACAACCCATCGCCCGGCTCCAGCCGACAGTATGCCAGTCCATCGCCGGGGCCAAGTCGGCAGTATGCCGGTGCAGGGGCAGCCTTATGCAGTCATGATCATGCAGCAACGATGGGTGAGCCAGCAGCATCGCGCTTAGTCCTTGAAGACAGGCTTAGTGCATTTAAAAATAGAATTTATTCCGGGACAATTTCAAATT